>CM066333.1:10166097-10706097 GCA_033807585.1 Hydrophis major | reverse complement strand
CCTTCCTTCGTATTTCCTCCCTGCCTCCTTCCCTCCCTTCTCTGTATTCCCCTTCCTTCCTTCCTTCCTTCCTTCCTTCCTTCCTTCCTTCCTTCCTTCCTTCCTTCCTTCCTTCCTTGTATTTCCTCCTTCCCTCCCTTCCCTCCCTGTATTCCCTTCCCTTCTTCCCTTCCTTCCTTCCATGTATTCCCCACTTTCTTCCTTCGTAATTCCTCCCTCCCTTGTATTTCCTTCCTCCCTCCCTCCTTCCCTCCCTCCTTCCCTCCCTTCTCTGTATTCCCCTTCCTTCCTTCCTTCCCTTGTAATTCCTCCTTCCTCCCTTCCCTGTATTCTCCTCCCTCCCTCCCTTCTTATCCCCTCCTCCCTCTCTGAAACTCCCTGTTGTGTTCTGGCTTCTCTCACGCTTGCAATTCCACCCTCAGGTTTGAGATCAACCTGGGTAAAGACTGCGACAACCTGGTGCTCCATTTCAACGCCCGTTTTGACTGCAAAGGTGACTGGAACACTATGGTGTGCAACTCCAGGAAAGGCAGTGCCTGGCAGGACGAGGAGAGACCCCCTGACTTCCCTTTCCATCCCAATTGTGAGGTTGAGGTGAGACGGAAAGGGGGGGGCAAGGGGTCACTAAAGCGGAAGTTGTATCTTTATGACACTCTGGAGCAGGGGTCTCCCATCTTGGCAACTTTAAGATTTGTGGACTTCAACTCCCAGAATTCCTCAGCCAGCTTTGCTGGCTGAGGAATTCTGGGAGTTGAAGTCCACAAATCTTAAAGTTGCCAAGATGGAAGACTCCTACTCTGGAGGAATCATATAAAGAGGAAGATGCATGTGTTACAGATGGAAATTCCACTTACACAGATAGACTTTGACTTTCAACCATTCTTATAATGACCATTCAAAGTTAAACGGCACTGAAAAAAGCTGTTATGACTGTTTTCCAGACTTATGACCATTGCGGTACCCCCGTGGTCTCGTGATCAAATTTGGATGCTTGGCAACAGGCATGTATTTATGACAGTTGCAATGTCATGTGATTCCCCTTTTGCAAGTTACAAGTTATAGGATGCTTGTGTATATTCACCTTGTACTATCTGGGTTTTTTTTTAAAAAAAACAAACAAACAAACCTGTGTTTTATAAAACCACATCTTTCTAATCGACAAAACCAAGATCAATGTTTCATTTTTTTTTTCTTCACAAGCAAAAATTCCAGAAGTGATATCCGAATAAGAACTTACTTTACTCTTTCAATAATCAAGTTAACCATTCCTGCTTTATCTTCCTTGCTATGGAAACAATGTGCCTTTCTATTTGCACCTAGTAATCTTTGTGAGCTGTCACCATTTTTATTTACCAAATTTATTGTATTCTTTCAAATCCTTTGGCCTTAACCGAAAGAAAGAAAGAAAATGAAACTTTGATCTTGGTTTTGTTGATTCGAAAGATTTGGTATTATAGAAATAGCTAGTTATGCATGAATGTGTAAAAGCAAAAAGTTGAGATTGGAGTGTGTTTATCTTGTCCTGTGCTTGGAAAAGTTAGAAATCAATGCCTTTTCTTTCTTTTACTCCTCTCCCTTGTATTTCACACCCCCTTTCCCCCATCCCCTTTCCCTCCTTTAATTTTCTATTTTCTTTTTTATATATTATTATATAATGAAAATAAAAATGATAAAAACCCAGTGTTTTAGTAAGTAAAGACAACATGCTAAGCCATGTTTAGAGCTTGCTTGCAAAACACGGAAATCTAAAAGTGTATGAAATATATATGTGATGGCCCCATGTGTTAAGTTTGAGCATGGGCGAGAAAGAATGGAGACAAACCTTTGAACGGTGAACTTCAGCTCTTGATTTACATCATGACTTGCTTGCTTGAACAGCAGTAAAACCCGCCTTATATAGGCAACCCTTGTAACGTTTTAACCAATAACGAGCTAGGAAAGTTAGCTCTTATAACCAATAAGACATTTCTGTTAAGGGCCAATCGGATTCCCCAGAACGGGCCAATCCGGTCCGGCCGCTTAGCCAATTAGAAGTGCAGGGCCAGAACCCTGCACTTAACTCCAAACTCATACTTTATCAGTTATATTGCATACACAACACCATGTATGAATCAAACCATGAAAAACTCAGACAGAGCCATCTTGTTAATCTAGATGCCTTCCAGATGTGTGAACTACAACTTCCAAA
The DNA here is from genome assembly GCA_033807585.1 of Hydrophis major. NCBI lineage: Eukaryota > Metazoa > Chordata > Lepidosauria > Squamata > Elapidae > Hydrophis > Hydrophis major. The sequence continues at coordinate 10,703,909 of CM066333.1, read as the reverse complement.
ATTCCCTAGCTACTATGCTGAGAATTCTGGGAACTGAATTCCACGCATCTAGAGGCACTTAGGTTCGTGAAGGTGAGCTTTACTGGAGACCTCCTATGAAAGAGATATTTGGATAATTGTCCCAATTGTCTTTCTGCTTGGTCATAAAAATAATCTAGGGATAGGCAGTACTATTTTAAGATCTAAAGTTCTTTACATACAGATATCTATGTAAAGAGGGAGTAAGTAAATATGTAAAGAGGGAGCAATTACTTTACAGTCTTCTTTAAAAGTCAACTCCAATGAAGCTGTAATTCAGTGTTTCTTAACCTTGGCAACTTTAAGACATCTGGACTTCAATTCCCAGAATTCCGCTGCCATAAAGTCTGGTTGGGGAATTCTGGGAGTTGAAGTCCACCTATTAAGGTACCAAGGTTAAGAAACATTGCTGTAACTATTAGTTCATGCTGAGGAAACACCTGTGAATCATTTGATTCATCAACCTTACACTATCTCTAAGAAAATGCATCCCATATCCCAGGATACCATTTTAGGAGGAACTTCCCTAACTGCACCATGTAAGGTCTACTCTACTTCAAAGTTAACCCTGGATTAGAAACTTATCCTTTCCTTCATAGTGTAAAACATGGCTTTGATCAGAGGTGGGATGCTGCCGGTTCTCACTGGTTCAGTTGAGCCATTAGTTAAGTTCGGTAAACTGGCAAATCCCACCACAGGCTGGCCCCACCTCTGCTCATTTTTAGCCCATTTTGGGGGCCTTTTGGGCCATTTTTCAGGCCAAAACATCCCAAAAACAGGCCGAAAAATGAGCGAGGCCAAGGCCAGCCAGTGGTGGGATTAGCCCCAACCAGCTGAATCCTACCTCTTCCTTTGAGACGAGTGGCTGGGAGGCGGGGCTTGGGTGTGATGAGTGACATCAGCCATCCAGCCACATGACCAACTGGCCACACCTACCCAGGCAGAGAACCGGTTGTTATTCCAATCCCGCCATTGGCTTTGATGTTCATTTAGCACCTAAGGACACCATAGAGACTTTGATATCCACGCTCAGTCTTGATCTTCCCTTGTTACGATGTCTTTCAGATCACCTTCAGTTTTACGGATGGTGACATCCGAGTCAAAATGGAAGGGAGTGAAGAAATTGTCTTCCCCAACCGGCTGGGCCTTAATATGATTGATTATCTTGCGGTCGATGGAGACTTCAGAATCAAATCGGTGACATTTCCCTGAGGAGAGGCTGTCTCCTCTGCAGTCTTATTCTCTACTCAAATAGAATTGGCTTCCCCAAACAATTTGACATGATGTTCTGGAATTTTTGCATTCCTTTTATTACCCCCACTGACCCCCCTTTTTTTGGTCAAAGCAGGTACTTGGACTCCTTAAATTTCCCCCATCTTTCTTGCCAATCTCTCTTCAAGATTCATTTCTTTGCTATGCTGTGTGGCGAATGAGCTCATTTTTCAAGAAATAAAGACCAATGAAAAACTCAGTTGTGATTCATTTTGTGAAAAATCAAGCTTTGCCTGTTGCAGATGGTTTTCCAAAGCTTTCAGAACACTTTGGAGATCTTCGCTAAGCTTAATTTTTTTTTTAAAACAAGCAAAAACCACAACAGGTTTCAAGAGATCAATAGAACTGCTGAGATAGATGTATGTACAGGCAGTCCTTGACTTACAATAGTTCGTTTGAGTGACCATTTCAAGTTACAACAGCACTGAAAAAGTTTTTCACACTTAACGACTGTTGCAGCATCCTCGTGGTCACGTGATTAAAATTCAGTCACTTGGCAACTGACTCATATTTATGACTATTGCAGTGTCATGTGATTCTCTTTTGCAACCTTCTGACAAGCAAAGTCAATGGGGGAAAGCCAGATTCACTTAACAATCATGTTACTAACTTAAGAACTTCATTTATTCACTTAACAACTCTGGCAAGGAATGGGCAAAACTCACTGAACAAATGTCTCACTTAGCAACAAATTTTGGGCTCAACTGTAGCAAGTTGAGGAGTTGCACTATGTGTGGTACGAGAGGACAGTGCCCTGTATTTCTAAAACAGTCTTATTATAGAATCTGCCAACATATATTTCTACAATATCTTTTCTCAATAAGGGAGACCTCCTAACTGATGGCATTAGTAATTGCTAGGCACTCAGGCAAAGCAGCCATCAACAGGCACATAGAGGTAAACCAGGAGTCCACAACCCTCAGGCTGCGGCCCACTAACAGGCCATGGCGTATTTGGAAATGAGCATGTATGCGCATACAAAGCCTCCCGCGGAGCTTACCTCGCACAAGTGGTGGCTGCTTAGGCTTGCACGTGACGCTCCCTTTCCACGAGCAAATGGAGATGCGCACTATTGCGCTCACTTGCCTATCACTCACATCGAACTATATAGGAGCCTCTGTGGCGCAGTGGTTAAGAGTGCAATAGTGCAGGCTACTTCTGCTGACAGCCAGCTGCCTGCAATTTGGCAGTTCAAATCCCACCAGGCTGAAGGTTGACTCAGTCTTCCATCCTTCCGGGATGGGTAAAATGAGGACCCAGATTGTTGGGGGCAAGAGGCTGATTCTGTAAAGGCTTAGAGAGGGCTGTAAAGCACTACAAAGCGGTATATAAGTCTAAGTGCTATTGCTATTGCTATCCTCCTCTCTCCCACCCATCCGCCCCCGGCCGGACTGTCAAGCCAGAATGGTTGTGGACCGCTGAGGTAGACAATAGCTATAAAACAGCTCTGTAGTAAAAGTCGACTACACAATGGGATTTTGGAAGTGCAACAGGGCAGTCTAGCAAATGTTCTTTTTACTCACTCTGAGGTTGCCTTCTGGAACTGGTACGTATGCCAAATGCTTGGCTTGCTGAGAGGAGGAGGGGGGTTAAAGCAAAGGTGGGTGGAGTCTGCACCTGTCTCAGTACTCAAACAGGGAGCTGGTGTTAACCACAAAAGTATTTGCTGCCTCTTGACTTAAACCCATTCAATGGAAATGGCTGGCGTGTTTCTTCCCCGATTCCAGTCAATCCCAACATACTTTCTGTCTGAGAACAGGGAAGAAATCCATCCTCCTGCATCTGCTGCTCTGCTGCCAATGGCTGTGCCCCGCCAATGCCAATGCAGTCCGGCTTTTCAGATAACTGATCAGGATTAGAAATGGGATGTAAAGTCAGACTAAAGTGGAACAACTAGCTACAGGAGGAAGCCTGCCCCGCCACCCCAAGCTTATAATATTCCATCCAGACACCGACTTTTAAATATTCTATAAAGTTTGAAGGGTCAGAGTTTGTGGGTAATAGTACAGGATTCCTAGTTATTGCTTTGTCACTTGTGGCAATTCTCTATTGAGGGATATTTAGGGATCCAGTGGTTAAGACACCAAGCTAGAAACCAGGAAACTGTGAGTTCTGTAGGCATGAAAGACAGCTGGGTGACTTTGGGCCGCACTCTCTCAGCCCAACTTAACTCACAGGATTGTTCTTATGGGGAAAATAGAAGTATTATGTATGTTTGCTGCTTTGAGTTACTTATAAAGTAGGAAAGGTGGGAAAAATAAAATATACCACCTATGTTGATCTAGTAAAGCAGAGTGCACAATCTTAAATTCTCAAATATATCCTCCTCCACAAACTTAACAGAATAACAAAAGTTGGAAGGGACTTTGGAGGTCATCCAGTCCAACCCTCCCCGCCCAAGCAGGAGACCCTACACCATTTCTGACAGATGGCAGTCAAGTCTCTTCTTGAAAGCCTCCAGTGATGAAGCTCCCACAACTTCTGAAGGTGACTTCTGTTCCATTGGCCGATTGTTCTCATGGTCAGAAAATTCCTCCTTATTTCTAGATTGAATCTCTCCTTGCTCAGTTTCCATCTATTATTCCTTGTCTGGCCTTCAGGTGCTTTAGAAAACAAGCTGAGCTCCTATTCTTTGTGGCAGCCCCTCAAATATTGGAAGATTGTTATAATGTCACCCCAGTCCTTCATTAAACTAGACACCCAATTCCTGCAACCATTCTTCATATGTTTTAGCCTCCAGTCCCCTAATAATATTTGTGGTTCTTCTCTACACTCTTTCTAGAGTCACAAAATCTTGTTTATATTGTGGCGACCAAATCTGGATGCAGTATTCCAAGTGTGGACTTACCAAGGCCTTATAAAGTGGTATTAACACTTCACATGATCTTGATTCTATTCCTCCATTAATGTAGCCTAGAACTGTGCTGGCTCTTTTGGCAGCTGCATCACACTGCTGGCTCATATTTAAGTGATCGTCCACTAGGACTCCTCTCGCAGTTACTACTTTTGATCCAAGCACCACTTATTCTTCTCGAGTTCTTGGGATCTTGGAGTCTTAGATCAAGTCTTAGATGGAGTCAAGATCAAGGATCTTGGAGTCTTAGTGGACAACCAGCTAAATATGAGCCAGCAGTGTGCAGCAGCAGCCAAAAAAGCTAATGCAATCCTAAATTGTATTAACAGAGGGATGCAATCAAGATCAAGGGAGGTACTAATACCACTCTATATTAGTAAGACCACACCTAGAGTACTGCATCCAGTTTTGTTGACCACATTACAAAAAGATGTTGAGACTCTAGAAAAAGTACAGAGAAGGGCAACCAGGATGATTTGGGGACTGGAGACTAAAACATATGAAGTACGGTTGCAGGAACTGGACATGGCTAGTGTAATGAAGAGAAGGTCCAGGGGAGACATGATAGCAGTCTTCCAATATTTGAGGGGCTGCCACAGAGAAGAGGAAGGGGTCAAGCTATTTTCTAAAGCGCCTGTAGGCCAGACAAGGAATAATGGATGGAAACTGAACAAGGAGAGATTCAACCTGGAAATAAGGAGAAACTTTCTGACAGTTAGAACAATTAACCCATGGAACAGAAATTGCCCTCGGAAGTTGTGGGAGCGCCATCACTTGAGACTTTCAAGAGATTGGTCTGCCATCTGTCAGAAATGGTGTAGGGTCTCCCGCCTGGGCGGGGGGTTGGACTAGATGACCTACAAGATCCCTTCCAATTCTTTTTATGTTATCTGTTACCCCTGTGCATCTCTCTCTGCAGCGTCCATCCCGGAAATGAATCTTGCAGGAAACGAATGTAAAATTACACTTGCACCACGGAAAATCGAGGAGGTTTAAATCTTTAATGGTTTCCAAGAAGACATCATCACTCCAGTTGCCAATGTTCATTCTTAACATAATCCTGCCCACCCCGACAGTCATGCCCAGCCCTCCCAAACAATCACATCCTTTCTTGAGCCAGGCAAACAATCCATGTACAAGACGAAAACTGTATTTCGTTCGCCAACACCCCATGTCTCGTGTAGCACTCAATCCGGCGAGATCAACAGGCATAATTTTTTAAAGGGTGGCTCAACTTTGAACATCTGCCGATGGTTCATCAACAGGCCTTCTTGCCTGTTGGCCTTGGACCAACCCAAATTGTCTCCGGTTGGACAATTTTAGAAACGGTTATAAATAGGATAAGGCATCGGTGTTATTCCTGCACCATTTCGAGTCCCCTTACATGGCGTAAGGATGTGGTTCTTTTCCACCCACCTTACCAGGAAATTGGACTGCTAGAAAAATACAAGAGGGAAGTGGCAGCTGTTTGACAGATAGTTACACAGTCCACCTGTAACAATCCTATAAGCGAGGCGCAGTAATGTCACAACACCCTTGTCTGGAAGCAGGCAAATGCGGTGACGGTATCCTTTTTAACGGGCTAGCCGTAATTGCATGGGAACTAAAGGTAGCCCTCCACTTACAACCATTCACTTAGGACAAATTCAGAATTACAACCACACTGAAAAAAGGGACTTAACAACCGGTCTTCTCTGTTACAACCAACACAGCAATCCCCACAGTTGTGGGGAGGTCAAAATTTGGGTACCAGCATATACACCGTGGGCACATTTATTAGGCAAGTATGTTGACCATATCATCTTTTTACAGCTTGATTGGAGTTGAGTTTTAAAGAAGACTGTACGGTAATTGCTCCCTCTTTACATCTTTACATTCTCCCTCTTTACATAGATATCTCGATGTAAAGAACTTAACGATCTTAAAACAGTACCGCCTAGATTATTTTTATGATCAGGCAGAAGGACAATTTCCCACTTCCAAGCTGCATAAACTTGAATGCTGATTGAACATAAGCATATCAAGCGATGTGTATTTGTGTAATGAGGGAGCAGGGTGGCCTAAGGAGATCAACACCCTATATCAGGGGTGTCAAGCTTGAATTCATTGAGGGACGAATCAGGGTTGACCTCGGAGGACCGTGGGACTCGTATCGGAGGCACATGTGGTGGCCAAGGGCTAAGGAAGGACTTCCTTGAGACCCTGTGCCCCTTTTTCAGCCATGACGGCCTCCTGCAGCCCACTGCCAGCAAAAACGGAGCTGGGGGGGCCACGCACGTCCCCGAGCTGTTTTTGCTAGCAGAGGGCTGCAGATGGCCGTCATGGCTGAAAACGGGGTGTGGGAGCCAAGCATGCCCCCTAAGCTCCATTTTCCCTAACAGAGGCACCGCGAGGCAGTCCTTTACTGTTTCCAGGCTGGCCCCAAGGGCCAGATCTAAACATCCTGCATGCCCAATCCGGCCCGCGGGCCTCAAGTTTGACACCACGGACCAATATCATAACTCTGCACACTAATCGTTGCCCAATGGTTGTGCCCACCTAGATATTCTACTAAGAAAGCCCCAAACCTCACTTTTACTTTCTTAAATATTCAGGTTTGAGGTTCATTAACATTTTTTGGATTGCCTGAGAGCACTGCAGTTGTTCCAGAGTCCTCAAAAAAAAAAAAAAAAAAACACCAAACAAACCAACTTGCCTAATAATTCTGTACCCAGTGTATTTACGATGGTTGCAAGGGTCCTCGAATCATGTGATCGCCATTTTGCAAACCTTCCCAGCTGGATTCCAACAAGTAAAAGTCACAGATTCATTTAACAGTCACGATTCCCTTCACAGCTGCAGTGATTCATTTAATGGCTGTGGCAAAAGGCTCGCATCATAGGGCACAATTCATTTAAGAACTGCCTTGCTTAGCAGGAGAAATTCTGGTCTCTGCGTTGGTTGTAAGTCGAGGATCATCTGTACAGGTAGTCCTCGACTTACGACCACAATTGAACCCAAAATCTATGTTGCTAAGTGAGAAATTTGTTAAGTGAGTTTTTCCCCCAGAAAGAGAGAGGAGGAGAGGGAGGAGGAGAGAAAATGAAAGGAGAAAGAGAGAAGGAGAAAGAAGAGAAGAAAGGAGAGAGAGGGGGGGAGACAGTGAAAGAGGGAGAGGAGAAAGAAGAGAAGAGGATGAGAGGATGAGAGAGGGGAGAATGAGAGAAGAGAGGAGGAAAGGAGAGAAGGAGAAAGTGGGAGAGAGAAGGAGAGGGAAGGAGAAGGAAGAGAGGAAGAGGAGAGAGAGGGGAGAATCAGAGAGAAGGAGAGGAGAGGAGAGAAAGAAAGAAAGTGGGAGAGAGAAGGCGGCTTTTCTTGCCACATTTGTTAAGTGGATCACCGCAGTTGTTAAATTAGTAACACGGTTGCTATGTGAATCAGCTCTCCCCGTTGACTTTGGTCATCAAAAGCTGATCACATGACCCCGGGGACACTGTAAATCACATGACCATGGGGATGCTACAATGGTCGTATGTGTGGAAAATGGTCATGTCACTTTTTTTCCAGTGCCATTGTAACTTCGAACTGTCACAAAACGAGGACTGTTCTAAGTCGAAGACTATCTGTTCTTGGCAAATCTGATTGGTTTGCTACAGAGCACGGCCCGCACTCAGTTTGTGCACAAACATATTAAAAAGGAGAGAGAGAGAGAGACATCATTCCAGAACAGACATTCTGTACCAACAAGGGAAATTAATGGGAATGACAGACACAAAAATTTTCATGCTATCTCATCTTAAGACTGTCACATGCATCAACCCAGGGGATAATTCTGAAATAGCAGCAAACATCTGAGTTTGAAAATGGTCTATGGAGATTGATGAAGCTCTAAAGTCTGAAGGCTTCCAACTTTGCAAATAGAAGGGTCCTAGGAGTTTATAATAATAATAATAAAAAATTTCAATGCCTGCAGAGGCCTATGGTGTGAAGGTGGTTGATTTTCCTCTTTGTGAAGAGCGAATTTCTGAGAAGACTAGAATTCAAAATCAGAACCTAGCGGTTCTTTATCGGAAAAGAAAACATGATAATTTTTTTTAGCATGGAAAACTTTTTGCAAAGCAATGTGAGTTTCCCTGGTATATGGTGCCATTCATCTTGTAGTCCGTAAACATTAGTGGGTTGAATATTAAATTGCTTCAAGGACCAAGGCTCTATTTTTTTTTCTGGGTGCGTGTGTGTGTATGCCAAAGGCTGAGTCAGACCCTACTTCAGATCTAAGACACAGATCCTCAAATTTTGGAAAACCACCATCTCTGAAAAGGGACTTGTGTTGACTACTCACACATACAACAAACAAGTTTCTCAAAATGTTAAACTCAACTACTATGCCTGAGGTAACATTTTAAAAGGCTTGGGCTCCCTTTAAAGGAGGCTAGGGAATTCTGGGAGTTGAAGTCTGCCAGGCTTAAAGTTGCCAAGGTTGGAGACCCCTGCTTTAAAATTGGTCAAGATACATCTTACTCCCAACTCATGTCCTGGGGTTGCTACCTTAGGACTGAAGAAGACTGGAGTTCAGCAAGTAAACCTTCAGCTCAGCTGCTATTCCAGAAGAAATGCAGAAAGACCTTCTGTGGACTTCTCCTTCCAGAATTCCCCATGCCGGCTGCAGAATTCTGGGAGCTGAAGGCCACAGGTCTCAAACTTGCCAAGGTTGGACACCCGGCTCGAGGATGGGTGTGTGTGTGTGTTTCTGTTAGGATTCTTGCCTTGTTCCATTTCCTCAGCTGTGAAGATACCAAGAGCCTAACCAAAATTTCTCAATGCTGTGAGGGACAATTTTACTTTCCTCCAAAAAATGACTGTCCTTCTGTCTGTCGCCCCCCCCCCAAATACCACTCTCAAGACACGACGGCACAAAAATGTCGGTGAATTTGAGGAGCCAAAGATCCTAGCTTTAAGAACAGGGGTAGCCTTTGCAACTTTAAAGACTTGTGGCCTTCAACTCCCAGAATTCTGCAGCCAAGATGGCTGGCAGACTAATTCTGGGAGTTGAAGTCCTTGTTTTAGAAGGGCCCTTAAGGCTTCTCTAACCTCAGTGTTTCTGGACTTCAACTCCCAGAGGGCATAAGCATGGCTAAGAATTCTGGAAATTAAACTTCACAAAGTTGTGAAGCCAAGGACAGGGTAATCTAGTCAACTCTAATGTTCTCAGAGCTCCATGGGTGTAATTTTATTTAAGGAACAACTGACTAAGCTACAAAATGTGCAGAGTATTATTACAAGTTTTCCTCTCCAAAAGCACCTTTTTTGGCAAGCCACTCTGGTCTCATAAAAGTTGTTAAGTATATTTTCCTCAGCAAGGTACAAAAGGTGTTGAGGTTGTGCGGTTGCTAGAAATGTGCCATCAAAGCTCTCAGTTCATCTCCTTCTGCAGGAAAACTTGTAAACTTAGCAGAAGTTCAATGAGAGACTTTACTGGCCAAGAGTTAAACCTGGCTAGAGTGGACCTGAGTAAATTCCTAAATCCAGATTGAACATCCATGGGTCATGTTGTTTAAACCAGTTTCTCAATCTTGAGAATTTTAAGGTGTGCAGACTTCAATTCCTAGAATTCCTCATGCTGGCTAGGGAATTCTGGGAGCTGAAGTCCACACACTTTACAAAAAGTTCTCAAAGTTGAAAAACACTGGTTTAAATGATGCAAGTTACATAATTTGGGCCCTGCTCTACTAGAGACACTGATGCTGCCTATGTGGTGAGTTTGTATATTCCGGGGGGTCTCCAAATTTGGCAACATTAAGACTTGGGGACACGCTGGCTGAAGAATTCTGGGAGTTGAAGTCCACAAATCTTAAAATTGCCATGTTTGGAAAACTCTGATTTATTCCTTGGTCATAGCTAATTTGCAATTGTTCAGTCTTGCTTGATATTGATAAAACAGAACGAAGAATCATCTATCATATGTCTGGGTGGGAATTCTGAATTGTGTGGAAAAGATTAATCTTGTGAACGATTGATTGGGTTGTATAGTTGCTAAGCTGTAACATGGTTGATTTTGGGTTAACTGATCTGTCAACTTAGCCACTGATGTGTAAAACCAGGTTTTTGAGCTTTGGTTTATAGCATGATCTTAGCCAACTGTGGGTTTGTACGTCAAAGAATGATTGAACAAGCCAAGGCATTTCATGATTGATGGATCAGATCATTGATGAAGCAATGGAATGGACTTCTGATAAAAGCATAGGAGCAGCACATCAAATCTGGACATGAAGTGGACATGAAAGTAGCACCAGATGGAAGCATTCCATTCACTTGAGTTGTATGATCCATGTTTTTTAAGAAGCAGACAGGTGCAAATCTAGTTTCTCCATCTTAAGTTACAGGTTTCGATGAGTTACAGGTATAAAATAAAATCAAACAATTTGGCCACCATGATAGGGATGACACCTGCATATCACCCCTATACACCTGAGAACTCCCCAATTATGGGTGTGTGTGTGGGGGGGGGGACATGCCAATGACATTAGATGCATCATGTCATCATGCCAAAGAAGCATAGTATGTAATTCAGTGTCATCATTATAGTTTCTACTGAATGATTCCAGTGGTATCTCTGTACTGGTAACAGAAAATATTTGTAGCTCAGGGTTGAACTGTGGGGTCCTTGGTGCTCTCTGAGCTTGGCTGTATTCTTGCAGACGTTTCATTACCCAACTATGCAAGGTCATCAGTGCTAGGAGTGGGTTTGTTCTCTTTTTATATACAAATATATAAACACTATTGGTACAACATTAACAGAGCAACAGAGGTGGTATTCAGCCGCTTTGGACCGGTTTGGGTGAACCTGTAACGGAAATTTTGACCAGTTTGGAGACTGGTCCCACCCACCCACCTCAGCCCTTTCCCATCCTATATTCCATTGATTTGTAGCTCAGCTGATTTGCACGACAAAGCGGATTGTGAAGTGCGCAGAACTGGTAGTGTGCAATTTGGAATCCTACCACTGCAGAGCAAGCCACTGCATATAAACTGAGAATAAACCCCATTCTTAACCAGCACTGATGATGTTACCTAGTTTGATAATAAAACATCTGCAAAAAAGCAAGCAAGCTCAGAGACCACCAAAGACCCCACAGTGATTCTCTGTATTTGGCCAAATGTTGAACTTGCATATCTTTAGCTATCATAACATGATTATTTGTACTGACAGGTTTCATTAAAAAAAAAAAAAAAAGGAAAATACATCAACCAGGTACACACATTACAGTACACCTTAATGTAATCTGTTATTGGCTTAGGTATTGCATAAATTTAACCCCTGTGGTTTATAAACCATAGCTTATAAACAGTGTTATGTATAGACCATGTTGCTGTGGTTTAGCAAACCAGCCAGGGTTAAATAAACCATGGTTTAATGCAGTGTGCAAACCCAAACAAGGGTATGGTTTTTTTTCAAAAAAAAAAAAAAAGAAAGAAAAATGAGAGACTAACTGTTTTATAACATTGAGACTCTTCTTACATAGGCGTTATAAAAATAAAAGTATCCAGAATTAACGCTCTTAAAATATATTCCAATTTTTTTTAAAGTAATTTTACTTTAGTGAAACTACACATTCTTAAACAGAGACAGGGATCCTGTTTTCTGCTCCAAGACCTCATTAAAGGAGGGGCTGCCTCCGTCTTTTTTCTCATTCTTTCTTGTTACATCCCAGCTTTTCCTCTAGCTGGCTTTTGAGACCCAAAGGTCCTTAAAAGGGCAGGCAGGAGGAATAAGTTGAGGTTGGGCGAAAGATTTCCAACGGAGAATTCCCCCAAAGATCATTTACTAGGAATATCTGCTTTATCATCATCTTCATCACTTTCTTTTATTACAGTCGTAGCCCAGCATAAAGCTTTTTAAGCAACAGATGCCGCTTTCAAGATTATCACATACATTCCTGCCCCTTGAATTTATCTAAAGCATGGGTCTCCAACCTTGGCAACTTTTAAGACTGGTAGACTTCAAGTCCCAGAATTCCTCAGCCATAAAAGCTGACTGTTAAGCAATAGGTGCTGCTTTTAGAGATTAGAGCAAAACTGGCTGAGGAATTCTGGGAGTTGAAGTCCACCAACCACCAGTCTTAAAGTTGCCAAGGTTGGACACCCCTGCTCTAAAGGTCTCTAAACTTGCAACTTTAAAAACTTGTGGATTTCAACTCCCAACAGTCTGCAGCCAAGATGGCTGCTTGAGGAATTCTGGGAGTGGAAGCCCACCCGTCTTAAAGCTGCCAAGTTTGAAGACCCCTGATCTAGGTTTCCCAACCTTGGCCGCTTTCAAGATATGTGGACTTCAACTCCTCTGCTGGCTGGGGAAATTCTGGGAGTTGAAGTCAACACGTCTTAAGGTGGCCAACGTTGGGAAGCCCTGATCTAAAGCAACGTAGAGCCTTGTAGAACGACGGCTCCGAGCGCATACAAAACATAGAAATTAGGAAATGACTTCCCTGCTGTAATAAATTAGGAAGAAATCCTTCGGATCGAACAAAGGAGAAGGAGAAGAAGGAAGAAGGAGAAGGAAGGAGGAGGAGGAGGAGGGGGAGGAAGAGGAGAAGGAGGAGAAGAAGAAGAAGAAGAAGAAAGAGGAAGAAGAAGAAAAAATAATAATAATCCCCTTGGCTGTGTGACTGTCAACTCAGTCAGCCCAACTCTTGTGCTACATTATCTTAGTTTTGGATCGCTTTTACAGACAGTCCGAGGCAAAGAGATTAGCAAAAACGAAGAACCAAAGTGTTTAGAAACAACCAAGGATTTTGTTTTGTTCTTTTCTTTAAAAAAAAAAAAAAATCTATAAATAGAGATTGGGAAAATAATAATTAAAAAAAAAACCTTGAGAAATTCTCTGACCCTTTGCAGGTGGGCGCGTATTCCAACTTTTATTGTTTTTTTTTAAAGTCACGCGGGAAAATGTAGGAAGAAGCTTCTGTGTCATGCTGACTCCTGAGTTGTACGGTTTCGCACAAGTGCTGGGGTTGGGTTGGGTCTCACACCGCAGTCTTGGAAGACAGTATTTTGCTGTGCAAAAACATTCTTGAGTCCCTTATTGGTACCTTCAGCGGAGGCTCACTGGGAGAGGTCCTCCTGCCCCGCCCGCCTGGCTCAGGGTAGGCGGAGAGACATTCTAGGCATACACATCTCACTCACCAACCTCATAGGATCCTGCTGAGTGTAAAGCGGAAAAAAATGGGCAGAGAGGTCTCCCCCGCGTACAACGTTGTGCAGAGAAGTGCGAACTGATCTGCGAAACCTGGGAAGGCAGGCAGTTCTCAGGGATCGTAAGCGTACAACCCACGATGCCAAAAATGGGAGATCCTCATCCCCGTAAAACTGAGGACTTCCAACTTCTTTCCTTTTGCCAATGTGGAACTGCTTCTGCGTCCCATTTCTGAGTGGATGAGCACAAAGTTAACTCGTTGCGTGTCAATAGTTGTGTGCACGAGGAATCCCTGGCTCGGACCCCAAAGCTTTTTCGGTCTGTCCTTTTAAGTATCATCCACACAGCTGCTCCAAACTATGGTGTCTGCCCCTCCCCCCACGGGGAGGGGAGGTGCTTCTTTTTGTTGTTAAGCACACACACACACACACACACAAAATTAAAACCACACCCCCGCCCTCCCCATGTTGTTGAAATAAAATCAAAACAACCAGTTAGTAGCGTATGTACAAAATCTTTACGGAATTCTGTCTTGTAGCTTTAAAAAATATAAATATTGTCCAAGACACAGCAGAGAGCTCATCGATATTTTAATTAAGGCTTCATTATTGTAGATCCTTCATAATTTAATTTGGAGCTCGGAGAGGGCGCTCCTTTAACGGGCATGACTCAGAACAGTTGGAAGCAAATGTCCTTCCTAGGTCACAAGGCTTTCCTTCCTGGGTCATTTTGAGCCACTATAACAAAGTCCTTTCTCATGTGCTCCAGACAGATTTGCTGTGATTGTTAGATAGAAGGGGAAAAAAAAATGTATATATCTATGGACCTTCTCAATCATCCAGATCCTGGTTGTCCCAAAGGCCTTTTTTCAAAAAGGCTACTGGACTTTTCTTTTTTCCTTGAAGGCATTTGGCTTCTCATCCAAGAAGCTTTTTGAGTCAGAACTGAAGAAGCTTCTCGGCTGGGAAGCAAAATGTCTTCAAAGAAAAATAAACTCCAGTTCCCTTTTTGAAAAAGCACCTTTGGCCAAAAAAAAAAAAAAAAAAAAAAGAACGTAAAGTCTTCGTGGCTGTTTGAGTTTCCCTACGTCAACTCGAAAGAGAAAAACAAATCCACCTTCGATTTCAAAAGTTAAACTCTGCCTCGGATTAAATAAATGCAAGGGGTTTGTGTGTTTTAATGTGAGCTTCATCTGGAGAAGGTCAGAGGAAAGATGGGGTCGATCTGTTATCAAGGTTGGTCCCCGGGATCGCTGGAGGTTCAGCGGCCATTTTGCTCTCGAGGAAGTATTCTGTGGGGAGGCTCTCTAAGAGGCACTTGAGTTGTTCCTGCCCTAGTTTGATCTTGTCGTCCAGTTCCCGCTGTTCTATAAGCAGCCCCGATTTCATCTTCACAAAGTGTTGGTAATCCTGAAGTTGTTCCTCCGAGAGGTAGCTGCACAGGATGTCTAAGACCACACGTTCTCGACGGTCCAGGTTATCCTTCAACTCACGGGCGTCTTCATGCTGGCTGGCTAACATCTTCCGCTTTTCGTTCAGAGAAACCTGGGAGAGAAAAATGGAACAAAAGAGGCAAATGAAAAATACAGTATGGAAGCCCTACAGTATGGAACAGGGTTCCTGTTGCGACCTGAGATTTCTAGAACGGAAGCTCCACGTGAGTGTTCTGACCCAAACCCTTTTCCAAGAAGACAAACCATAACTAAAGGGAAGAGCAACCTTTTAATGAGCCTTACGAATCCCCGGTTAAAAGGCTGCTGCAAACTAATTAACTTTGATAAGCACAAACCTTGCCAAAATTGTACGAGACTGCCAAGAATCACAGATAAGAAATATTTCACAACACAAGAGTCCAAATTAAAATACTGGAATGTCCACAAGGCTGAGTTTCAAAACCTCTTTGCTTCCTGCAAAGAATGTTCACTTCACAGCTGGCTTTGATCTTCTTGAAGGAAGGGACATTACCTTGCAGCCCTACTCCCAAATCGCCCAGCTGCTCTTTCCACTGTGTGACTAACTTAAGAACTGCAGTGATTCACTTAACAATGGTGGCAAGAAAGGCCGTAAAATGGGGCAAAACTCATTTAATCACTATCTTGCTTAGCCACAGGAATTTTTTTTGGCTCAACGGTGGCCGTAAGTCGAGGACCCCCTGTGTTCGGGTTCAGATGTGGAAAATCACCATACCCATTCTTGTTTATCCGCATCTTCACCGAGGCTGCTGAGAACGTTCTCCACTCGAGCCAGGCGCCCTGAGAGGGAAAGCAAGAGGCTGACCACCTTATCCAGGTCGCCAATGAACATTCGGTACTTGTCAAATTCATTGGGCTTGCACAGGCCGCTGATCAGGGACTCCACTTCCTCTCCCAAGGTGTTGTTCAGCTTGATGTCTGCTAGGAGGCTTTCCTTGGCTTCCTTCAGGATCTCTAGTTTGTGGGTCAAGCTATGAATGAGTTCAGCCTGGTTAAGAAGAAGCAGACAGAAATCAGTCACCGCTGGGAAGCAAACTAATAGGGTATGAGTGATCTCTCTCTCCACATACACGTTCTCTCTCTCTCTCTCTCTCTCCCTCTCTCTCTCTCCATCCATGTCTGTTAGTCTGTCCATCTCTCTCTTTGCCCATGTCTGCCTGCCTGCCTGCCTCTATCTATCTCTCTATCATCTATCAATCCATCCACCCATCTGTCTTCTATATCTATATTATATCTCTATCTATCTATCTATCTATCTATCTATCTATCTATCTATCTATCTATCTATCTATCTATTATCTATCATTTGTCTACCTACTTATCATCTATCTATCTATCTATCTATCTATCTATCTATCTATCTATCTATCTATCTATCTATCTATCATTTGTCTACCTACTTATTATCTATCTATCTATCTATCATTTGTCTATCTATCTATCTATCTATCTATCTATCTATCTATCTATCTATCATTTGTCTACCTACTTATTATCTATCTATCTATCTATCTATCTATCTATCTATCTATCTATCTATCTATCTATCATTTGTCTACCTACTTATTATCTATCTATCTATCTATCTATCTATCTATCTATCATTTGTCTACCTACTTATTATCTATCTATCTATCTATCTATCTATCTATCTATCTATCTATCATTTGTCTATCTATCTATCTATCTATCTATCTATCTATCTATCTATCATTTGTCTACCTACTTATTATCTATCTATCTATCTATCTATCTATCTATCTATCTATCTATCTATCTATCATTTGTCTACCTACTTATTATCTATCTATCTATCTATCTATCTATCTATCTATCTATCTATCTATCATTTGTCTACCTACTTATTATCTATCTATCTATCTATCTATCTATCTATCATTTGTCTACCTACTTATTATCTATCTATCTATCTATCTATCTATCATTTGTCTACCTACTTATTATCTATCTATCTATCTATCTATCTATCTATCTATCTATCTATCTATCATTTGTCTACCTACTTATTATCTATCTATCTATCTATCTATCTATCTATCTATCTATCATTTGTCTACCTACTTATTATCTATCTATCTATCTATCTATCTATCTATCTATCTATCTATCTATCATTTGTCTATCTATCTATCATTTTTCTATCTATCTATCTATCTATCTATCTATCATTTGTCTACCTACTTATTATCTATCTATCTATCTATCTATCTATCTATCTATCTATCTATCTATCATTTGTCTACCTACTTATTATCTATCTATCTATCTATCTATCTATCTATCTATCTATCTATCATTTGTCTATCTATCTATCTATCTATCTATCTATCTATCTATCTATCTATCTATCTATCATTTGTCTACCTACTTATTATCTATCTATCTATCTATCTATCTATCTATCTATCTATCTATCTATTTGTCTACCTACTTATTATCTATCTATCTATCTATCTATCTATCTATCTATCTATCTATCTATCTATCTATCATTTGTCTACCTACTTATTATCTATCTATCTATCTATCTATCTATCTATCTATCTATCATTTGTCTACCTACTTATTATCTATCTATCTATCTATCTATCTATCTATCTATCTATCATTTGTCTACCTACTTATTATCTATCTATCTATCTATCTATCTATCTATCTATCTATCTATCATTTGTCTATCTATCTATCTATCTATCTATCTATCTATCTATCTATCTATCTATCATTTGTCTACCTACTTATTATCTATCTATCTATCTATCTATCTATCTATCTATCTATCTATCATTTGTCTATCTATCTATCTATCTATCTATCTATCTATCTATCTATCTATCTATCTATCTATCTATCATTTGTCTACCTACTTATTATCTATCTATCTATCTATCTATCTATCTATCTATCTATCTATCTATCTATCTATCTATCTATCTATCTATCCACCCACCCAGCCACCCACCTCTGTCTTCTCTCTATCTCTCTATCTCTATCTCTCCATCCATCCATCCATCCATCCATCCATCCATCTATCTCTATGTAAACTATGGAACAGTACTTAGCTGGTCAAAGAAAATCAGATTGATCTAATAATAACAGTTATGATTAAATAAATAATTTAATGTATAACCAATCGTAATGACTAGGATGTTAAGTAAGGAATGGAAATAATAGTTCCTGGCGAGGATCTACATAGAAAGGACAGAACAAAATAACATACAGTTAATCCTCGGCTGATGATTGGTTGCTTAGAACCACAGTGTTGCCTTGGGAATTCTGGGAGTTGAAGTCTACACATCTAAAAGTTGCTGAGGTTGAGACACCCCGATCAGCAGGAAAGGTCAAATGGCACCATTGCAATGCAGGCTCCATCCTTTTTGTGCATGCACTGTGATGTGGCACACACACATAGAAAAGGTGGGCCTTACATCCCAACAGTGGTGTGCTGCTTTTGTCATTTCAATGGAAATTTCCGATCCCACAGATGTCTTCGGATTCACACAGCTCTGCTTAAAGAATGTAACTGTCCCTTCCACACCAGGCATGCTCAAAACTCACCTTCTTCTCATTGATGTCCACCTGTTCATCATCCCCACCTACTTCTTCAGGCAAATTCTTGATTTTATTCAAAAGTTCAGCTTTGGGTACAGACACACTGTAGTACGTTGGGCAGGTGACAGGCATATTAGCAGCTTCCTTCTCGTCATTCCTAAACACAGTTCAGAGCAAGTATATAAATGGGAATGCAGAGGAATATATTTTTGGTCTTCTTGTGCCAATTAAAATATGTTGTAGAACTGGTGTGGATGGGCAAAAGATCCTTTCTGATCATGAGTTGCCAACAAGACAGACACAGACTTCAGAGAGTAATTAGGACTGCAGAAAAAACAATTCCGAAACCAACCTGCCTTCAATCAAGGACCTGTATGCTGCATGAGTCAAAAAGAGGGCTGTGAAAATATTTACAGATCCCTCACATCCTGGACATGAACTGGTTCAACTCCTTCCCTCAAAACAACACTATTGAGCACTGCACATCAGAACAACTAGACACAAGGACATCACTCTGCTAAATAAATAATTCCCTTAACTATTCCCTGTCCAACTATTTACAAACTCTGCACTACTATTACTATCAAACTTCTCACCACTACTTCTCACCCCTCCCCTCCCACTTGTGACTGTATGACTGTACCTTTGTCGCTGGTATCCTTACGATTTATATTGACTGTTTCCTAGTATGATTTGATTGCTTATTGTACCCTATGACTATCATTAAGTGTTGTACCTTATGATTGTTGACTCTTGACGAACGTCTCTTTTCTTTTATGTACACTGAGAGCATTTGCACCAAGACAAATTCCTTGTGTGTCCAATCACACTTGGCCAATGAAGAATTTCTATTCTACTCTACTCTACTCCACTCGACTCCATTCTATTCTATTCTTTGAGAATTAAATCTCAACTTATATCAACTGGGCAATTTCCCAGTTGAGAACCTCAACTTTCAGAGGTCTCAAAGGTTATCATGGGCAAGGTGGGAATTACAGGCACATATCTGGAAGGTGTGCAGATGAATTCTAGTTGTCATCACGTTAATAGTGATGTGAAGTAGTGAAGTGTTTTAACTACTTTATAATGCCTTGGTAAGACCACACGTGGAATGTTGCATCGAGTTTGGGTCGCCACAATTTTAAAAAGATGTTGGGGCTCTGGAAAGCGTGCAGAGAAGAGCATCAAAGATGATTAGGGGACTGTAGGCTAACAGATATGAAGAACGGTCGCAGGAATTGGGTATGTCTTGTCTAATGAAAAGAGGGACTTAGGGGTGACATGAAAGCAGACTTCCACTATCTAAGAGGTCACCACAAAGGAGAGGGAGTCAAGCTATTCTCCAAAGCACCAGAAGGCAGGACAAGAAACAATGGGTGGCAACTAATCAAGGAGAGAAGCAACACAGAACTAATAAGACACTTCCTGACAGTGAGAACAATTAATCAGTGGAACACAAGTCATGGACGTTTTTAAGAGATTGGATAACCATTTGTCTGAAATGGTTTAAGGTGTCCTGCTTGAGAGGAGGGTTGGACTAGAAGACCTCCAAGGTCCCTTCCAACTCCATTATTCTGTTATTCTATTATCATAGACATGTTCTTCAATGACACCAGACCCACCACTGGAAGGTGCAAGCCAACTATCTTTTTTAAAAAAAAAAAAAACATCCAAGGATCTCCCCAGTCATTAATCTCTTAAAGAATTCCATACTTTTGCAGAAACTTGATTCTCTCAGGTTTAATTTCAAGTCAACAGAGATCTTGCATGGAGGTATTACAAAGCCTTTAATCCACCTTTCTTAGCACAGGATGCCAAAGGAAAACTTTAAGGCTTCCCTAGCCTTTTCATTCCAATTGTGAGCCCAACTCATTTTGTCTTTTTGCTGTACTCTGCAAAAGGCAAATCACAGGGAAACATATTTCGGAGAAATTTCCCTGCAGTGGCTCTTGATCGGTATTTCAGGAGGGAGAGAGAAGTCACTGTGAAAGGCTTTTTTATTTTCTTTTTTCTCTTTTGAGTATAGTCTCAACTTCCAACCATGCCTTTAGTGACTGTTCTAAGTTACAAAAGTGAAAAAGTGACTTACGGCCATTTTTTCACCACTTAGGACTGTTGCAGGTTTTGGTCACGTGACCAAAATCCAGACCCTTGGCAACTGACTCATATTTAACAACTTAACAACTGCAGTGATTCACTTAACAACAGTGGCCAGGAAGGTCGTAAAATGGGGAGGAAACTCGCTTAACAAGAGCAATGTCAGCTTTGGAATCCTTATTAAAAGCTGCCACCTAGCTATGAAGGATGGAAAAGGGGTTGTTGATATTTGAGTAATTTTCAGGAGACATGATAGATACGTTAGACCAGGGGTCTCCAACCTTGGCAACTTTAAGCCTGGAGGACCTTCAATTCCCAGAATTCCCCAGCCAGCTTTGCTGGGAGTTGAAGTCCTCCAGGCTTAAAGTTGCCAAGGTTGGAGACCCCTGCGTTAAACTGTCAAGCTCATTTTCTATGGCGCAACAAGAATTATAGTTGAAAGGTAATTGGTTCCTGTGATTTATTGGTTCCTGTGATTTAAGGAGTGGGCGTTGATTGAGTATTGTGTTCCATAATTCCACAGATGTGCCAAGTTTCTGTTTTTTAAATAAAGCACTTTATTTAGAGCTACTGATTGAAACAGACAATTTCTGGAAGCCTTGGCAAGCAATTTCAAGCTCGCTTGTGGTCATAAGTCAAGGATTACCTGTACTTCTTTTTACTCTATTCATCCCACTTAAACTGCAGCACAGAACGCACAAGTTAAAAAGAAAAGAAAAAAACCTTAGCAGATAACATTTAAGCAAAAAGGCCAATTTTCTGCATGGATAATTAGATAAGCAAAACTTCAATATTTTAGTGTTTATTTTCTGGTTCCAACTGTGGTCGTAAGTTGAGGACCACCTGTATATTTATGTCATGCCTATCATCTGCCCCCTATTACCTTCATACCTTATAAATAGATACAGGTACCCCATATCATGCACTTTGTAAATAGTCCAAGATAGTCCTTGACTTACAACCGTAATGGAATATGCCCATTAGCGTTATGTCATAACGGTCATAAAGCAGATTGTCGTGTGACTGAGCCCATTTTTACATCCTTTTTCTATGGTGGTCATTCAGTGAATGCCATGGTCATAAAACAAATATCGTGATTCTAAAGAGAGCGCTACTATCAAACTGAGTAGGCTCTGTAACACTGCGGGGTAAACACTAATGTTTCGAGTTTCCTGAGCAGGGGGTTGGACTAGAACAGGGGTTGCCAAACTTTTGGATCTCAGAGACCACCAGACCCATCATTTGAAATCCCGCAGACTAGAGACCCTGGGAAAATCCCAAAAAATGTCTGGAGGAAAATCCCCCACCCCGTTTTTCTTACTGATCAATCATTCTTTATTTGGGATCGCAGGATACCGTCTCCAGCTCTGTTCTCAGTAAAAGAGAGAGAGAGAGACTTTTGGCTTCATGCAAGGAAAGCAGCAGAAGTCTTTCTTTCTCTTCCCCAAATTCCACCAGAAACGAGTCTTTGTGAGAGTGCTGGTGCAGCCTCTTGGAGCAGGATGCCTTGCAGGGCCCCAAAGACTCATTTCTGGTGGAGTTTGGGGGAGAGAAAGAAAGACTTTGGCTGCTTTCCATGCATGCAGCTAAAAGCAGAAGAAGAAAGAAGCAGAAAAAAGCAGCCCAGTGTCCAGGCCAGGAGCATGGGGCGAGTGGGGCAAGCTCTCCCCCTCCACCCTTTCCCCCCTCCCCTCACTACCTTGTGTTGTTCGCAATGCAAGCGACGCAAGCCTTGTATTCCCACAGGCCATGCGGGCGGTGCAGCTTTGTGTTCCCGCGCAGACTGGATTAATTGCTTTGGGGGTGACATTTCTCTGAGGACCACCAAAATTTTCTTGCGAACCACCAGTGATCCCCAGCCCACTGGTTGGCGACCGTTGGACTAGATGATCTCCAAGATCCCTTCCAACTCTTGTTATTCTGTGATGGATAATATAAAAACTTAAAAGAAGCTTACTTGTTGCCGGCTGGAGAGAAATTACTGGCAGAATCCTTTATCCTTTTCTGCATTATTCTCTTCTTTGCACTTTCTTTAAGCACCCTGGAGCCTCTGGGGAAAA
Organism: Hydrophis major; assembly: GCA_033807585.1. Lineage (NCBI taxonomy): Eukaryota > Metazoa > Chordata > Lepidosauria > Squamata > Elapidae > Hydrophis > Hydrophis major. Next base: position 10,681,395 of record CM066333.1, on the reverse strand, counting down.
TCCCCTCCATGAGATCCATCGTGGTCTTCATCTTCGAATCGGGATCCAGGATGCTCAAAAGTGACCTGTCCTTGTGCACAATTTCCTTAGCCAAGGACTCCTCCTTCAGATCCTCCCAAGTTTTCTCTTTCCTTTTATTCTTCTTAAGGCGGAGCTCCTTCTTCTCGGATTCCTCGTTTGCCCTTGCGGCTTCTTGAGGAGGTTCCTTCTCAATTGTTCCTTCAGTGGCAGCATGGTGCTCTTGGGCTTCTGGAGAAGGAAGGACTCCGGTTGCTTTGGGTTCTGAAGATCCAACAGCTGGAGAAATGTTGGTCCTGAGGAAATCTGGTCCTAGTTTCTCTCTCGCCGTGAAGTCCCTGGAAAAAGCTTTGAGGTTCCTGTTTATAGGGGGAAGGGAAAAAAACAACACAATTTTACACAACCTAATGACCACAGTATTGTCTTATGTCTAAGGATAATTTACCCATGTGGTATGGCTGTATTAAGATAAGAGACAACTTTTGTTGTCATTTCTTGTGTGAGCACACTCGCCCAGGTTAAAAATGAAGTTCTGTTGCCTGCTCTCAAGAGAAAGTATATGCCTACCTATTATTATTATATTATCCTTTTCACATTTTCTGTTACCTTCTTCTATTGGTATCATATGGTTGAATTACCTTCTTGTTTGTAGGTATACTTGTTGTTTGTGTGCACATGTTGTTTGTGTATGCACACTGATTATATTTGATGTTTGTAGGAATCCTGAGAGCTTAATGCATCAGAGACAAATTTCTTGTGTGTCCAATCACACTTGGCCAAAAAAATATTGTTCTGTTCTGTTCTGCTCTGCTCTGCTCTGCTCTGCTCTGCTCTATTCCATTCCATTCCACTCCACTCCACTCCCAATGAAGTATTCTATTCTATTCTATTCTATTCTATTCTATTCTATTCTATTCTATTCTATTCTATTCTATTCTAATTCTGTTCTATTCCATGCCATTCCATATATTCTATTCTATCCCATTCCCAATAAAGTATTGTATTGTATTCTATTTTATTCCACCCAATATTTTCTATTCTATTCTATTCTATTCTATTCTATTCTATTCCATCCAATAATTTCTATTCTATTCTATTCTATTCTATTCTATTCTAATTCTGTTCTATTCCATGCCATTCCATATATTCTATTCTATCCCATTCCCAATAAAGTATTGTATTGTATTCTATTTTATTCCACCCAATATTTTCTATTCTATTCTATTCTATTCTATTCTATTCTATTCTATTCTATTCTATTCTATTCCATCCAATAATTTCTATTCTATTCTATTCTATTCTATTCTATTCTATTCCATCCAATAATTTCTATTCTATTCTATTCTATTCTATTCTATTCTATTCTATTCTATTCTATTCCATCCAATATTTTCTATTCTATTCTATTCCATGCCATTCCATTCCCAATAAAGTATTCTATTCTATTCTGTTCTGTTCTATTCTACTCTACTCCTATTCCAATTCTTCCTATTCCTGTTATTCCTATTCCTAATTATTTCTATTTCTATTCTTATTCATGAATGCCAGACAAATATTTAAGTAATTAGAGAATAGTTGTCCCCAAAGAGTTCATGGGATCATTCTGAGGACCAAGCTCATTTTAATTCTGAGCCAGTAGATCAAAGTCAAAAATTAAGTTAAATGCATTAGTTTGATTTTTTTTTTTTTTGCTAATAAACACATTCTAGTCTATGCAAAGAATATTTGTAACTCCTGGTTGAACTGTGGAATCCTTATTACTGTCTGAGCTTGGTTGTTTCCTTGGTTGCTTTGAATCTCATGATAAACAAGCCCACAGTAAAGAACAGCCGAGTCAAGGAACCACCAAGAATGGTCCCACCAACATTGACAAGATTAGCCACTAATATATAAAAAGAGAACACACCCCACTCCCTTCTAGCACTAATGACGTTACCTAGTTGGGCAATGAAACGTCTGCAACAAAACAATCACGCTCAGAGAGCACCACCGCCTTTCACCCAAAGAATAGAAAGAACTGGAAAAGTCACTGCAATGTCCAATACCTTGTTGTTATCTTCTCCTCTGTGAGACTAATAGAGCTGTCTGATGCTGGATAATCCTCTTCGAATGCCACACTGGGGGGCGGCGATGGAAAGTCTTCTAGGTTGTCACTGGGACTATCAGGCGGTGGTGGATATTCTAAGATAGCACCCCTAGGATGAGCCTGGGCTTCTTGGATGAAAACATCATCATCGCCCTCTTCTCGACAGAATGGTGGTGGGGACATCTGGAGACAGGTCTCGGAGATGCGAAGGGAGAACCTCCCTTGGCCAGAGAGAGATTCTGGCTCAGAGAAGGAACTATTCTTGGAGGGGATCCCGTGCCACGGTTGGAAACCCTTCTGGCTAGATGTTTGAACAGAGGTGGAGCTCTTTGGGTGGTTGTCCTCCCTGGCCCACTTCACTTTAGCTGGGGGTTGTCTTTGAGACAGAGTAGACTTGGACCTCCAAGTTGTTTCTTCTGATGGCTCCTTGCCCAGGGGGTGAACACTTTCCAGGACCTGGCTCTGAATTTTGTTACTGTCTTCTTTGTCAGCTCTGGGCGGCCACCTTGCGAGCGGGTTGTCTCCAGCAGTGGAGAAGTCTGAAAGAGTCGGGGTGGAGGATGCTGAACTGCAAGAGGAATAGCTCGTTTTGGAAGGGGCGACCCGTCTGAAGCCTTGCTTGGCATTGGAATGCTTCTCCTTCACCTCTGGGCAAGGGGAGACAAAGGCTGAGGTCCGGCTGTGATGTCGGAGAATATCGGGGACCTTCTGCCTCTCGGCGGGCGGCACTGAGCTACCCACATTCTCACTGCTGTGATGAGGACGGTACTGCGTGAAGGCCGATTTTTCCAGGTGGCCTCTTTTGCTATTGCCAAATGACCTAGGAGAAAGCAAGCAAACAGAGTTTTCTCAAAGTGAAATTAAAACAAAATAGGTGAGGGGGAAAAAAGCACTACGAACCACCCAACGCCCCCCCCCCTTCCCCAAGTCAAGCAGGAACAATTTGTAAAAATAACCATGGAGGTGACTATTATAAGGGAAGTAAGTATAGAATAAAATAGAATAACAGAGTTAGAAGGGACCTTGGAGGTCTTCTAGTCCAACCTCCTGCTTAGGCAGGAAACCCTACACCACTTCAGACAAATGGTTATCCAACATCTTTTAAAAAACTTCCAGTATGTTGTGGTCCGCTGGTAGCAGAATCGGACAGTGGGAAAGAACATGGGCCGGTCTGGGAGTCTGGGGAGGACTCAGACGATGGTCCTGCATCCGATGCAGAGATGGGGCCAGGGCCACCTGCGAGTTATGCGCTGACTTCGGAGTCTCCAGAATCCGGCAGCAGCGAGGCAGAGGAACAAGGGGAGCCTGTTCCTAGTGCACGTGTACGCAGAGCTGCCAGAAGGCAAGAACAGTGAAGACAAAAGGGGCGACTCAGGAGTAAGACTCGGGATTTCCCCTCCCATAAGGTACAAAGGAAGTGCAAAAGGAACAAGAACCTTTGCAGGAAGCAACGTCGTTCACTCTGGTCGGTTTGGAACCTGAAAGCTCTTGTGGTGCATTTGTGCCCCGTTTGGTTTTGAAAGACCAATTGGTAGGGGTGCTCTTGGTTTCATAGATTATATGAGAAGAGAATGGGATGGCTCAGTTAAAGGCGGTGAGCTTGTCAGTTGAAAACCTGGGTTCAAGACCTGAGTGCTGCATGACTGGGTGAGCTCCCATTACTTGCCTCAGCTCCTGCCCACAGAGCAATCCGAAAGCATGTAAATGCGAGTAGATAAATAGGTACCACTTGGATGGGAAGGCAATAGTATTCCATGCACATTGAAATATAGTCCTGCTGGCCACATGTCCGAAGCATCTTCGGACAACGCATTGGCTAAGAAACAGAGACAACCAAACAGCCGCCCCCCCGAGAGTTTGACACGACTGGCCAGGGGAAACTTTTACCATTATCTTTTACATTATTTGAATTGGTTCCTTGCTTGGGGTTAAGCAAGGTTAATGCTTTCATTTTTAAGAGCAAACAATGCAGCAAAAATGCAGCTTACACCTAACTGTTGTACTCTGGAGTTCATTGCTACCAATATATTAAACCAGTGGTCGCCAACCAGTGGGCCAGGGATCACTGGTGGTCCATGAGAAAATTTAGGTGGTCCACTAAGAAATGTCACCCCCAAAGCATCCCCCAAAGCAATTAATCCAGGCTGCGCAGGAACACAAAGAGAAAGAAAGACTTCTGCTGCTTTCCTTGCAAGAAACCAAAAGTCTCTCTCTCTCTCTCTCTCTCTCCCGAAAACGGAGCTGGAGATGGTATCCTGCGATCCCAAATAAAGAATGATCGATCGGTAGGAAAACAGGGTGGGGAATTTTCCTGCAGACTTTTGGGAGGATTTTCCCAGGGTCTCTGGTCCGTGGGATTTAAAATTATGAGTTTGATGGTCCCTGAGGTCCAAAAGGTTGGCGACCCCTGTATTAAACAATAAGCAAGATCTCCATTCCAGCAAATAGGTGGTTTTACAAATAGGGACTGGGACAGAAACATAAAACTTTTAACATGATCGAAGGTCCCAGGGATACCCTGACTCCACAAGGGAGCAGGGCACAAATATGTTAGGGTTAAAACTATGACGTGCTGAAATAATGCTCATCTGATTTCCCTGCCATCTGGAGCAGTGATTATGTGGGATATGCAAAGCATCTGAAGGGAGTCCTCTCCCAAAGCATGTGGTTGCAAGCAACCTGCCTTCCCTTTTGAATGTTGGAGCAGCTGTGAAGTCTGCACGGCTTAGCACAGGCTAAGTTTGCGTTTTGCTGGAAGTTGCTGCAAGTCTCGCAGTTGAGGCGGTGGAGGAAGTAAAGCATTTGAGAGTGTTTGTGGCAGTGGAGGTGACTGGGAAGTTTTGGAACAAATGCTATCAACTGTTCTGGCAGAGGTAGCCTTTCGCTCAAGCTGATGTAATTTGATGAGAAGCATTGTGTTTGAATGCTCTCTTAGCCCGAATTATTCTTCTTCTCCCTCTTTTTTCTCTCTCCTCCCTCTCCCTCTCCCTCTCCCTTTTCTTTTTTTCTTTTCTTACTTTCTTTCTCCTTCTTCCTCTTTTCCTTTCCTTTCTCCCTTTCTTTTTTCCTTCTCCCCTTTTCTTTTTATCTCCCTCTCTCCTCCCTCCCTTCTTTTTCTTTCTCCCTCTCCCTCCCTCTTTCTTTCTCTCTCACTTCTATCCCTTTCTCTCTCTCTCGCCTCTCTCCCTCCCCGTTCCTTCCCTCCCTGCTTCCCTCTCTCCTTCCTCTGCATTGTTAGGCTGTCGTTTCTAGCTTCCCTCCTCTCTTGCTCTGACCCAAAGCCCACCACGTTTGAGGAAGCAATCTATGAATAATTAAAACTAGCCCAATTGGGGTGATGAGTCTTTGGAATTGCACGGAGCTCTTTGGCTGAAGAAAAGGACGCCCTCAACCATGACCTATGGAGCAAGCTTAGTGATTTTTACGGCTGTAGATTTTGCAATCAACATTTCTAGGCATTTAACATGCTCGCAAAAACAAACACATACACAAACCCCCATACAAACATGCTTACCTGCTTGTAGCCCCCAGTACGTAGAAAGGGTCTTTCATAAAATGAGAGATTTGATTACTGTCTTCCACCTGGAAATCCTTAAGGAGAAGAGATAGGAAGTTAAAAGCAAATGAAAAAGCCACCTTATTTTGTAAAAGAGAACTTCAGCAAATAATGTTTGGGTACCCACGCTAATACAGATAGTCCTCAACTTAACAACACTTTGTTTACAAACCATTCAAAGTTACAATGGCACTGAATAAAGTGACTTATGACTATTTTTCACACTTATAAGCAATTGCAGCTTCCTCATGGTCATGTGATTTACACTTGGATGCTTGACAACGGGTTCATATTTATGACAGTTGCAGTATCCGATGATCGCCTTTTGCGACCTTCTGACAAGCAAAGTCAATGGGAGAAACCAGTTTCACTTAACAACCATGTTCCTGATTTAACAACTTCAGTGATTCACTGAACAAATGTGGCTGTCAAGCCACCGGCATCCCCCTCCTCCCCAAGAAAAGCCGTAAAACGGGGCAAAACTCATTTAAACCTATTTCTCACTTAACAACACACCTTTTTGACTCAATTGTGATCGTAAGTCAAGCACGATGACTGCTTTATGGGTAGTCCTCGACTTACAACTGTTAGAAGTTGTGTTGCCTATTCCTTAAAGGGCAAGGTTTCTTTTTTCCTTTCCTCACAACAACCGTTCATTTAGCAACCATTCGAAGTTACAACAGAACTGAAGTCAGTGACTTACGACCAGTGGTGGGATTCTAAATGTTTTATTATCGGTTCTGTGGGTGTGGCTTGGTGGGCATGGCAGGGGAAGGATACTGCAAAATCCCCATTCCCTCCCCACCCCACTAACCTGCTTTCCAGCTCTGTACTCCTGTGCAGGGCAATCAAAGGAGACCCAGCCGATCAGCTGGGACTCAATGGGAGGCAGAGAAGAGATGGGGTTGGCGGGGCCAGTCAGAGGTGGGATTGGCCGGTTCTCCAAACTACTCAAAATGTCCGCTACCGGTTCTCCAGAACCGGTTGGAACCTGCTGAATGCCACCTCTGCTTATGACCAGTCCTTGTGCTTATGATCATTGCAGCATCCCCAAAGTCAAATGATCCATATTTGCACATTTTGACAACTGGCATGTTTAGCAACAGTTCCAACTTCCCTGGGGTGATGTGATTGTCATTTGCAAGCTTCCCAAGTCAGGTGCCTGAATTTTGAACATGTGACATGGAAATTGTGGGCTCAGCTGTAGTCGTAAGTTGAGGACTACTTGCGCTCAAGTGGACAAAAGGAAGAAGAAGAAAAATGTTTTGGAAGGGCAGGTTAACTGAATTGCCTCTGTGCTCGCAGACTGGAAACGACCGGTCTCTGCTTCTGTTTTTCTCTCCTATGCTTGCTAATTATCCATTTTTGGGGGCAAAAGAAAATCTATCACTGCATCTGCATATCATCTTCCCTGACACATTTCTGCCTGCCATGTAAAATATTAAAAGCCTAAAACTTCTGCTGGAAAACCTGGAAATAACAGATAAACATCCAGCAATTGACTCGTCCTCTTTCTTGGTCTTGGGCGACTTTTGTTAAAACTCTCAAAAAGAGAAACCATCTGTTTTTCCTTGCTCGTTTTGAGAATTACGAAAGGCAAAAAGAAACCAGTTGAAATATTTAGGATCCGGGTGAGATTAGATTAGATCTTTATTTCATGCAATTGCTTTATTGCTGCTTAAGAAAAGCCTGTGGTTTTGAGCGAGCCTCGCAAGTATATAATTACCTGCATCCGGCAGTCTAGATCTGAGAACGCAAGGAATAAAGTTGCTGGCTAGGATGGGAGCCCCACCCCAAGGGGGATTAATTCTCCTAACTATCTTAAAAGCACAATAAGATTGTTTAATTGGGATGCTATTGGGAATGTCAGGCCCCAGTGATGGTTCAGCAGACAAGGACAATGGGTATTAGATTGCATAGCAATAGCACTTAAGACTTATGGACCGCTTCACAGTGCTTTTCAGCCCTCTCTAAGCCGTTTACAGAGTCAGCCTCTTGCCCCCAACAATCTGGGTCCTCATTTTACTGACCTCGGAAGGATGGATGGATGGCTGAGTCAACCTTGAGCCGTCCAGGATTGAACTGCTGGCAGTGGACAGAGTCAGTCTGCAATATTGCATTTTAACCACTGTGCTGCAATGACTTCCTTCCTTCCTTCCTTCCTTCCTTCCTTATCAAATAATAGCGCTTAGACTTATAGCCCTCTCTAAGAGGTTTACAGAGTCAGCCTCTTGCCCCCAACAATCTGGGCCTTCATTTTACCCACCTCGCAAGGAGGGAAGGCTGAGTCAACCTTCAGCCTGGTGAGATTCAAACTGCCAAATTACAGGTAACCGGCAGTCAGCAGAAGCAGCCTGCAGTATTGCACTTTGACCACTATGCCACTGCAGCTCTCATAATAGATATAAATTAAGCAAGGTTGTCCTCGCTTTACAACTTGAGGTTATGACCTCACTGGAATATGACCGCACAATGAGCACTCGGCAACACAGCTGCATTTCCAGGTAGGCCTTGACTTATATACCGCTTCACAGTGCTTTACAGTCCCTCTCTAAGCAGTTTACAAAGTCAGCCTATTGCCCCCAATAAACCGGGTCCTCATTTTACCCACCTCGGAAGGAGGGAAGGCTGAGTCAACCTGAAGCTGGTCAGGATCGAACTGCCAAATTGCAGGAAACCGGCAGTCAGAAGTAGCCTGCAGTACTGCACCCTAACCACTGCGCCACCATGGCTCTTATAATAGGCATAAATTAAGCTTAGGTAGTCCTCATTTTATAACTTGAGGTTATGACCTCACTGGCAAATGACCGCACAATGAGCACTCAGAAACACAGCTGCGTTTCCAGGTAGGCCTCGACTTACGACCACAAAGGAGCTCAACATTTCTGTGGCTAAGCAAGACAGTTGGTTAAGTGGGTTTTGCCCATATTGCATCTTTTCTTCGCACAGTTGTTGAGTCAATCACTACAGTTGTTAAGTCAGTAACAGGGTTAAGCGAATCTGGCTTCCCCACCAATTTTGCTTTTCAGAAGGTTGCAAGAGGGGGACTCCATGACTCAGGGACATTGCAACCGTCGTAAATATGAGTCAGTCACTGAACGTCTGAATTCTGATCGCGTGATGGGAGGGATACGCTTTCAACGATCGTACGAAAAATGGTCGTAAGTCACTTCTTTTCTGTTGTAAATTCGAACCAACACTAAACGAGTAATTGTACGTCTGTTGCTTAACTATAGAAATTTTGAAATAGGGGGAAATATTATTATACATATTTTTGCATAACACATTTAAAATGAATGCGAAGAGGTTAAGATCGGAAAAGGATGCTACCAGGTACGCTCAAGAACAATGCTATTCCTATGAGAAGGATGTAGCAAATATTGAATAATTGAAAAAAATGAAGGACTATGTGCTGATACAAATATGCATTAGAACCATGCACCTTCTGATTAATGCAGTGATTTTCACTTGTATTAACATTATTTTTGTATCAAAATGATTGACACTCAGATGCCACACTGTCTATGCAATGATATTGATGTATATTTAAAAATAAAAAACTCCCCCCCCCCCTCAAAAAAAAGCAATGGAAATTTTGAGCTAAATTGTTGCAAATGGTTGTACTTTTAAGTCAAGTACCATCTGTAATGCTTTATTGTCCCTGTACCAGTGAAACATGGAAGCTGCATTTGGTTATTTCTTATATGGTTTCAAGGGTTTCATGTAATGATTTTGGCCTATTACAGGCAGTGTTCGATGTATGACCACAACTGAGCCCAAGATCTCTGTTACTAAGTGAGACATTTCTTAAGTGGGTTTTGCCCCATTTTAAGACCTTCCTTGCCACCGTTGTTTCAGGTGAATCACTTCCGCTGTTAAATTAGTAACCTGGTTGTTAAGTGAATCTGGCCTCCCCGTTGACAGGAGGTCGCAAAAGTGGATCACGTGACCCTGGGATCCTGCAACTATCATAAACGTGAACCGGAATTTTGATCACATGACCATGGGGATGTTGCAATGGTCGTAAGTGTGAAAAACAGTCATCCGTCACTTTTTTCAGCGCCATCATAACAGGTCACTAAACGAACTGTTATAAGTCAAGGACTACCTCTATTTTCCAACGGTATAATGACTTGCCCAATTACAATCTTAAAGAGACTCCTCCAACGATTGTTGCTAATAAAACTGCATTGCGTAATCCAGAAGAAAACAGGAGTTTTAGCTGATAAAGCTGTACTCCTCTTCATCCCATATATGTATATCATGGTGCCGCTTGGTTAAGTGCAGATAAAAGCTATACGATGAGCTAAATATGAGCTGCCAAGGAACAGGCCTGCATTAGAAGGGATTCAAGCAAATGAGTACTTAGAAAGCTGCCTTACGAGAAACAAGATAATTTTCTTAATCTATTTCAATCTTCTTTGAATTCTCCAGCTTGCTATCTGATCTTCAGAATAAAAGGTGATAAATATAAAATAAAAAATGTTACACACACAAAAAAGAACAAAAGGTAATGTGGGTTAGATCTGGATTTTTCCAGACAGGATGACAGTTGATCCCCAATAATAGGGATCTTGTCTCTCTTTCTTTCTCTTTGTATCTCTGTCTGTCTGTCTCTTTCTGTCTGTCTCTTTCTCTGCCTCTCTCTCCTCTGTGTCTCTCTGACTCTCTATGTCTCTCTCTGTCTTTGTCTCCCTCCACATTCACGTGCCCAAAATCCAGGTGCTTGATGCTGTCTTTATTATTGAAAGTAATCCTTACAACCGTTCATTTAGTGACTGAAGTTACGATGGCACTGAAGAAAAGCGATGTACGACCCTTTTTCACACATAAGACCATTGTGACATCCCCGTGATGGTCACGTGATGAAAATTCAGGGGCTTGGCCACGGGCACATATTTTTTGACAGTTTTGCAGTGTCCCGGGATCAGGTGATCCCCTTTTGCAACCTTCTGACATGCAAAGTCAACCTGATTCACTTAACAACCAGGTTACTATAATTTAACAACTGCAGCGGTTCACTTAACAATGGTGGCAAGAGAGGTTGTCAAATGGAGCCGAATTCACTTAGCGACAGAAATTTGGGGCCCAATTGTAGCCGTGAGGCGAGAACTACCCTGCACTGTCCTATCCTATCGGTGAGTTGAATAATTTATAATCAGTGGGACAAAACTCACGCAAAAGTTGTAAGCAGGAATGGAATTCAAAAGTTCCCACCACCGGTTCTGTGGGCATGGCTTGGTGGGCATGGCTGCAGGGGTGGGATTGCGTGACTCATGCGATTGTGCATGCATGTGTGCCAAACACGTGCTTTGCGCACGCATTATAAAATGGTAAAAACTAACCTACTGTGCCTCTCAGCTGTTTAGCACAGCAATTCGCTCTGCTGCACAAACAGCTGAGAAGTTAAAAAGTACCTAGGAGCAGGGCCCAACTGCAGACCATCGGAAAGGCTCGGAGCAAATTGGTTCTCTGCCAGCTGATCTTTAGCGCTACCGGTACGCCAGAACCAGGCCGGACTGGTAGAATCGCACCCCTGGTGGGATTCCCCCAGTTCAGACCAGTTCGGGTGAACTCCTAGCTGCGATGACCAGCTAGCTCCAAACTGGTTCGATCTGACAACCATGTGGGCTTGCCTGTCTGCCCCTCTGCTGTACTCACCTATATCTGCTCAGGTGTTCTGCTCTGCCTCCCTTCAGCCAATGTTACTTCCCTGAGGTAACACTGAAGGTAAATAATTGCAATAGCGAACTGGTTGTCACACTGGGAGAACTTCAACCCCTGGTCATAAGCTATGGCTCACATGATACAATAACTGGGGTCATCCTGCAGGAATTCAAAATCGAATAGGATGGGTGTTCCCAATCCATGAGATATCAGGGTATGATTTTTCTGTGCATTTAAATGATCACCCTGGCTAGAGTTGGGGTTTCCAAGTATGAAAAATTCAGAGGGAGGGGAAAAAAAAAAGAGTTTGGGAAAACCCCGAAAACTCCCCGAAAACTGGCTTTTCTCCAGATGCTAAAGATCACATATTTTGAAGAGACAGGGATCCCAGCCGGTCATAATTTACTGGGTCCAAAGATTATTTCGGCTGTAGACTGCCTACCTCCGTTGTCCCTGGGGAAGGCAGCAGCTGGTGAGAGAGGGAGGGAGGCCCTTTCATCGCTCCCCCAAATTTATACATGGGAGACCCATAAGGCATGCAGGCTGAGACAGGCTAAAAGAGAAGCTGCAGCAGAGGAGAAGGAATGCGGGTCGAAGACAGATCGGCTGGCGAGATTGCACAGCTATCAATTTTCTCCCTTCTTTAAACAAATTCCTTGGGTGACACAGCTGTATAATTTACAGCCAGGCTGCACGGAACACTACATTCCCTAAGGAGAGCTTGCAAAAAATAAATATATATTGGACTGCCTTTATATTTATAATGGCAGTCCAAGCTGGGCCAGTGGGAAACGAACTGCAACTCAAATTAAGTCTTCCAGGAATTATCAAAATTGAGATAAATATTTTTATTTGTATCTGTGCTTAGCCTCTTCTTTCTACTCTTTTAAAAAAACAAAATAAGGTTGGATTTCAGAGGGGGGGAAAAAGGGCCATAAAGAAACCCAAGGGAGCCTTGCTATTGTTTTTAACTATTTAGTTGTGTCCAACTTTTTGGTGGCTGTACTGGTAGTCCTCAACTTACAACCACAATTGAGCCAAAAATGTCAGTTGCTAAATAAAACAGTTGTTAAGTGAGTTTTGCCCTTTCTTGCCACCACTGTTAAGTGAATCACTGCAGTTGTTAAGTTAGCAACGTGATCATTAAGTGAGCCTGCCTTCCCTATTGTTTGTTCATCAGAAGGCCACAAAAGAATCACATCAGGCCAGGATAATGCAACCATCACAAATCAGTTGCTAAGCTTCTGAATTCTGAACATGTGACCATGGCGATGCTGCAACGGACATAAGAGTGGGAAAACGGCCATTAAGTCACTTTTTTCAGTGCCGTTGTAACTTTGAACAGTCACTAAATGAACAGTTGTAAGTTGAGGACTAGCTGTATTAGGAGGTTCATATGAACTCTTTTTAAAATTTCTATTTGCGTATCTATATTTGCATGTCCCTCTTTCCTGAATGCCTGACCATTTTATCAACACTGTCAGCAGCCATACTTTTGTGGCATTAACACGAACTCACTTAACGACTGCCTCGCTTAGCAACAGAATTTTGGGCTCAATTGTGGTTTGTAAGTCTATCTTTATAGGTATAAAGGTAAAGGTTCCCCTTGCACATACGTGCTAGTAGTTTCTGGCTCTAGCGGGCGGTGCTCATCTCCGTTACAAAGCTGAATAAGAGTCAGCGCTGTCCGAAGGCGTCTCCGTGGTCATGTGGCCAGCATGACTCGAGGCCGAAAGTGCACAAAATGCTGTTACTTTCCAATCAAAGTGGCTCCTATTTTTTACGTGCTTTCAAACTGCTAGGTTGGCAGAAGTTGGGACAAGTAACAGGAGCTCACTCCATTACGCGGTGCTAGGGATTCGAACCGCTGAACTGCCGACCTTACTGATCAACAAGCTCAGTGTCTTAGCCACTGAGTCACCGCGTTCCCTTTATAGGTATGCCCATGATCAAACCGCGGGGGGGGGGGAGCGGAATACCTTGGCACCCAAATTTACAGAAATGTGGCTGCAGAAAATTAGATGCTAATGTGTCGACAGAATGAAAAATGTTCTTAAGTTGTCTCAAGGTTTAGTGGAGCTTCAAAAAACACCCCTTGGTGCCTTGCAAATAAGAAGACGCAAGATTAACAAACAATGAGCAGCTTGTAGAAATCTCTCCTATACCTGTACGTACCTGGCACATTTTATCTGCCGAGGGGGATGACCTGGATCGGACGTGCATGGTCATAGGCTGGCTTTCTGTCCTGTCCAGCAAGTCTTCTGCCGAAGCCGATTTCCCAGGCTTCTTGATCAGCCGCGTCTTTTTCTCCAGGACCTGATTGACGGGGTGCGGTGAGGTGCAAAGATCAAGATCGGTCTGAGTGCTTTTTGTAAGCTCCGGATTAACTCTATGATCTGGGCGGCCATCTGCTTTTAGCCAACTGGGCGTGGAGCTTTTGCTGCCACCATGACTTGGGTGGCCCCCCATCTTGTTCTCGAATTCAACGGGATTAAAGCAACCATGAAGCCCGGGCAGCGGAGAATAAACATGGCCCATTCTAGAGGCCCATTCTAGAGACTCCCTAGTATGAAAGAGGCTCTGGTCTTGGAGAGAATTCATGCTAGAAGCTGGGGACAAAGGCTGACTCTCTTGGCCATTCGTTTGCCGGCATGGGGTCTGCGAGCCTTCCCTTTCTTGGGAAGCTGAAGAGGGGCGTTTCCCAATTTTGCGCTTAATGTAATCTGCCAGGGCATTTTGCTGCAGCTGTTTCAGCTCCGGCCTGGAAAGATTGATGGTGGAGCAAGCTTTGTTCTCCTTCTCAAAGATCTTGCGTCGGTCAGCCACGGTGCTCTCTTGGAAGACAAACTGGAGCATCTTCTTCTGAAGCGAGGATGGGGAGAGGTCATTATCCGAGACGCCTATTTCATTCATCTTCTCCGGTTCAGAGTAAGACCTCTTTTTCTGCTCAGAAGTCAGCCGTTTCCTTCCCCCAATACGGTGCACGTGCAGAGGTCCTGGGAGAGCGTCTTTATTGGTAGGATCCATCTTTATCTCCGTTGGTGTGATGCTATGCCTCTCCTTTGGGGTATGCGGAGAAGCTGTTGTGCTCCTCATCCCGGTGTGGGCTGAAGCGGGTCTTGGGGTATTTCTCTGAACCTCCTTCCCAAAGGCAGGACTAATGTTGAGGTCTTTGCGTCTGAACGAGGTGGCCCTCAAAACTTTCGACTGGGCATCCTTAATGCTGTTCCTGTAGGTCCTGTTAACGGGGGCATCTCGCTGCGAACCGTGCGGCTCCTTGGCACTGACTTTCTGTAAGACCTCTCTCTCGGCTTCATCCAACAATTGGAACGTACTTCTGCTCCTTTGTAGCTGCCCAGACTTTTTGTGTGACTCCTTGCTGGAGCACCCGTGGCGGTAGGTGCTCTGATGATCAGGCAGTGCTACCAAAGCCGCTGCGATTACTCTCTGCTGCTCTGCAGAATACCGGTTGGACTTTTCTGGTTTGGTAGTACTTCTATCATTTAGGTAGAGTACATTTGGGTACAGGTCGGAGTTATTTGTGCTGGCCGGCCTGCCGTGTTCATCCAGCAATTGACCGTATTCTTGAGAGTTATGTCTACGTCGGCTATCTTCAACGGCGGACTTCTTTGAATTTTGGCTCAAGCTATTTGCGCTCTGTGGACGCTGATGGCCTTGTTCCCGTCGCTCTATCTTGCTGACCTTCTCCAGCACAGAACATCGAGTCTTTCTAGATTCCTTTTTCCCAGACCAGGGGGGCTGAAAGCTGTTGTTGCTGCAAGATCGGAACTGGTCAGCTCTGAAATTGGAGGTCTTTGGGAGCAACGGAGAGGAAGATTCCTCAAAATTTGGTTCCATGTCGTGGCTATAATCAGCACTAGTAGTGGCACCTCGGTGATCTTCTGTGGCATGCCATTCTCTGTCCTGCCAATATTCTGGAACCTGCTCTTTAACATCCTTTTCTTCCTGGTTGGCATAGTTCACAATATGCCACTTGGCACCCGGACAATTCCTTCCTGATTGCATCTCCTTCAAATCCATGAGGTTTTGAAGCTGAGTACTCTCTGGGATATTTTGCAAGGAAGAGAACAGGTACTGCTTCGCCTTGTTGGGATTCCACTGGTTTTGTGCGGTAGGATCGCACTCATTTATTGGTAGGTTGGCATTCCGATCCACTTGTTGTTCTTCCGAACTGTGTGCCTTTGACGGGCAGCAGGCTTTGCTTTCAGCCATCGCATCCCGTAGGTGAAACGACCAAGGCTGAAAGGCATGGTTCAAGTACTGGGCATCGTTCGCACTTTCTTGGATGTTGGGTTGTGCTATATTATAGGTGGGCTCTGCTTCGTCCTCCTGTCTTGGAGAGGTTGGGTAAGCTTGAGGATGGGTCCTATACAAGACGACTTTCGAAGTCTCGTTGTCCATCCTTTTCGTCCCTGCTCCGGAAGGTCCACATTCAGGATGGTAGAAGACGGTTGCCTTGCTTGGAATGCTCTGGTTTCCGTTCTCATCCACGACAGGAAGCGGCTTACCGGACATGGCCTTTTCGTAGGAAGCAGGAAAAGAAGCCGGAGCCGGAGTGTGACCGCTCTCTTTGGCAAGTGCCGGGTACACCAGCCCGTTGTTGTTCGCCGAAGGGTGAGGAACCTGAGCAAAATGTGGTTCGGGAGAAGGAACGGGGTAAACGCTGGTAGGTAGCAGTGGCTGTCCTGGTTGAGTAACTTGGGGGTAACCTTGTTTGGGCTTCATGGTGGGACTTCCCTCTGGACTCCTCTCCATGACGGTGTGGAGCTGCCCTTCTAGGAATGCCGGTTTCGAGAGCTGTCCAGTAGGCGGCGTGCCCTGGCCTAGGAGAAGCCAAGCATTTTTAGAATGGGTCCTCAAGGCCTTTCTTTGTTCGTGACTAGACCAAGAGCTGGGCTTGTCATGGTGCCTGAGTGCTGCATAGCTATCACTTCGGGTGGGCGGCATGGGAGGCCCTTTTGCGTACTGGCTCTCGTTGTCCAATGAATTCCGCGCCTGTGGACCTTTGTGGTGGCCGTGCGGCCTGCTGGCGCTGTAGCCTTGAGGGTGGGCCTCACCGCTGGGGACGAGAGCAGAAGACTTCACTTCATATTCCTCTGAAACTCCTCTCTGGGCATTGTAGACCGTCTTAATGTACCTGATGTCTGCTTGACGCATGCCACCTTCTTGCGGTCTGGCCCGGGAATGCACATTCTCCATGGAATAGGACCTCTCCTTGCAGAAGGGAGGCAGCTGATATTCCGGGGTGCTGGAGCTGGTGGAGAAAGAGCTGTAAGCGGAATCCCGCTTGCTGTGAAGGTGACCCAGCTGGTCGATGCTACTGGTGGACTTGGCCGGCGAAAGATGGCAGGAAGGATGGGTGTATCCCGACGGCAGATGGTCCAGACTCTCCATGCTACCCCTGGAACTGTTCTGGTCAGGACTTCTTCTTAAAAAGCCATGGTCGAAGTTGGACAGGTCATTGGTGGAGGAACTGAAGACCGGAGCCAGTGAGAAAGAGAGAGAGACACACACACAAACACAAAAGGGAACACAGGGTTAGCGTGAATATGCATGTGCACGAGGGAGAGAGAGAGAGAGAGACAGGCACTGGAATGGATTTATAAAGGGACGGAGGGATATGTTTAGTTTATAGAGGATGGGCGAAAAGCCATATTTGGGCCTCGTGCTGTTCTTAGTGTGCAGTCATCCTGGTTTCCTAGAAAGAACCATTTTGACATTGCAACACATGTCTCTTATTTATCACTGTAAAGGGTGGGGGAGAAAAATAGACAGAGGAGATTTCTGGAGAAGGCGGCTTTGCCGGGAAAATGCGTGTGAGTCAATTCCAATCCATGAAATTCATCACAAGCATCCTAAACATCACCAAAATATTCAGACATCATGAGAGGAAGGAAGATCAGGAGAAAGGGGGGGGGGGAGGGAGAAATTCTTTTCTAAGTCTTCTTTTTCTTCTTCTTCCCTTTTTAAGGTGCTGGGAGAGCAATGGCCTTTTGGGAAACTCCAACGAGACTGGAGATGTTTTCTGTACTTTGTGAAATTAAACCGGCAATTAAACCGGGGAAAGAAGGCACCGATGGATGGCTGTGAGAAAATAAGCAGAAAACTGGTCAAGCTCAATAATTTCATGAAGTCATCAACCAAGGCTGCCTCGGAGGACACTTGGAGGTGAAAAAAATTAGGGAACAGAATGACAACATCCCTTCCCAAGAAGGCTGGGACACCAACCCCCCCCCCCCAATAATTATCACTGCGACTTTGAAGAGGATAGAACTGGGTTTGCCAATCCAGCTGCCTACAAACAGGTGTCCTTCAAATGTGTTGGATTTTCGATTCCAGGGCATGCTGGCTGGGGATTCTTGGTGCTGAAGTCCAAGAAGAGGGCTTTAAGTTAAGAAGATTGCACATAGAGGTAGTCCTCAACTTACGGCAATTCGTTTAGTGACCATTCGAAGTTACAAAGGGCACAGGAAAAAAAAGTGACTTATAATTGTTTTTCACATTTACAATGGTTGCAGCTTCTACATCAGGAGTCTTCAGACTTGACAGTTTTAAGACTTGTGGACTTCAACTCCCAGAATTCCTCCTCCAGTCATGTTAGCTCAAGAATTCTGGGAGTTGAAGCCCACAAGCCTTAAACTTATCAAGTTTGAAGACCCTTGTTCTACATGATCAAAATTCAGAGTCTTGGCAACTGACTCACATTTATGACGCCTGCAGTGTCCTGGGGTCATGGGATTCCCTTTTGCAACCTTCTGACAAGCAAAGTCAATGGGGAAACCAGATTCACTTCATAGCCGTATTACTAACTTGAGAACTGCACTGATTCACTTAACAACCGAGGCAAGAAAGGTCATAAAATGGGTTAAAACTGACTTTACAACTGTCTCGGTTAGCAACAGAAATTTTAGGCTCACTTGGGTTCGTAAGTCGAGGACTACCTGTATCAGCGTCCTGTGACACACTACTTTAAAAAAACCACTGGAGTTTTTAAAGAAAAGATTGGATAGCCATTTGTCTGAAATGGCATAGGGTTTCCTGCCTAAGCAGGGAATTGGACTAGAAGACCTCCAAGGTCCCTTCCAACTCTGTCATTTTGTTACTAATAAACTAAATTATTACTGGAAGCATCATGACACAGCAGTATGTAATGAGGACTTTTTCTGTCCAAACTTCAAGAAATTCTCCACTACTTCCTTCCTTCCTTCCACTCCCTTTCTCCTTCCTTCCTTTTCTTCCTTTCTTCCTCCCCTCCCCTTTCTCCTTCCTTTTCTTCATTTCTTCCTCCCTTTCTCCTTCCTTCCTTCAATTCCCTTTCTCCTTTTCTTCCTTTCTTCCTCTCCTCCTTTCTCCTTCCTTCCTTCCTTTTCTTCCTTTCTTCCTCCCTTCCTTTCTCCTTCCATTCCCTTTCTCCTTATTTTTCTTCCTTTCTTCCTCTCCTTTCTCCTTCCTTCCTTTTCTTCCTTTCTTCTTCCCCTCCCCTTTCTTCTTCCTCCCTCCCTTTTCTCCTTCCTTCCTTTTCTTCCTTCTTTCCTCCCTTCCTTTCTCCTTCCTTCCTTCCACCCCCTTTCTCCTTCCTTCTTTCCTTTTCTTCTTTCCCTCCCCTTTCTTCTTCCTCCCTCCCTCCCTCCCTCCCTTTTCTCCTTCCTTCCTTCCCTTCCTCCTTCCTCCCTCCCCTTTCTCCTTCCCCTCCCCTTTCTCCTTCCTTCCTCACCTTTCTCTTTCCTCCCTCCCTTTTTCTCCTTCCTTCCTTCCTCACCTGCTTTCTCTTTCCTCCCTCCTTTTCTCCTTCCTTCCTTCCTTCCCTGCTTTCTCTTTCCTCCCTCCCTTTTTCACCTTCCTTCCTTCCTTCCTTCCTTCCTTCCTTCCTTCCTTCCTTCCTTCCTTCCTTCCTTCCTTCCTTCTCTTCCATCCGTACATCTTGACATACACCACACCACAACCCCACCCCGCCCTTCTCAAGGGCTGATCTGTGGTCAAGACGTGGCAAGAGTTACCTCGGATGGTAGGCCTGGTGCCAAGGACTGCTTATCGTCCCCTGAGATACTTGCATCATACTGAGATCGGCTGGAGTCTCTGGGAACTTGGCTGGCTGCCAGGAGTGTGATCTGCTGCCCACCGGATCCCTTTGCCTGCAAAGAGACATTATTAGAGTTGTCTATTTGCTCAGGGACTTTGGTATGTATAGCACAATTGCAATCGTTATTCAGCATTTACCTTGTGGCAAAAATGGGACAACGTCCAGAATGTAAACATGCATTCACAATCTCTGCTCCCTGATTTTTTTATTTATTTATTACATTCTACTCTCCTACATATCAGGTATGAAAAGATCCATCCTTGGCTGGAAAAACAATTATTTATTTAACTGGGGCTTGGATGTTCTAATTGTGGAGATCTGAATACTAAGCAGATGAAATACTGTGTGCTGTTCATTTCGGCTGCAGTTTAAGAGCAATGAGACCTTTTCAAATTCAAAAGTAAGACTGGCTGTTCGCTGTGATTGATTTGGACGGCTATAAATTCAGTAGTCCATAGAGACTCAGAATACAGAGCAACAAGGTTTAGTGGCACTAAACCTTATGTAAACTAATTTCTGTCTCCATACCAGGTAAATGAAATCATTTCAATCAGCAAAGCCACGAAAAATGAAGCAGATGAATTCTGTAGAATTCATGTAATGGATAGGCTAGGGCTACCAACAATAGACCAACAGAATAAGAGTTGGAAGGGATCTTGGAGGTCTTCTAGTCCAACCCACTGCTCAGACAGGAGACCCTATACCAGTGACGATGAACCTTTTTGTTGTGGTGTGTCGAAAGCATGTGCGTGCCAGCACCCATAATGCAATGCGCGACGCCCTGCGCATGCACTGCACATGCGCATGCCTCCCAGCTGATTTTCCGCCCATTTGACGCCTTTTTCACCCTCCCGGAGGCTCGAGGGAAGACTCTGCAGCCTCGGGTGGCCAAAAAATGGGCCTTCCAGAAATACTGGAAGTGCTCGTTTTTAGCCTCCAGAGGGCCTCTGGAGCCCGGGGTGGAGGCCATTTTCACCCTTCCTGGGGGCTTGAGGGAAGCCTCTGCAGCCTTTGGAGGCTGAAAAACGGGCCCATTTTGGCACTTCTGCTTTCAGCACTTCTGGTATTTCCGGAAGTGCCGAAACGGGCCCGTTTTTCAGCCTCCAAAGGTTGCAGAGGCTTTCCTTGAGCTCCCGGGAGAGCGAAAAAGGCCTCAAATGGGCCAAAAGTCAGCTGGGAGGCATGCGCACGTGCAGGTAAGTTTGGCTGGGGCTTGTGTGCCCGCACAAATGGCTCTGCGTGGCACCTGTGGCATGTGTGCCATAGGTTCAACCATCACAGCCCTATTCCGTTTCAGACAAATGGTTGTCCAATCTCTTCTTGAAAACCTCCAGCGAGGGAGCAGCCACAATTTCTAAAGTCAAGTCGTTCCACGGATTAATTGTTCTAAGCTTACAGGAAATTTCTCCCTAATTCTAGGTTGGTTCTCTTGATTGGTTTCCCTCCATTAGCATCCAATGGCTGCTTAAAACATAGAATTGTAGAGCTGGAATGGATCCCAAGGACGATCTATCTACTCCAACCTTCTGGACTGCTCAATTAAACTACCCATAAGAGGAGTGACTGTCCAACCTCCTCTTAAAAACTTGCTAGCCTGTTTGGTTTACGGAGAAATCTTATCAGAAAGCTTTTATTTCAATGAGATCTAGGCAGCTGCGACTCATATAGATAGTCCTTGACTTACAACCAGGGGTGGGATTCAGCCAGTTTGGACTGGTTTGGGTGAACTGGTAGTTCCGGCAATTAGTTGGCCCCAACCACCCACCCCTGCCTGTGTCTGTCCGAAGCCCACATGCTCACCAAACAGGTTGTTACACCAGTTGAATCCCACCACTGCTTACAACCGTTCATTTAGGGACCGCTTGAAGTTATAACAGCACTAAATAGTAACTTCAGATCATTTTTTCACATTGTTGCAGCATCCCCAGGATCACGTGTTCAAATTTCAGACACTTGGCAATGGTCATGTACTTATGACGGTTGACGTGTCCCAGGGTTACGTCAGTGGTGGTATTCAAATTTGTTTACTACCGGTTCTGTGGGCGGGGCTTGGTGGGCGTGGTGTGCTGGGTGTGTCAGGGGAAGGTTACTGCAAAATCCCCCTTCCCTCCACACCCCACTAACCTGCTTTCCAGCTTTGTTCTCCTGTGCAGGGCAACCAAAGAAGACTCAGCCAATCAGCTGGGACTCAGGAGGCAGAGAATAGATGGGATTGGCAGGGCCAGTCAGAGGTGGGATTTTCTGGTTCTCCGAACTACTCAAAATTTCCTCTACCAGTTCTCTAGAACCTGTCAGAACCGGCTGAATACCAACTCTGGGTTACGTGATTAACTTTTGCAATCTTCTAACCAGCAAAATCTATGGGGGTGGCCAGATTCACTTAACAACTGTGTGTCTAACTTAACAACCTCAGGTGTTCTCTTAAGAAAGGTTGTAACATGGGGCAAAATTCACTTAACCATCTTGGAAATTCTTGGCTCAATGGTGGCTGCAGTCCTAGTATGTTCCCAATTTCTGATTTGCATATCACGAGATGCCAAAGAAACCAGCGGATTTCCTAGAATGACGCAATCTGCTAAATCCACGGTGAGGCAGCTGGGTGAATAATTCAAGCATTCCGTAAGCGTCTGTCTAAAAATATATCCCAGCATCAAAAATAGATTCGCTGCATTTGGAGAAGCTGAATAAGTGCAACAGAAATGTGGAAAATTGCATGGAGTCACGGAAGATGCAAGCAAAAATGACCCATGGAGAAAAGTTATTTGTAACCGTTGCTTACGTATATATTTCTTGGGGGAAATGGGGGTGGAACTCGACAGAATAGATTAATACTTGATAGCATACCCTCCTGACCCCAGATTGGATTTAAATTGAGCCACCCAACCCTGCTACGATACACACAACTAAATGATGAACCGATAAGTAATGCTTCATAATCTCGGTGCTGGTTAGTTGTAGCTTCTGTCATGCTGGCAAGACATATTGCAGCTATCCATATTCTCTCATCTGTACATGGATTAAAGACACAAGAGCTCTTGTTTGGGCTCTGCGTCTGTTCATCCTTGCCAGAGGAGGGGGGAAAAAAATGAACATACGGGGAGATACAAAAATAGAAATGGCTCCGAGTTTTAGAAGAGGATTTTCTCCATGTTCGGTTAGTAGAAAGGACACAGAATAGAAAGGAATAGGAATAGAAATAGAAATGGGAAAGGAATGGGAATAGAAAGAGTTGGAAGGGAGCTTGGAGGTCTTCTAGTCCAACCCCCTGCTTAGGCAGGAAACCTTATACCACTTCAGACAAATGGTTATCCAACATCTTCTTAAAAACTTCCTGAGTTGGAGCATTCACAATTTCTAGAGGCAAGTTGTTCCACTGATTCATTGTTCTGTCAGGAAATCTCTCCTAGGTTGCTTCTCTCCTTGATTAGTTTCCATCCGTTGCTTCTTATCCTGCCTTCAGGTGCTATGGAAAATAAGCTGACCCCCCTCTTCTTTGTGGGAGCCCCTCTGATATCTACAAGAGTTCATTTAGTGACCGTTCAAAGGCTTACACCCTTACACCCATTACCGCATCTTCTGGGTTGCATGATCAAAATTCAGGGGCTTGGGTTGGCCACTGACTCATATTTACGACGGTTGCAGTGTCCTGGAGCCACGTGATCAACTTTTGCGGCCTTCTGACAAGCAAAGTCAATGGGGAAGCCAGATCTGCTTAACCCCCGGGCTCCTAGCTTAACAACTGCAGTGATTCGCTTAACAACGGTGGCAAGAAAGAGTGTAAAATGGAACTTAACAATTTCTCACTAAGCAACAGAAATTTTGGACTCCATTGTAGTCGCAAGTCAAGGACTACCCATATTTTCATTTATTCTTTTTAAAATTCTCTAGATTTTTCCTGGATAGCAGGGGGAAAAAATTACAATCTATTCCCTGGATTTATTACTATGATAATTCCTAATCTTGGGCTGGCTTGAGAGAAATCCAGCTGCTGCAGACCACTGGGACATTATGATGGTTAAAAAGATAACTCATCTATATTTTTCTATTTGTCAAATTTAGATGCCATTCCTCTCACTCACAAAAGATGGGCAATGTACAATTAAAACCATGTAAAAATACAATACCTCAAAAGATAAATAGAAAAAAAAGGAGCAGATAAAAACTGGAATAAAACAGTTTAAAATATAAAGGAAGCAAGGAAGGCCATCAAGGTGCCAACCAATCCTAAAGTTGGTTTGTTTATTTGTATCCCATCTTTATTATTTTTGCATTATTATTACATTATTATTCCTCCTCTTTTCCTCACAGCAACCCTGTGGGCATGGCCAGCTGGGGAATTCTGGGAGTTGAAGTCCACAGGACTTTAAATTGCGAAGCAAAAAAGAAGCAAGTTCCCAGATGTATATCTATCTAAACATCCAGCTTTCTTCAGGGCCAAAAGAACTTGATTCTTCCCTTACATGGGGCAATATTTTCCCATTTGGCATTTTATCATTTTTACAGGTAGTCCTTGACTTCCAACAGTTTGTTTAGTGACTGTTCGAAGTTACAATGGCACTGAAATGGTGACTTTTAACCATTTTTCATGCTTGCAACCATTTGCAGCTTCCCCCTCGGTCACGTGATCAAAATTCAGATGCTTGGCTTACTGGTTCATGTTTACGACGTTTCTAGGGTCCCCTTTTGCAACCTTCTGACAAGAAAAGGGGAAGCCAGATTCACTTAACAACCATGTGACTAAGCAACTGCAGTGATCCACTTAACAACTGTGGCAAGGGAGGTTGTAAAATGGGGCAACATTCACTTTAAGAAACGCCTCGCTTAGCAACAGAAATGTTGGGCCGAATTGTGGCCGTAAGCCGAGGACTACCCATACTGCATTTTTACATGTTATAAATTACATGAGGCCAACACCTTTATTTGGTCAGCTCAGGACCGTAAAAAAAAAAAAAAAAGAGCAGCGAATCAGAGTTTGGAGAACTTGAAAGGCTGGGTGGCATTTTATGGTCTTGAGTTGTGGTCATAAAAACGTTTTTTCCCTTCTGTGGAGTTCGACGTTCTTGTGCATGGGTCATAGTTTTACATTGGGAGACATAGCTTTTTACCTCTTTAGGTAGAAGCTACTGGGGGGCAAAAGATACTATCCTCCTTTTAGTACCAAAATGCTGAAGGACCTCTCAGCCAGAACATCTCTGGGTAGAGATTTCATGACTTCTTTTCCATGGGACAAAGGTGGTAAATTGAATAGAAAGAGAGAATTTGATGTAATGATTAAGATGGTGGCCTTGAAACTAGGAGATGGGAAGTTCTAGTCCTGCCTTAGGCACGAAAGCCAGTTGGGTGACTTTGGGCCAATCACCAGAAGACCATGAATTCTAGTCCTGCCTTAAGGCATGAAAGACAGCTGGGTGACTTTGGGCCAATCACCAGGAATCAATGAGTTCTAGTCCCGCCTTAGGCATGAAAGCCAGTTGGGTGACTTTGGGCCAATCACCAGGAGACCATGAGTTCTCGTCCCGCCTTAGGTATGAAAGACAGCTGGGTGACTTTGGGCCAATCACCAGGAGACGGTGAGTTCTAGTCCCGCCTTAGGCATGAAAGACAGCTGGGTGACTTTGGGCCAATCACCAGGAGACGGTGAGTTCTAGTCCCGCCTTAGGCATGAAAGACAGCTGGGTGACTTTGGGCCAATCACCAGGAGTCAATGAGTTCTAGTCCCGCCTTAGGCATGAAAGACAGATGGGTGACTTTGGGCCAATCACCAGGAATCAATGAGTTCTAGTCCCGCCTTAGGCATGAAAGACAGTTGGGTGACTTTGGGCCAATCACCAGGAGACGGTGAGTTCTAGTCCCGCCTTAGGCATAAAAGACAGCTGGGTGACTTTGGGCCAATCACCAGACCATGAGTTCCAGTCCCGCCTTAGGTATGAAAGACAGCTGGGTGACTTTGGGCCAATCACCAGGAGACGATGAGTTCTAGTGCCACCTTAGGCATGAAAGACAGCTGGGTAACTTTGGGCCAATCACCAGGAGACGATGAGTTCTAGTCCCGCCTTAGGTATGAAAGACAGCTGGGTGACTTTGGGCCAATCACCAGGAGACGATGAGTTCTAGTCCCGCCTTAGGTATGAAAGACAGCTGGGTGACTTTGGGCCAATCACCAGGAGTCAATGAGTTCTAGTCCCGCCTTAGGCATGAAAGACAGCTGGGTGACTTTGGGCCAATCACCAGGAGACCATGAGTTCTAGTCCCGCCTTAGGTATGAAAGACAGCTGGGTGACTTTGGGCCAATCACCAGGAGACCATGAGTTCTAGTCCCGCCTTAGGTATGAAAGACAGCTGGGTGACTTTGGGCCAATCACCAGGAGACGATGAGTTCTAGTCCCACCTTAGGCATGAAAGACAGCTGGGTGACTTTGGGCCAATCACCAGGAGTCAATGAGTTCTAGTCCCGCCTTAGGCATGAAAGCCAGTTGGGTGACTTTGGGCCAGTCACCAGGAGACGGTGAGTTCTAGTCCCACCTTAGGCATGAAAGACAGCTGGGTGACTTTGGGCCAATCACCAGGAGTCAATGAGTTCTAGTCCCGCCTTAGGCATGAAAGACAGTTGGGTGACTTTGGGCCAATCACCAGGAGTCAATGAGTTCTAGTCCCGCCTTAGGCATGAAAGACAGCTGGGTGACTTTGGGCCAATCACCAGGAGACGGTGAGTTCTAGTCCCGCCTTAGGCATAAAAGACAGCTGGGTGACTTTGGGCCAATCACCAGAAGACTGTGAGTTCTAGTTTCACCTTAAGCTTGAAAACTGGCTAGGTGACTTTGGGCCAGTCACTCACTCTTAGCCCAACCCACCTTACAGAGTTGTTGTGAGGAAAATCAGTAGTAGAAGTAAAAATATTAGATATGTTCACCACCTTGAATTACTTATAAAATAATATAGGTGGGATATAAAAAATGTAATAACTAAAATAAAATAGATTTTCCAGTTTGGAAATCTTTTAACTTGTCCGTCCTCAAAAATAAAATAAATAAAATGAAATGAAATAATAAAATGAAATAAAATAAAATGGTAGGAGCTTGGGTTCTAATACAGGAAGAACTACTGTCTCTTTTCAATTTTATTAAATGTGGCTGTGTATTGTGGAGTGTGTTTATGGAGCTAGCAGGCAAACTGGGAATATAGTTTGGCCTTGAAATAGTAACTGCCAGGAGAGAAACCTGCAATGTGACTGTGGTGGAGAAATAAGGATATGCTGAGGCTGGACTCCCATTTCCCCCCCCCAGTTTTGCAACTGAAGCAAAGCAGAAAAGGCAGGAGGCTCTTCAAACTGGAGGTCTAGTTTTATCCAATGACAGGTCAGTTGCTGGTAGGATTTAATTCTGGTTTAATGTCCTGGCCCTGACAGACATGATGGACTGTAAATTTGATTCTGAATTTAATTGCATTCGTTCTGTTCGGTTGCATACTTTGCATTTTTAACGTTGCAACTTGCTTGAGGTTCGGAATAAGCGAAAAACATGGGTTATGATTCCCACGATAAACAAGCAAAGAAGCTTTGTCTTGGAAGAGAAGTCTTATGATTTATCAGGATTTTTTTTGGTTTTAAAAGGACGTGTCTAAAAGCAGAGGTTCTGGCTAGGTTGGGGGAGGGGAATCAAACTGGACCCTATGGGGGGGAAGACGGGACAGATGGCTTCCTGCAGCACCCTGTCTGCTAAAATGAGGGGTGGGGAGCGGCGCACCCCATTTTGGCCAGCAGGGTGCTGCAGGAGGCTGTCCAGGCAGAAAATGGGGTGCATGGAGGCTGCGTGTGGCTCTCTTGTGCCCCGTTTTTGCTAGCAGAGACACCACTGGGCGGGCCTTTGCTATTTCCAGGCTGGCCCCATGGACTGGATTAAGCACCCCGCTGGCCGGATCTAGAGTTTGACACCCGTGGTCTAGGGCGACAGATTTGGGAATTGCAAAAAATCCTAGCAACCAACAGATGAATTTGCTATAATGTCCTGCTATTACATTTTTCGCAATTCAGATCTAGTAGCCCCATTTTCCACCTGCTTCCATGTTCCAGAGCCAGTTAATACAGATAGCCCTCGACTTAACCGTCATTCGTTAGGTAGTAGATATTTGTTCTGCTTGAATATTGTAAAATGCCTATTGCCCTGTGTGAACCTGAAGTAAAATAATCAAGAAATGGCCACAAGTAAAACTCAAACTCTTACTTCTGTAGCTATTTTTGTCTTTTCTATAATGTCAAGGTAAAATTGCAAATTAAACTGCGCCTGCAAAGAAAAACAAAAAAACCCCAGTATCTGATAGGTTACCTATGACAGACTTAAGTGCACTAAAGGCGAATACAGAAAAAGAAAGGTTGTGAAAACTCACTTAACAACTGTCTTGCTTAGAAACAGAAGTTTTGGGCTGACTTGTGATCATAAGTCCTTTCCTGTTTCAGGGATCTGTTTTGATATGGGATGTTTGAAAAACCTGCTTTTGAACTCTTCTAGTGCCCATGAAGTAAAAGCCAAGGAAGAAGAAAGATAAATATGTATATTTCTGAACACCTCGTGACAGAAAAGAACTCTAATCACAGAGACTGGTTGTTCTGGTCGCACCTGCCAACAGGTTAAGACACGGGTAAGAAAAATGCAGGAAAATCAGAGAAAGAAAACAGCAGTCAAACCAGGATATCCTGCACGGGACAGGAGGCCTGGAAACCAGGAATGAATGCCATTTGTTATTTACCTTTCAACTTTAAAACTCTCCCTTAGCAAAAAGAAAAAGGTCCAGCAACAATTTAAAATTCTTGACCTAAAGATATCTGTCTGATGCACCAAAAATAACTCCAGCTAGAGTCTTTTTGTCACTGAGGTGGTTTTGAAGTTTCCTTTTCAGTTTGCACCATTAAAGACGTAACCTACAATGTAGTTTGAAAAGTGCAGGCCTCTTTAGGAGTTACAGCCATCTTTGGAAGCAAGTTCAGCACCCTTTCAAATAATGTAGGTCTTTGAATTAAGGCATCAGAACTGGATTATTTTATAGCTCCCAGATGAAAGTCAACCTTTGTTTCTTTACAAGGGTGAGGGGGCAAGGAAAGGGAAGGGAAAGGAAGGTAAGGAAAAACAGAGAGAAGAAATAAGGGAAGGGGATGCAAGAAAAGAAGAAAAGGGAAGATGGAGGAAAGGGAAGGGAAGGAAAAGAAGAAGAAGGGAAGGGGAGTGAAGGGAAGGGAAGAAAAAAAGAAAACAAAGGGAAGGGAAGGAAATGGAAAAAGGAAAAGGAAAAAGAGAAGGAAAGAAAGGAATGAGATAAAGCGAAAAAAAAGGAGAACGGAGAGAAAAGGGAAGGGAGAAGGGAAGGGGAGTGCAGGGAAGAAAAAAGGAAAAAAGAAAACAAAGGGAAGGAAATGTAAAGAAAAGGAAAGGAAAAGAAAAAAGGAAGAAAGGAAAAAGAAAAGGAAAAAAAGAATGGGGCTGAACCTGGTTCTTCTTTAATGATTCAACCTTTTGTTAGGAACATTAGTCACTTCATCTCACTGAGCCTCCTTTGACCTGTCCTCCAACTCCAAGGAAGCACCATCCATGGCCAGAAATTCTCTGGTTCCAGGTTTGCTCCTTTTCTCCTCTCTCCAGCACTCCCCTGAGGGAGCATGGAGGAGAAAGATCTTACAGGAATTGCCAGGGCAAGACCAACATTTTGCTGATTACATTCTCCTCCTCCTGAGAAGACAGATCTTGACAGCACGATGTCATTTGAGGTCAACAGGACAGGAAAGATTAATATAATCTCCTTCCTAATCAGATTGAGCTAGTCCACAGGTACAGTAGTACAGATCGGGGACTGGCTTCCTTTCCAGGAGGGCTAGAATCTGGAAATATCTCATTAATTTCTGGTTTAAATTAATTTCTTTTTTCCCTCTGAGTCTGGCTCCCCTGGTTTTTAGAAACCATTTTCAATCAACCTGGCTAACAAGAGTTGACAGTACATGCTAGACTTTAGGTCTCTCTTTGATCCAAAGCCAGGAGTCATCTTGAGCAGAGTATCTGGGTTATTGACTTCCGGTCTCAATCTATCCTCCAAATCACGGGTCTTCAAACTTGAGAGCTTTAAGTCTTGTGGACTTCAACTCCCAGAATTCCTCCTCCAGTCATGTTAGCTCAGGAATTCTGGGAGTTGAAGTCCATAAGTCTTAAACATGCCGAGTTTATATCAAACTATACACCTCCCAGAATTACTCTGAGAGTGAGATGAATTTGTTCCTATATTTGACAAATCAATCAATCAATCTGTTCTGTTAATTGGAGGCTTTCTAACCTGAATCCTTCCTCCTTTTAGATTTATGTCTCCCAAATTTTGTGAAAACAGACAATGGCGGAAAGGAAACGAGAGGTGCCCTTTTGTCATATGATATAACGAGATCTTAATTCGGGCAGAATTAACCTTGGGCTCACCTGTTCTTCAACCTCAGCTTAACTTCATTCAACCACGATGTTTTGCCAGATTGTGAGTCAGACTTCAGACCCTCCGAAGTGGGAGACTGGGAGGTGTTGGTGGCGGAATGCCCCTCTGCTGCCAAGGTATCTCTGTAGGCCCAAAAGCAAAGGGAAGATTTGAGACCCCTGCCTCATACATCAATCAAGATAAAACATCCCTTTTGAATTGAATGCGTTCGTGTAGTTCAAGTACTTCGCTATTAAAGCATTTCCGTTCCATGTTTCAGTCGGAAGTTCTCTGAAATGGCTTTCAGGACAGCCTTGCCTATGTTGGTATCCACCAAGGGTATTATAAGTAATGTGTATTTAAAAATATAACTTTATGTAAGAATATGGATGGATGGCTGAGATCTCTCTCCCTCTCTCATACACACAGAGATTTATTACAAGATATAAAATCATCAAAAACCAACTTCATCCATGGGATTCAGAATAAAATTCAAGTTTTTATTCCCAAGTAAATATACTTTAAAGCAGAGGAAATTGAGCTGTTCCCTTTCTTTCTTTCTCTTTCTTTATCTCTTTCTTTCCTTCCATTTTTTCCTTCCTTCCTTTCTCTCTTTTTCTCTCTCCCTCTTTCTCTCTCTCTCTCTCCCCACTTAGTCCATTACTGCCTGCTACACTGGTAACAAATCGTTTTCAAACAGAAATTGCAAACTAACTCAATATTTATATATTATTACAAAAATAACACATGTTTTTACCTGCTTCTTGCCCTTGTTACAATGAAAACTGCAAATGAAATTCTACATAAGTATTACAGATCACAGCTATTATAGCTGTTGAGAGATGGTGGGATGTTTCTCTAATTCACTTCATATAATATAAAAGTAAAATAAATTTCCCTCATGTTTGCGTTATTTGCTCATTTAATAATTTCTCCATCATATCACCTGCATTTACAAACAGGTTATTACACTTCATCACACATTTCTCTCCCAATTGCATGCATGTGGTTGGTACAATTAAGTCTCCATTAAATATGCTTTGAGAAAGGAAACAATCTAAAATCCATTAGTAGAAGATTTTATGTTATTTTTGCTGTCTTCAGCAGGAAAGATCAATCAATCAAAGAAGGACTGGAAATTTACTCCGTTTATGAGAAGCCAGAGAGCCAGATACAAGCAAAACAAGATTGCAAAAGATTTTTTTTAAAAAAATATGATCCGTTGAATAATCAAATGAAGGAAGTCAATATTATTAAAGCTGAAGCTAAGCCTAGCTATTATCCATCACTTATATTTTGCTTCAAAACAGCTCTATTTTCCTTGTTGTTATCCACAGGAACAAATGGATCATAATAAGCATCTTGAAATGTGCTCTTATCTGGTGAAGTCTTGAAAAATGAACAGATGGGAAAGGTAATTACTTTTATAAATATATAGTGGTTTGCTCATAACTAGGTGTAACTGATTTAAGTGTGAAATTGTGCCAAGTGAGAGGCCTGACTTTAACCACTTTTAATTGGAGATTCCTGCACCCAAACCATGGAATTTCCTCCTGTGCAAATAATTGCTGAAATGGTGAACACAACTGGCCCAATTTTTGCTTGCGCACTAGTGAGGCCACCCTTGGACTATTGGGTACAGTTGTGGTCGCCACGACACAAAAAAAGTTGCTGAGACCCTAGAAAGTGTGCAGAGACAAAGCAACAAAGATGATTAGGGGCCTGGAGACTAAAACATATAAAGAATTGTTTCAGGAATTGAGTATGTCTAATTTAATCAAAAGAAGGCTTAGGGGTGATATGATAGTAATGTTCCAATATCTAAAGGGCTGCCCCAAAGAAGTGGGGGTCAATCTATTCCCCAAAGCACCTGAAGGCAGGACAAGAAGTAACGGATGAAAACTAATCAAAGAGAGAAACAACCTAGAACTAAGGAGAAATTTCCTGACAGCTGGAACAATTATTCAGTGGAATAACTTGCCTCCAGAAGTTAGAATTCTATTCTATTCTATTCTATTCTATTCTATTCTATTCTATTCTATTCTATTCTACACTATACTATCCCTATTCTGTTCATTTCTATTCTGTTCATTTCTATTCTATTCTATTCTATTCTACTCTACTCTTTCCCTATCCTTATCCCTATTCCATTCCATTCCATTCAGAACAATCAATCAGTGGAACAGCTTGCCTCCAGAAATTGTGGATGGTCCATCACTGGTGATTTTCAAGAAGAAACTAGATCACCTGGATAGATGAATTGGACATCCACTTATGAGGCCACCGCCATTCCTCCTGCAGAAGTTTTGTATATAATTTTGTGGATTGCATGTACATGGTTACTTCTCTTCTGTCACGTTCTCATCATAGGCTGAATAAATAATAAGGGCCCTTCCCAGACTCCATCTGAACTTTCTTCATTCCATGCTCGTGGAATACTAATTCTTTCCCCACAGATACATCAACTAAAAGAGGACCTCTTTAAAAATACAACCTTCCGATCTCGGAGAAAGAAGAAAACCAATACGGTGAGAAAGGAAAATGGGGGGAAGAGTATGTTGTATATTTGGTGGGTTGAGAGCTTAAGATGGTTTGGATGGCTGAGATTCCATTACCATGAAGGACACATCTACTCTGGGTACTCACCACCCCGTTTGTCCTCCCCCTCGTTGCAAGAATGTTAAGCCCCTGCATTGCTTACTCCTGAAGCCTGACTGGGGAAGTACAAGAATACTTTTACCTTCAATTTCAGCATCTGAACAATATTCTTGCACTCCAGATCTTCCGTCACCTGCTTACCCCGTCCTCTAAATCCCACCCCACCTGGTTTTTCACTCCATACTTGGCCATACTCTGCCAGCTGTCCTTGGATCTGCATGGTGCAAAGAAGGAATGTTTCTCCTCAGCTACCAAGGAAACAAGGAACGCAAGGAGAAAAGTTAAAATGCATTTCCTCAAGAAGAGAATAATTGAAGCTCAGGGGTTGAACTGTGGGGTCCTTGGGGTTCTCTGAGCTTGGAGGTTTCCTCGGAGATATTTCATTACCAAATTAAATTTCCCTGAAATATGACCTACCCTTAAAATAAGTCCTAGCTTGATTTTTGCATATGCATCCAATATAATCCCTACCCCCCCCAAATAAACCCTAATTAAGATCCCACCCACTCCAGAATGCATGGGTAAAAATTAAGCTAGGATGGGGATGGGGGGAAGTTAAAGCTGCCCTACTACTTATCTTTGGACAGTTGTAGCCAGGCCTCGCACACCCTGACACTTGTCTTGCCAGTCCATTTCTTCTGCAGCAAGCAAGGCTGGCAAGGCTTTCCTGAAGGCCTCTGTAGCTGATAACAAAACTCTGGATCGATCCAGAACTCTGTTATCGGCTGCAGAGGCCTTCAGGAAAGCCTTGCTGTCTGCAGAAGAAGTAGTTCCTGAAGGCCTCTGACAGCGATAAGGAAGCTGGGGGCGACGCACACAAGTGAGGTTAGTCAGTGGATGACACCCCCTGAAAATAAGACCTGGTGCCTTTTTTGGTGGCAAAAAAAATATGATAGGTTCTTATTTTCGGGGTAACACGGTACATTATGAGTGCTAGAAGCTACCTAACACTGATGATGTTATCTAGTGATCAAACATGTGCAAGAAAACTCACCAAGCTCAGAGAACAACAAAGACCCTACAGATTTCCTCAACCTAGCACCTCCAAGTGTATTGGCTACCTTGGATCAGTATTTAAGTCTAGTCTAGTGCATTTAGGGACTTGGAGAAGCCAAGGTGAAGTCAAAGAGTTGGCTATGACCTGGGATTCTCCAATATTATCTCCATCATGAAACCATGAGAACTTAGCTTGGACCACAAGAGACCAGCATTCCATTTTCTGCTCAGCTGTAAAATGAGAATGAACACCTTTCAGCAAACATAAGCCTAATCTACTTCACAAGACATTGAGAGGATAGAAAGGGATAATCTCCTAAAACCCATGGAGAAAGGCCGAGATGTCCACATATGAACACACATCAGTATTTCCCAGCTCCATGCAGCAGTTTTGCATGGATTAGTGTACTATGTTAATGTGAGGCAGGGATCTCTATCCCAGGGACTAAGGCTGTGCCAGTCCTTCCAAGGAGGTGCTTTATGACAGGGTTCTCCAACCATGGAAACTTTTAAGGCTTATGGACTTCAATTCCCAGATTTCCTCAGCCAGACATGCTAATTGAGGAATACTGGGAGTTGAACTCCATAAGTCTTAAAAATGACCAAGGTTGGAGACCCCTACTTTATGATACGTGACAGAGAAGCCAAGTACTCTTCTTGAAGCATTTCAAGAAAGTGTCTATGGAGATTCTCAATCATCCAAGTCATGGCTGTCCCACAGATGTTTTCTCCAAAAGGCAACTGGACTTCCTTGGTGTTTTCTTTGAAAACATTTTGCTTCTCATTCAAGGAGCTCCTACAGTTCTCTTCAGAACTCAAGATATCTGAACTGAAGGAGATTTTTGGAAGAGAAGCAAAATGTTTTCAAAGAATAGTCTAGTTGCCTTTTGGGGAAAAAATATTTGGGATATGTCTATGGAGATTCTCAGTCCTCCAGGTCATGGTTGTCCCAAAGATGCTTTTTCAAGAGGCAACTGGACTTTCTGGTTTTTGTTTGAAGACGTTTTGCTTCTCATCCAAGAAGCTTCTTCAGTACTTACCTGATACACCCTTTCTCGTCAAGCTGCGTAGAGCATCCAGAGTGGGAGGTGCTCCAGTCTCTGCTCTTACAGGCTGAGCTATAATTGAGGAACGCTCCTCCTCTTCCACGTGACACCTCCATAGCATTCCCCAGTTTTACGAAGACGAGAAGACAAACACTATTATCTCCTCAAAACTACTGTAGCAGCTCACAATTACTTAACTGATTGAATCATTGGCTGAAACAGGACTTCCCACCAGATGGACAATTTTGGGTGGGGCTGGATGCTCCACGCAGCTCAACGAGAAAGGGCGTATCAGGTAAGTACCAACGCCCATTCTCCATACAGCTGCTGCGAGCATCCAGAGTGGGACATACCAAAGCATGGCCTGTCCTATGGGAGGGACTCCGTCTGGGTTGGAATATCTTCTGGCTCTCTTGCCACTTGTTGAAGGACTCGTCTGCCAGGGATGCTTCTGCTGAAGCAAAAACAAATTGATTTTACAATGACAAATAAAGGGAGACAGGAATGCCTTGGTGGCCGCTCGGCGTATATCATATATCGAAGCCTGGGTAGCCCAGGTTGCCGGGGTAGCCGTACTCCCTGTAGAATGTGCGATTATTCCACTGGAAACAGGAAGCGCCAGGGTTAGATAGGCCTTGGAGATTGTCGCTCTGATCCAAGGCCTACAGTAGATGGGGATACCTTGAAACCCAGCATCTTTGGTTGGAATGACAGGAACAATGCTTCTGACTTCCTGATAGGCCAAGTGCGATTGATATAAATATGTAACGCACGTTTGACATCGATGGAATGCCACTGCCTTTCCCTCTCGGAGAAGGCCTGGGGCCAAAGTTAGGAAGAATGAATTCCTGTGATCTGCGAAAGGCTGAGTTAACCTTGGGCAGGAGGAAGGGTCTGGTTGCAGGACCACCCGATCAGCAAGGAAAAACACAGAAACCCTTTCTAACAGACAGAGCTGCTGTTTCAGATATCCATCGTGCAGATGAAACCGGTATGAGAAGCACTACCTTGAATGTAGGGAATTGAATTGATGCCTCTCTTAGGGGTTCGAAAGGCAGTTTCGACAGTGCCATGAGAACCCTGTTAAAGTCCCCAGTTGGATATCTGTGTATCAGTGGAGAATGCAAACTGGTGGCTCCTCTACGGGATGCCCGGATATGAGAGTGGTGTGAAAATGGTTCATAGGATCACCAGAAATGACCGTCGATCAGTCTGCCACCTGCCTTCGCAAGGTATTGAGGGAGAGGCCCTTGTCCAGTCCTTCTTGCCAGAAGGTCAAAACTTGAGCAGCCGCTGGGGAAGCGGATTAATGCGTGACTTGTGGCACCAGTTAGAGAAAATGATCCGGGTAGCATTATATATCTGGGTAGCTGAGACCGTCTCGCTGCCGAGATAGTCTCAATGACCTGATTGGAAACCCCCCCCCCTTCTTAGATGGTCCTGCTCGGCCTCTAGACGTCTAACTGAAGCCACTGGGGATTTGGATGCTGAAGAGGTCCCTGGGATAGCAAGATCCTGCCCGGTGGGATCCTCCAGGGAGGGACCACTGAAAGGTTACGAAGGTCTGCAAAAAACCATGGTCTCCTGGGCCAGTATGGGGCAACCAGGAGGAGTTCCGCCCTCTCGTGGATCAGCTTTAGGATCACTTTGGGGATTAGTGGTAGTGGGGAAATTGCGTAAAAGAGCCCGGTAGGCCAGGGCCAACATAGGGCATTGTCATTCTCTGCCCCTTGGGGGGTACCTGGAGAAGAATCTCGGTACCTGGGCATTGAGCGGGGACGCGGATAGGTCCAATAGGGGGTGGTCTAATATCGCTGAGGCCTCCTCTGCATTATTATTTTGAACAGGGAGGGATGAAGGCGCCATCCTGCCTAGTCTAAGGTGGCCCTGCTCAACCTGTCTGCCCGAACGTTGAAACTCCCAAGATGCGATCTGCCCTGACGGACAATAGTTTGGTCTCCGCCCAGCAACAGAGACGCTCGGCCTCCCTCATGAGACGGATGTCATGTCTGCCCCCCTTGTCGGTAGATATGCGCCTTGGTTGTAATGTTGTCTGTCAGGACCAGTATGAGGCGCCCGCATACTTAAGGAAAGTGTGTAGGGCTGGGTATACTATGTGAAGCCTCCGCCCATTTATACTGCACCTTTGCTTGGTTGCTAACCAGGTGCCCTGAGCTGAGAGCGAGTGGATATGGGCCCCCCATCCGGGTAGGCTGGCGTCTGTCGTGAGGGTAACCCTGGGGGCTCCTGAAGAGATGCCCTTGTTGATCGCAGGTCTGGTCCGCCAAAGAAGCGAGGCGAGGACCCTTGAGGGAACCTTAACCACGGCTCTCGAATTGCTCCTTCCAGAGCAGTGATAAGGTAGCAGGAACCACTGTACAGATCTGCAATGGGGCCGGGCCCAGGAAACAATGGATATGCATGAGACCAATTTGCCCAATAAACTTGATAAGACCAGTAATGGCGTCTTTCTGTTTGCTTAATGTTCCTGACCTATTTCTGGATACTGAGAAATCTTTCAGGGGAAAGGAAGACCGTCCCTTCACCTGAGTCAATCACTGCCCCTAAGTGAGCTATTCGAGTGGGGGGGAGTGTAAGTTGACTCTGCTCCCAATGTACAAGAAGATCATGGGCCTGAAGAACCGAGAGGATGAACCTAGTGTCCCTTCGGCGTGGCATTTGGTAGGAGAGAAGATGAGGATATCATCCAAATAGAGACTGTGGATGGGGAAGTCTCTGAGGTGAGCTGATGGTACAGCCAGAACCTTGGTAAGAATCCTCGAGGTCGAGGCTAGACCAAAGGTAAGGGCCACGTACTGAAAAAGTTGACCAGAGTAGTCAGGTCTCAGAAATTTGAAAAATGAGGGATGAATGGGAATGTGAAATTATGCTTCTGAGAGGTCAAAGGAGGTGAGCCAGTCTCCCCTCCTAGTGCCCCGCAGAATGGACTGAAGTGTAGGCATCTTGAACTATGATGGACCACATTAAGCCTCTTCAATCTAAGGTGGGCCTCCAGCCTCCGGAGTGTTTAGGAAGTAGGAAAAAAGTGGGAGTAGAAACCCATTCCTTGGTACGAGGATGGTACGGGCAGTATGGCATTGATTTTGGTGAGGTGTTAATAGTGGTTTCTATGAGAACACGCTTGATACGGCCTCTGGAAAGAGGGGAAACCATGACATGCTCCAGAGAAGAGGACTAAAAACTCAAGAGAGAGGCCAAGTTTAACAGTGTCCCTAACCCAAATATCAGAAGTGGATGATCCCCATTGGTCGGCAAACTATGTGAGTTGACCACCAATGGGGTAGGTGGCTGGAAGCCTTATCTAGGGCACCGGGACGATCTACTTCCTGTGCCCCGGAATGGTCTCCCGTAGTTGACACTCCTCCTGTTCCTGACACCCGTGTTGCTCCGGTCCTGAAAGGCCGGCCAAAAGAGCGGGGTTCTCTGAAATCTGGGGAAGAAGGGAACCTGATAGGAGAAACGAATGGATTCCCTTTGAAAGGGTTGGGACACTCTGGAACTTCTGTCTGTGAAGGGCCATGGGAGAAATTTCTCCATGAACAATGGTTCCGGAGTCAGACCAAATACTTAGCCTCCCGAGATGGGAGCAGAAGCCAAATCAGCTTTAGTCTTAATGTCTGCCTGCCAGTGTTTAAGTCAAGGCAGCCACCGGACTGTAACGTGAGAGGAGATAGCTCAGGAGAAAATTTTTGCGGAGTGGAAGGTAGCGTTGGCCGCAAGTTCCGCTGTGGCCGTAAGCGTGGCAATGTCCTGGTGCGCCCTGGTGTTAGAGGGGGGGACATACTGCTTCAACTGACGGAGCCATTGAATAGAGGATCGAGTGAAGGCCATGGCTGATCGAACAACCCAAGCATTGGATTGATGGGCCCGAGGAAAGGTCGTCTGGGCCCGCTAGTTCTCTGGCTTTAGGGCTTCCAGAGCGTCAGTTGGAGTAGAGGACGATGTTAGACTTACTATGGAGTCATCCACCTCTGGGGTGTATGGCAAGGAAGAGAAATCCGCATCAAGATTAAAAAAAAAACTCTTGTTCTGACTGGAAGGAGCGAGGGGGGGGGGGCTGACAAGGCCAACTGCTTTGCTACTAAGCCGGAGAAAATGAGTGTAGTAGGAATGACCTCGGTCTCCACAACAGGCTGCTTGAAAATAGGATCCTCTGGGACTCCAGAGGCGGCTGGGGAGGTATTAGAGAGTAACTGGGACATCAGGCCCGAAATATTGTTCGCCTTGATTAGCAAGGACTTGAACAAATGGGGTTCAAAGAGGCCTATGAATGAAGGCTGGTCAGGAGGAATACCCTTATCCTCTGACCTTTCTCCTTCCATCGGATCAATCTCCGACAGGGGTTCAGAGTAGTGTAAGGACCCCCTATCCGATCCTTCCGCTTCCCTGAAGGGCACGAGGCCCATTTCCACTTCCTCCACCCCCTCTGGAAAGGGGATCTCCCTTTTGGAGAAGTACCTGACCATGGTGAGGTTCCGGTTTGGGAAGGGATCTGCCAGAAACTGATTCAACATCAGGAGCCATTGCTTGAGGACCTGATCTGGTCATCTGTTGGATACCCTCCGCGATCACTGGCGGATGGCCAGCTGCCTCCATTCTCTAATGCTGTCTGGAATAAGGACTGCAGATGGTTCCTCTGAACACAAGCCAACAGCGGTCATGAATGTAGCCTCAGTGTCTGGGAGACCTGGAAGCTCCGAACCAGTGAACTGCGCCTGGAAGGAGAAAGTTGTTCTGGCAGAGGGGTGGGTTATGTGGAAGCAGAAGGGATGGGAAAATTAGGAACTGGGGTTACAGATTGAGAGCCCTTTGAACGTTTATAAAATTCCTTCTCCAAATCCTTATGTCGCCTTAAGGCGTTTTATGTTTTTGTTTTCTTTGAGAAGTCTTGTATGAGTCCTTGGCCCCTTTGCGCAAATGATGCATCTCTGACTTAGCCTTCAAGGAAGGTCCTCTGGGATTGTCTTCTGCCATGATAACATACCAGGTACAGAGCAATATTAAATAAAAAGGCGGTTGGCATGCCTAGGTGTACGGCCTATAATATGGGCCGGATATCCTATGGTTGGGCCGCGTCCCCCGTTTGGTAAAAAAAATTTTGGGTTGTATCGTAATATATATGCCTAATTTATATATATTTTATTTTATTTTATTCTTTTTTTTTTGTATTAACATAAGAGGTAAGGCCAAAAAAGGGCCTAACTAAACTGCAGAGTATGCTATAGAAGGAAAAAATATTACTATTATGTTTTACTTGAGAGTAAATAAAAAGGAATATCCAAAAGCCAATAGGCCGAATGAACACTGAGGCCAGATAACAACAACCAAAAAAGGAAAAAATTAGGCAAAAATAGGCCTCCTGAGGCAGCCTCCCAAGCAACATGGGAAGTAGGTGCCTCTCCTTCGCCTCTGAGTGGGCTGCGGAAACAAACCAACAGAGAAATCAACGGGGAAACAGGACACAGAGCCACAATACCCCTTCAAAAATGAAACCTCCAAACAGGTCTGGCGGTCCTGTTATAAGCCTCCCGAATCGTCGCAGCAAACTCTACAGCTAAACAAAATGGTGGCCAGCCATGAGGCACACCCAAAATGGCCACCGGGAACAGCGCGAGGCTCAGAGAAGGAAAGCCCCTCAACAATAACAAAAAAACTGCCAAAATGCAGGCAGAACGAGAGGCCTGAAGAGGAGAGAGCTCGCCCTCTCTCTACTGTGTTTATGGGAGGAAGGCACAATGGAACGCTATGAAGCGTGCAATACAAGCCGCTGCTCAGGCAGCATGGCTTAAAAAGCAGCAGGCACCAGAGTGGGGGGGTGGGGGGGGGGCGAAAGGCTCTAAACCCCCCGTATCTCCCCCCTAAGGGGCGAAAATCGCTCCTTTCACCAATTAAAGACAATCCAAATGAGCAGGGACCAAGGAGGAAACACAAGGAAAGATCAAACCTGAGATTTAAGGCAAAGAAACCTGGATCGGCCAAGGAGAAAACGTTAGAGCTGCCTGTCTCTTGCGAGGCTGAGCTAAAACTGGGGAACGCTTACGGAGGTGTCACGTGGAGGAGGGGCGTTCCTCAATTATAGCTCACCCTGTAAGAGCGGAGACTGGAGCACCTCCTACTCTGGATGCTCGCAGCAGCTCTATGGAGAATTCAGCAGGTGCAATGTTTCCGGGTTCATGGGTCTGCTCTGGTGGCCGGTATGCAGAAGAACCCAAGATCAATCACTTCCTGAACCAGCCACAGAAGCTTGGAAAATTGGTGCCTGGTTTACAAATTTGGAAAGCGCTGGGATGGAGTTTTTCTAGGACGTTCCTTTTCTGAAGGATTTGCACTTTGTAATAGAGATTCTGTCTTCATTATCAGCTCTTGTTTTAGCATATTTAAAGATCCACCCTTCTGCTAGCTTTAGGAAGACTTCTTGTAATTCTCGTCTGTCAACAAGGCAATATATTATTTGCTAGCTTCAGAGAAGAATGACAGGGCAGTGTTGAGTAAAGTACTGAATTATACAATTTTATTGGCATTTTGGAATCAGCAGAATCTGAATAAGCCATGATGAGGTTTACATGATGTGTGAAACATGATAACGTTGCACAAAGGATGCATGTTAGGACTTGCTATCATGACACTGAATGTAGGCATACAAGTCCCATGTTTTGCATATTCATTCAGGTTTGCCAGTGCTTTCCTGAAGACCCTGTGTGCATACAGATAATCCTCGACTTACGATCGCAATGGAGCCCAACGTTTCTGTTGTTAAGTGAGCTTTGCTCCACTTTATGACCTTTCTTTCCACATTTGTTAAGCGAATCACCACAAAGGTTTAATTTCGTAACCTGGTTGTTTAGTGAATCTGGCTTCCCCATGGACTTGTGTCAAAAGCTACTTGGGTGAAAAGTTAGGATATACATGCTGATAGGTTGATTAAACAATTTCATGAAAAATTCCCCAACAAGTCAAAGGTCCCCTTGAGGGGGGAGAGGGGATTAAAGGGGACAATGCGTTAACCCCTTGTTGTGTTTTGTTTATTGTATTTTTCAAGTTGTGACTTTTTTTCAAGGGGGGACGCCTGTCAGCTTTGGAAGCCATATTGAGACCAGACGCTTCCACACTGCCACATTCTTGAGCCTGGGAAAATGAGAGGGGGAAGTTCTTGGAGTGTATGTGGTTAGACATAATAGCATTCTTCTGCTAAGACGTCATGTTATTTCTGTACCTGGGTGAGGGGATGTCTCAAGTTGGGATGGATGGTGATTAGGGCATGTGATGTGATGAGGGATGCAGGAGATGGATTTGTAATTTTTTTACTTATTGCAAGAAAAGCTGAAACTTTCAGATTCGGGATTCCCCAGGTGTGCCAGTTTACTATCCAAATAAAACAGAGCTTTTGTCTCAGAGTTATTGTTGGAGTGGAGGTTTCCTAGAACTTGATACTTTGCTTGTCAGAAGGTCGCAAAAGGGGATCACATGAACCCCGGACACTGCAACCGTCATAAATATGAGTCAGTTGCCAAAGACCTGAAATTTTGAATATGTGACAGTTGCCAAGCTCCTGAATTTTGAACACATGACCATGGGGATGCTGCAACCATCGTAAGTGTGGAAAAACAGTCGTAAAGTCACATTTTTCAGTGCCTTTGTAACTTCGAACGGTCGCTAAATGAACTATTGTAAGTCAAAGATAATCTCTAACACAGAGAAATTTCCATGGACTGGATGTTGGTTTCTATAAGTCTATTTCTGCATAAAATTAACTTAGCCTTAGAATAGCGAAGCAGTAATTTGAAATTAGCGGATGGGGAATTTTTACTCTATTCAAACACACAATTATTGTGTTTACTTAAAAGACTTGAGGGATCCCAATTTAGTCCTTGAGAAAGTCCTCCTGAAATTCCTGGTGAGCAAGAAAGGGGAAAAAAGAGACCTGTTTTTAATTGTTAAATGTCATTTATTTAAATGCTTGCTCTTGTTCTCTGTCTGACTTGGAAATTGGCTGGAATGTTGAACAATGGATATTTTTCAAGCCTGGGCTACTTACAAGTAATTACACCAATACAAGGAGTAATTAGAAGATGGATAATTAAAACTTGCGTGCTTAGCAGAAATGCACTAAAAGACATGGAAAGAATGCTTTCAAGCAAAAACATCAAGAGAACTTCTGGCATCTACCATCTACGCTTTGAAAAAAAGTAAACTTGGAAATCCTAGGAATGCAGAACTCAAATCATTGGGCCAAATAACCCAGTTTTGCAAAAATCTTACAAAACCCCTACCCCCCTATTTTTTTTTTCTGCAGTTGAGTGTTTTTCTGTAAGATTTGAAGTATATTACGGTATAAAATATTTAGAAAAAGGCTTGTTGCATTAAAAAAAAAAAAAGAAACTGTAAGATGCTCTGAGCATTGGGCCTGAACATTGTTTTGATAGTTTTCAGACAAAACTCTTAAGAAATCTTTGGTTCTAAAAACAGTTCTTAGTTCTCCTTTGCTCTAATTAAAAAAAATGTGTTTTTTTTTTATTAAAAAAGACAGATTGAATGACTGATGCCAATATTAGTTCTAATTTTCATTGTAATTTTGTTACTAATCTAAATTTGAACTGTTCATAATAATTATTTATAAGCACCTAAAGTTTATTAAGAACCAAAGCAAGAATAGAATTCCATGAACAACCATTTTGGAATCCAAAATTATTATTATATTTTCCTTAACCGGTATCTTAATATTTGCAAGAGAGGTTAAGAGCTAAAAGGAATTTGTCATCTCTGTCTTTGCAAAGAAAATGTAGGGTCTGAAGAATCTAAATCCAATCTTCAAAGTGGTACTTGAGTTCCATTTTCATTAACTTAAGTTCTATATTGATTCCTACCACCCCCAATGGTCAATACTCACAACCTGTATTCCATTCAGCAATTCATCATTTGAAACTGTATTTCGTAGATTTATTGCAATTGTGTCTTTTAATGGTTGAATTGAGATGGTTTCTGATGGGCCTGAAAATATAGGACAGTGGTGGCTGATCTTTTTGGGCTCCTGTGCCAAAAACTGTATGTGTGCGTGCCAGCACCCAGAAGGCAATGCATGCCCCCCACGGCGACTTGTTCCCCATCTCCTATATCTGTGATGCCGAACCTATGGCACGCATGCCACAAGTGGCACGCAGAACCATTTGTGCCGGTACGTGAGCTGCAGGCAAACTTACCTCACTGAGCATGTGGGTGCCTCACAGCTGATTTTTCAGCTGGTTGGAGGCCTTTTTCGGCCTCCCATAGGCTTGAGGAAGGCTTCTGCAGGCTGAAAACTAGCCCCGTTCTGTCACTTCCGGTATTTTCAGAAAAACAGGAAGTGACGAAACGGGGCTAGATTTCTGCCTACAAAGCTTGTAGAAGCCTGCAGAAGTCTTTCTCAAGCCTTGGGGAAGCCAAAAAAGGCCTCCAACCAGCTGAAAAATCAGCTGTGAGGCACCTACATGCTCAGTGAGGTAAGTTTGCCTACAGCTCACGTGCCGGCACAAATGGCTCTGCGTGCCACTTGTGGCATGCG
Source organism: Hydrophis major (assembly GCA_033807585.1). Lineage (NCBI taxonomy): Eukaryota > Metazoa > Chordata > Lepidosauria > Squamata > Elapidae > Hydrophis > Hydrophis major. The sequence continues at coordinate 10,637,271 of CM066333.1, read as the reverse complement.
TGCCATAGGTTCGCCATCACAGATATAGGAGATGGGGAACAAGTCACCGTGCATTTTGACAAAAAAAAAAAATCTATCTTGCTCTCAAAGTGAACATGTAGTCCTTGACTTACAACAGTTTGTTTAGTGACCGTTCAAAATTACACTGGCACTGAAAAAGTAACTTATGACCGTTTTTCAGTTACAACCTTTGCCGCATCCCCATGGTCAGGTGATCAAAATTCAGACATGCTTGGCAACTGACTCGTACTTATGACGGTTGCAGTGTCACTGGGATCACGTGATCCCATTTTAAGACCTTCTGACAAAGCAAAGTCAGTGGAGAAACCAGATTCACTTAACAACCGTGTTATTAACTTATCAACTGCAGTGAATCATTTAACAACTGTGGCAAGAAAAGTTGTAAAATGGGGCAAAACTTACTTAACAAATGTCTCACTTAGCAACCAAAATTTTGGCCTCAATTGGCATTCTAAGTCAAGGACTAGCTGTAGTATATTATCACATCTCTTCCCAATGGGCTTCCCTACGGTTATTATATCCCATAGTTTATTTGCATGCTACCATACTGCTTTATTTTATAAATCTCTTATAAGGATTATTGAGATATGTGTAGCATTTGAAATATTCAAAAACATTGCAAAATAAAACTAAATTTGTTTAATCATAATTGTCAGTAGGGAAGACGAAACAATGGGGAAAGTTGACAAGGCAGCGCCTGGAAACAGCAGGAGGAAGAACTGGAGAAAAATCATAAAATACGAAGACCTGAAAGCAGAAATACAACCACTGTCACAAAAGAAATTGAAAATAACACCAATAGTAACAGGGATCTTGGATGCAATCCCAAAATAACTGGGGTACCACTTGGAACTCCATCAGCATTGACAAAATCTCTATCTGTCAATTGCAAAAGGCAGCTTTATTTGGAACAGTTTACATCCTGTGACAAGACTCCTAGAATTATTAAACAACATTTCTTTATCCCAGGTCTTTGGGAAGGACCTGACAGGCGGACAAAAATGCCAAATTCAGCTTAAACATCTGGCTATGCAATAAACCATAATAATAAATTACATATATTCCAATAAAATGCTCATCTAGCAACTGCCTGAATAATAGTGCTATTTTGATCTGCAATGCCAAATACTTCATTTTGTAAAAAAGATAAAATAAAGGTTTTCCCTGTCCAGTTATGTCTGGTTCTAGGATCTGGTGCTGATCTCTGTTTCTTAGCCACAGGAGCCAGCGCTGTCCAAAGACAACGGGGTCATTTGGTCAGCATGACTATACGCCAAAGGCACACGGAATGCTATTACCTTCCCACCAAAGTGGTACCTATTTATCTACTCACATTTGCATGCTTTCGAATTGCTAGGTGGGCAGCACTCCCATGCTCATGTGATCAAAATTCAGGTGTTTAACAATCAACATGTATTTACAACATGTTGTAAATCCACATGATCCAAGGATCATGTGATCACCATTTGTGAGCTTTTGCCAACAAGCAAAGGGGAAGCCAGATTCACTTCACAAGCACAGAATTCGCTTAATAAGTAGAGTGATTTGTTCAACAGCGGTTTAAAAAAAAGGTCAAAAAATGGAGCAGGATTCACTTAATAACTATCTTATGTAGTAATGGAAATGTTGGGCTCCACCCTGGTCGTAAGTCAAGGACTGCCTGTATTGCCAAAGAAGGAACCAATGAGCAAATCAATACATTTAATTATGCTTTCTCAGAATCGCAGTTACATCTTGCCGAACACCTGAGCTAAATTTTACTTAGACCCTATGAGATTTTTTTTATCTAAAAATAAATTATTGGATACCTAACTTCGCATCTAGCACATGGCATCCGTAGACATATTGTCCTATTCATAGTGAAGACAAGTGTTCAAACCCTGAAAAAGGACAGGCTGTTCCATCTTTGTAAGATGCAAAAAAAGAACGAGATTTTTTCCCCTCCTTCAAGTTTCAGCCTAGGGAACAATTCACTTTTGCAATGTTTGAAATGTTTTGTCTCTTTACCGAAATAATTTCTAGCTGCTTGCTGTTATTTATACTGCAGTTCCCTCCTGGGCCTCTGGAATTTCATGCCACACACATTTTACCCCATTTATTGTACAATTGCATTCTACAGATGTTCTCTTGGGCTTAACAATATCCTATAGGGCCACTTGCAGTGATTCAATCGAAAGTCAACAAGTGATATTTAATTTACAATCACCGCTGAGCCCCAAATTTCTGCCTGGTTCAAGTGTGCTTGTTTTTGTGGTCCACCGGTGGCCTGCGGAGCTGGCAGCAGAGTTGGACGGTGGGGAGGAACATGGACCAATTCTGGAGTGGGCTCGGACAAGGGATCTGCGTCCGATACAGAGATGGGGCTATGGCCATCTGAGAGTTATGTGCTGACTCCGGAGCCACCAGAATCTGACATCAGCAAGGCAGAGAAACAGGGGGAGCCTGTTCCCAGTACGCGCTTGCACAGAGCTGCCAGAAGGCAAGAACAATTAAAACAAAAGGAGTGACTTGGAGATGATTGGCTTGTCCCATAAGACCTAAAGGAGGAGCAAAGGGACATGAGCCTTTGCAGGAAGCAACTTTGTTCATTCTGATCAATTTAAAATCTGAAGCTCCGTGTTGACTTTGTACTCCATTTGGCCTTGTACAGCTAATTGGCAATTTAGTTATTGGCAGCATTTCAAAAGAGATAAAGGTGGGTGCTTATCAGCCTTATCCTGAAAAGACTGTAGTTGACTACTCTTGGACTATTCACAACTCTTTGGGACTCATTTCAGGCTGTGAATGCATATAATTCACAGCCGTTGAAATAAAAAGAGGGTTTTGGGGAATAAGCGTGTGATTGTTATTGTCTCAGGAAGCCTTGGACAGAATACTTGTAAAACAAACTGTTTTTGCTAAGTGAGACAGTTATTAAATGAGTTTTGCTCTGTTTTACGACCTTACTGGCCACAGTTGTTAACAGTTAACAACAGTTAACAACAGTTGTTAACTGTGTGTCACTGAAGTTGTGAAGTGAGTAACATGGTTGTTAAGTGAATCAGGCTTCCGCATTGACTTTGCTTGTCAGAAGGTCCCCAAAAGTGATCACATCACTGTGGGATGCTGCAACTATCCTAAACACATGCCAGTTGCCAAACTTCCAAATTTGGATCAGGTGACCAGTATAAGCAACTTGCAACCTCCTATGATCTCATAGCTCTAGAAACAAATTTATGAACAAAAGTAATAGAATGACAGAGCTGGAAGGGACCTTAGAGGTCTTCTAGTACAACCCTTTGCTCAAGCTAGGGATTTTTCTAAAGTGGTAGCCAACCCTTTTGGGCTCCTGTGCCAAAAATTGTGTGTGCGCTGGCACTTGCGCACTCGCATGCCAGCATCTAGAAGGCAATGCGCGTGTCCCCCCATGCCCCCTGCACATGTGCACACAATCTCTCCACGACCCCCCCCCCCATGCCCCTTACCTGCACTGAACCTCACAGCTGATTTTCGGCCAGTTTGAGGCCTTTTTCGGCCTTCCAGAGGCTTGAAAAAAGCTTCTGCAGGCTTTGCAGGGAGAATAATAGGGCCATTTCATCACTTCCAGTATTATAGGAAGTGACGAAATGGACCTATTATACAGTCTGCAAAGCCTGCAGAGGCTTTTTTCAAGCCTCTGGGAGGCTGAAAAAGGCCTCAAACCAGCCAAAAATCACCTGTGAGGCGCGAGCATGCGCAGTGAGGTAAGCTTGCCTGTGGCACATGTGCCATAGGTTCGCCATCATGGCCCTATATCATTTCAGACAAATGGTTGTCCAATCGCTTCTTAAAATCCTCCAGTGTTGGAATCCCCACAACTTCTGGAGACAAGTCTGGTTTATTGTTCTCACTGTGAGGAAATTTCTCCTTAATTCTAGGCTGGTTCTCACCTTGATAAGTTTCCATCTATAATAACCCCTTGAACCTTCAAGCACCTTTCAGATTATGGGGTGCTGTCTACGCCAAGCTTTGAGAGCATCAAGGACCCAACTGTTGAACCCTGAGTTACAAAGAACAGTTGCTGGAATTGGGTATGTCTAGTTTGATGAAAAGAAGGACTAGGGCTGACATGATAGCAGTCTTCCTTGTTCATATATTTTTATTATTTACAACTATAAGTATACAGTGCAACCGTTTTGGCGTTACCTTTGCCATACATGCAAAAAATATTATTAGGCCAATGACATTCATATCATTGACACAATATTTACTTTTTAATTCTATTCATCCTGGTTATTTTTGTTCCAACCTTCCCTTCTTTTTTGCAACCACTGATAAAACCTATTCCACATTTCATAATAATCTGATTCCCCCTTGTTTTTCAAGTCTAAGGTTCGCCTATCCCAGGGATAAGGAAACTTGGCTCTTTTATCACTTATGGACTTCAACTCCCAGAATTCCTGAGTGAGCCATAAAAGGTTCCCCATCCCTGGCCTACTTTTCAGTTGTGGGGAAAATCAATTTTTGACTTGAATGGGACTGTTTAATATACAAATGTAGGACATATGTTCATAAGTGATAAAAGAGGCAAGTTTCCCTACCCCTAGCCTATCCGATTCCAATATCTCAGGGGCTGCCCCAAAGAAGAGGGAGTCCAGCTATTCTCCAAAGCACCTGAGGGCAGGACAAGAAGCAATGGGTGGAAACTAATGAAGGAGAGAAGCAACCTAGAACTGAGGAGAAATTTCCTGAGAATAAAAGCAATTCATCAGTGGAACAACTTGCCTCCAGAAGTTGTAAATGCTCCAACACTGGAAGTTTTAAAAAAGATGTTGGATAACCAGTGGTGTAGGGTTTCCTGCCTAGGCTGGGGGTTGGGCTAGAAGACCTCCAAGGTCCCTTCTGTTATTCTGTAGTCTTTTCCATCAGTAACATTTGCATCCTTACACACTGCATTCCGCTATATTTATGCAAACTCCACTTAACCAAAACCTAGTTATCCTTTCCTGCTCAGGCATATACATGCCTTGAACTCCAGCCAGGTGGTCCCATGATCTGTGGAAATTGAGAACTTGCACCTGCTCTTCACCCCACCCCTCTCTGCAGCTGAAAGTCATGGAAAAGTCTAGAAGGCGGCAAAGGAGCCATATGTACACCTGGTCTCTTCATTGGAGAAGAGATGTCTGTTGTAAAGAGGGAAGGAAAAATGCACAATAGGAAGGGTGGGAATAAAAAGCCCCAGTTTTCAGTCTTTCATTCTGCGCTATGACTGAATTGGAGGTAAGACAAAGGATAAGCAGACAAATGAATGGTATGTATTCAGGTGTGGGTTTTGTTTTTTGTTTTTGTTAAAGATTACCCCAGGAAAATATACAAGAAGAAAAAGAGCTGAGCGGTGCTCCATTCATCCTAGTTTCCTCCAATTTAAAAAACTGCCATAAGGTTTTGGGCAGGGGAGACCAGGGAGAAAATTAATGGCCAAGGTTACCGCAGAGTCAATAAGTCTAGGGATCAATAATGCTTAGATACTTGCCACTGGTTTTTTTTTTTTAGTGCTATCTCTGATAATGATCAGACTTGGGGACCCAAATTCTCCTGTCACATTTCCGAGCAGAGTAACAGGTTCACAAATGAGTCCATGCAATCCAAATTAGTTTAAACATATATACATATATATATATATATGCACAGAAGCCTGATGATGGCAGATGAGATTCTGCCGAAACGTTGCTACAACTTTAAAAGCACAACTATAATGACGTGGGAAAATACCCGAACAAAGCTGAAATATATATAATAAACACAGACCAAGACTCTCAACCAATCAGGATGAAGAAAAAACCATTCTGACACAGCAATAGGCTGCCCCAAATTTAAATCTGAAACCACTGTAAAAGTCTGACTCACAGACAAACACCATACAGAAGCCTGATGATGGCAGATGAGATTCTGCTGAAATGTTGCTACAACTTTAAAAGCACCACTATTATGACGTGGGAAAATACCCGAACAAAGCTGAATGCCAGACATGTAAGTACCCGCGAAAACTTAAGAAAACAAATATATATATATATATATATATATATATATATATATATATATATATATATATATATATATATATATATATATACACACACACACACACACACACACATATATACATATACATACATATATATACACACACATACACACACACACGTTTAATTTTTATTCTTGAGGTAGGAAGACTCGGGGGGGATATCTACATGGGTAGTCCTCAATTTGTGACCCCGATTGAGCCCAACATTCCTGTTGCTAAGTAAAATGTTTGTTAAGTGAATTTTGCCCCATTTAACGGCATTTCTGGCCACGGTTGTTAAGTGAATCCCTGTCGTGGTTAAACTAGTGACACAGTTGTTAAGTGAATCTGGTTTCCTCATAGACTTGGCCTGTCAGAAGGTTGCAAAAGGGGGATCACGTAACCCTGGGACAGTGCAACTGTCATAAGTTGCCAAGCATCTGTTTTTTGATCATGTGTCCAGGGATATTGCAACTGTCATAAATCAAGGACTACATAGACACAGACACAAACACACATACACACACACATACATACATACCTACATGAAAGATAAAGCTTTCCCTCTCTAGTCATGTATGATTTTACGGCAGTGTCAAACTAGGTTTCTTCAAGGGCCAAACCAGCACTGTAGTTCCTCGCAGGCCAGCCGGGAGTAGGGGAGAAATTGGGACAGATGCCTCCTACAGTATCCTGCTGGCCAAAATGGGGCATGGGGGTTTTGGCTGGCAGAGTACTGCAGGAGACAGTCCAGGCCAAAAATGGGGCACCAGGGCCTCCCAGGTTCCATTTTGGTTGCCAGAGGCACTGCAGGCTGGTCCTTTGTTATTTCCAGGCCAGTTTTAAGCACCCCACAGGTCGGATCTGGTCCATGGGCCTTGTGTTTGACACCCCTGTTCTAGGGCATAGCACTCCTTTCAATTTCTTGGCTGAGGAAGCTAGCGCTGTCCAAAGACAATTTCCATGGTCATGTGGCCAGCATGGTTACACGCCAAAGAGTGTATGGAATGCTGTTACCTTCCCACCAAAGTGGTACCTATTAATCTACTTGCATTTGAATGCTTTCGAATTGCTAATTGGGCAGGAGCTGGAGCAAGGAATAGGAGCTCACCCCATCCTGCAGCGTTCAGGTTTCAAACTCCTGCTGTCATGTCAGCCCTTCAGCTGCCAAGCTCAGCATCTTTAACTGCTGAGCCATCACGCCCTGTCTACATAAAGTACATATCAACAATCTAATCTGAAGCAGAAGGATTGAGTTCCCCAGGAATAATGGCTTAATATATATGCATTGCATTTGCACATCTTTTATTGAGATAGTATTTTGTTCAATAGATTATTATGCCCATCTACATCTGTATGCTGGGAATACTTCTATATCTATAAAATATCTACCTACCTCTCTATATAAGGTTGCGGTCATACTGGAAGAGAAGGGCTAAAGATAAAAAATGATTATAATAAAGCACCTTGAGAAAACTCATGTGTAATCTAGATGTAATTTCAGTATCAGATTTCTCACAGCCCTCACAAGGGCTCCTGTTTCTGTATCAATGACTTGAAATAATTTATATTTGGGCTCTAATGCTGGGAAATATAGAAGGGAAGACAAAAGAGGGATGGACTCGGCTAAAGTAATGATGAATGTACAGTTGGAAGAATGGCAAGACCAGTGATAAGCCACCTGGAGAACATGTGTCTATGTGGCCACTGAGTCAACAATACCTTGATGGCATATAATCAATTGAACCTTCTTTATTATGGATTACTTCAACTCTTAATCAGAATGAATATAATAGTACAGGTAGTCCTTGACTTATGGCCACAATTAAACCCCAAATTTCCGTTGCTAATTGAAACCGTTGTGGACTTTTTCTCCACCTTACAACCTGTCTCGGGATAGATGTTAAAGGAACCATTGAAGTTGTTAAGTGAATCTGGCTTCCCCATGAGCTTTGCTTGTCCGAAAGTCGCAAAAGGGGATCACGTGACCCCAGGGACACAGCAATGGTCATAAATACGGGCCCGTTGCCAAGCATCCGAATTTTGATCATGTGACTATCGGGATGCTGCAGTGGTCCTTAAGTGTGAAAATCGGTCATAGCTCATGTGTTTCAGTGCCATTGTAATTCCGCGAGGTCACTAAGTGAACTGTTTGTCAGCTTTGCAAGCCATATTGAGATCAGATGCTCCCACACTGCCACATCCGAGCCTGGGAAAGTGGGAGGGGGGAATTTATTGGAGTAGATCTAGTTAGACACAGTAACATTCTTTTTCTGATTCAAGGTCAGGTTGTTTTGCGCATAAGTGAGAGGAAGTCTTAACTTGGGACGGATGGTGATTGGGCCATGTGATGTGATGATGGGTGCAGGGGATGGATTTTGCAGTTTTTATTTATTGTAAGGAAGCCTGAAACTTTCAGATTCAGGATTCCAGAATTATGCCAGTTACTATCCAAAATAAAAGGAACCTGTGACAAGATGTCTGTCTCGGAGCTACTGGGCGGAATGGAGGGTTGCTGGAATGCTGACACTGTTGTAAGGACTACTTTTAATCATACAGTACCAATAGTAATAGGTGTCTCAGGGGTGATCCCAAAACATCTGGAGCTTGAAAGCCAGCGGCACTAACACACTCTCCAACAGTCAATTACAAAAGTCAGCTTTGCTTGGAACAGTTTACATCTTGAGATGGTATCTTTAACACCATCAAATTTCAGATGAGCCATGGTGGCGCAGTGGTTAGAATGCAGTATTGCAGGCTAATTCTGCTGACTGCCAGTAGTTCGATCCTGACTGGCTCAAGGTTGACTCAGCCTTCCAGCCTTCCGAGATGGGTAAAATGAGGACCCAGACTGTTAGGGGCAAATTGCTTAGAGAGTGCTGTAAAGCACTATGAAGTGGTAATGTGCCAAAAATTGTGTGTGCGCTGGCGCTTGCGCACTCGCATGCCAGCATCCAGAAGGCAATGTGCGTGTCCCCCTATGCCCCCTGCACATGTGCACACAATCCCTCCACGACACCCCCCCCCCATGCCCCTTACCTGCACTGAACCTCACAGCTGATTTTCGGCCAGTTTGAGGCCTTTTTCGGCCTTCCAGAGGCTTGAAAAAAGCCTCTGCAGGCTTTGCAGGGAGAATAATAGGCCCATTTCATCACTTCCAGTATTATAGGAAGTGATGAAATGGACCTATTATACAGTCTGCAAAGCCTGCAGAGGCTTTTTTCAAGCCTCTGGGAGGCTGAAAAAGGCCTCAAACCAGCCAAAAATCACCTGTGAGGCGCGAGCATGCGCAGTGAGGTAAGCTTGCCTGTGGCACGTGTGCCATAGGTTCTCCATCATGGCCCTATATCATTTCAGACAAATGGCAAATTGCTTAGAGAGTGCTGTAAAGCACTATGAAGTGGTACATAAGTCTAAGTGCTATTTCTATCAACATTTGCCTATGTTCAGTCCTTGGGAAGATGGATGGATAACAATGTCAAATCCAGTCTAAATGTCCACCAACCATAATAATAATTTATTTAATCTACACTGCCCAACTCCCAGCAACTCTGGATGGTTATATATAAAGGTAAAGGATTCCATGTTAATTGTGTCTGACTCTAGGGCATGGTACTCATCTCCATTTCTTGGATGAGCAAGCCAGCATTATCCAAAGTCAATTTCTATGGTCACGTAAGCAGCATGGATATACGTCAAAGGCGTACAGAACGCTGTTACTTTCCCACAGAAGTACCTATTTATCTACTTACATTTGCATGCTTTCGAAATGCTGGATGGGCAGGAGCTGGAGCAAGGAATGGAAACTCACGCCATCGCACTGTGCTCGGGTCTCAAACCCAGGCTATCAGCCCTCCAACTGATAATCACAGCATCTTTAACCACTGAGCCATCATCCCCACCCCCCGGTTTTATATAGGAACAACTCATTCCTATCTCACCGTTCACCTGAGCAATTTGGCCTCTTTTTCTTTCAGCACTTCTCACTTTCTTTGTAATTTGCAATTTATGCATTCCAGTCATTACCGGTATGTTCCAGCACATGTCGTTCCTCGCATCCCACGCCATTCCCAGTATAGTGGCTGGTTGTTCCCAAGGAAAATACCAAAGACCCAAAAGGCAGAGACTGTATGATCCAAAAGCCCTCAGTCCTTTTGCACGCTCTTGATTTGACAGCCAAGTCTATTTTAAAAAGTTCAAATCTTAACATAAATAAATGCATAATATTTCAACTGGAACTTAGTTACTAGCAATATAGAGGTGATCTTTCAACTGACAACGGGCTTAAAAATCTAATTATGGCCTGTCCTCTAAATTAAAACTATTACTCTCCCCCTGGTCATGTGATTGCATTTTGGGTGCTTGGCACCCGACTCGCAATTACAACCAGTTTTAGCATCCCGCAGTCATGTGACCACAATTTGTGACATTTTTCATTTATATTTTATTTCTTTACTTATTCATTCATCAAATTTATTTGCAGCCCATTTTGTGGTTCAGAGCACTGATTTCTAGCCAAAAAAAAAAAAAAGCCCATTTAGAAAAATGGATTAGTTTAACAGTTTACTTAATGATCACAGGATCGACTTCACAATTGTGATTTGCTTCACGACGATCGTAAAAACTGTCACAAAACTGAGTCCATCATGTGGTGCCTTGACCTCTAATTGCAACAACTAAAGTTCTGAGCTCCATTATGGTCATAAGTCAGATTACCTATAAACTATGATATACCTTGAAGATATTCATATACTGCAAGACTGTAAGAACCTGACTTTGATCCACAAAAATACGCATTCTTACTTTTTCTAAAAGAGCTCAGAAACTGTAGAGCAGATCAACTTGAGCTGACTGAATCCTATGCATGAATAAAGATGAAAATGACATCTGTAGAGGGAAAAACCAACTCATTTTCCAGCCAATCCTATAATTATAAAAAAATCTGGAGCAAAAACAATAGTTAGCTCACCATGGTTTTGCTAACACCACATTCTGTGAGGAGGCAGGGGTCAGGAAAGATACGTTCACAAGCAATACAGGTGTAGGCCTCAATTTGCGTAGTTAATGGAACCCATAAAGCGTTATTTAAATTCACATTTTTTGAAATGGTATTTCTATGGAAAATGTGGGAATTGGTTCCAGTTCAACAGAAATTAGCAACATACATGTTTTTACATGAATATTATTGAAGTAATACAGTAAAGGATAAAAAGGAATATACTTATAATTTCAATTTATTGTGAATAACAGCATTAAGGGGTCCTTGGTGCTCTTTGAGCTTGATTGTGTTCTTGCAGACATTTGATTACCTAACTAGGTAACATCATCAGTGCTAGTTAGAGTAATGAAACATCTGCAAGGAAACAAGTAAGCTCAGAGAGAACCAAGTACCCTTCATTTCAACCCTGAGCTATGAATATTCTCCTTCATTGGTAACTTCGCATTAAGCTTGTATTGGTTTTTTTCCTCATGGAATCTTCCTTTTCCCTATTTATTTATTTGATATTTTATCCTGCCTTTATTATTTTTATGAATAACTCAAAGTGGTAGGTAGACGTATCTAATATTCCTCCCTTTTTTCCATAATAGCAACCCTATAAAATAAACTGGACTGAGAAAGATTGGCCCGTTAGTCACCCAGCTAACTTTCACGCATAAGGCGGGACTAGAACTCACTGTCTCCTGATGACTGGCCCAAAGTCATCCAGCTATCCTTCATGCCTAAGGCAGGACTAGAACTCATGATCTCCTGGTTTCTAACCTGTAGACTTAACCTTTAGACTAAACGGGCCCTATGTTGCATGCACAAATATTAGCAGCATCTAGAACTCCAATTGCTACTATGCATGCACTACCCCTAATTGTATGCACATTTGCAATGTGTTGAATGAATTATGAGTAGCATTAAGTGCGACCTAGTATCAATTTACAATTTGCACTCAACTGACTATGGCATTAGTTGAACTCACACTAATCACGACCTTCCTATACATTGAGTGTGCTCATATAATGCATTCAATATAATTTGAGAGATAAAAGGTTCTGAAAAACACACGCTCTCTGGATTTGAATCCACTTTAAAATTACGACCGGAGAAATACTAATTGGATTGTGTGGAAAGGGCAAAGGCAAATTAACATGATGAAGTTCAGAAAGGAGAGAGTTCCTCTCCATAAATAATAATTTTAAGAATTCCCCATAATCAGTCTTTATTATAATGGCTTCAAATTCAGCCTTCAGAAAGCCGAGATGCTCACAGAGCTGGACAAAAGAGTTGTAAAAGGGTGACTGAACTTAGTAACACAACTCTGGATTAATACTAATTTCTTGGGGTTGCCCAACACATTGAACTGGAAATAAAGCAGACTGGTTGGGTGACAACATGTTAAAATGTAGTTGTTGTGGCCTGCCAGCGGCTAGCAGAGTTGGTGGCAGACTTGGACAATGAGGAGGTTGGGGAGGAACATAGGCCAGTCCTGGAGTCTGGGAAAGACTCTGACAAGTGGTCTGCGTTGGAGGCAGAGATGGGGAAGAAGAATAGCTGGAGCCTGTTCCTGATGTGCGCATGTGCAGAGCTGCTAGGAGAAGGGAACAGTTAAGGAACAAGGGTCAACTCGGGAGTAAAGGCTCAGGTGGATGATGAACGGCCCCTCCCATAGGGAATAAAGAGGAGAGAAAGGGGAGTGGTGTTTGCAGGAGACAATTAGTTCAATTCATTAGGGTCAAGATCTGCTCCTGACTTCTTGCCGAGTAATTGCTGCTACAGCCTGGCATTTGGAAAAATATCGGCCTGGCAACTCTCCAAGCCTGATAAAGGTCTCTAGTTGTGAAATCTCATGAAAGACTGTTTGCTGGGACTTTGCTGGAGAGGAATTCACTGTAACCTAAATAAAAGGAGTTTTATCAGGACGAGGAGTCTGCTTCACGATCTTGGGCAGCCTAGATCAAACCAGTAGTTTACTTCTTCATCCCAGCTGAAAGAAGCTTTTTGCCTGGCTTCTGGATAAAGGCAGAATAGTGTTTGGATGGAACACCACTAGACCAGGGATGTCAAACTCAAGGCCTGTGGGCTGCTTAGATCTGGCCCACTGGGCCACCGGCGGAGGGTTGCAGGAGGTTGTTGCAGCCGAAAAGGAAGCTGGGGAGCCTGTTTTCACTAGCAGAGTACTCCGGCCACCACAGGTGCCCCTAACCCAGTGGAAATCCATGGGCCAATTCTTGGGACGGAAGAGCCACCACTGTTAGCGTAGCCCCACCCTAGCTCTGGGGATAAAAGGCAGGGGGCCGAGATGAATAGGTGTGGCAGGTAACTATTCATCTCCCCGCTGGACAGACTTGTTAGCCTACGGTAAGATAAACTTTTTGCTGGGGCTGCTGGCATTCCTAATAAAAAAATAATTGATTTAAATACAGAGGGTTTGTCGTGTTTGGGGAGCTGGGTTAGAACACTGGGGTGACCATCGGCCAGTCACTCTCACGAAACAAGGCAATGGCAAAACCCCTTCCAAAACCTTGCCAAGAAATCTGCAGGGACTTGTCCAGGCAGTTTCCAGGAGTCGACACTGCCTTGAAGGCATGCTGACATGCACACAAAGTCACAAAAACAACTGGAAACAAGGAAACATCAAAACATGTATTTATATTATCTACAGAGAAGATAATTTCGGCCCAATTTTTAAAGGCTTCATTAAATATTGACCTCCACAAAGTACTATTGATCAGCTTCCTTGTTACATCAATAGATAGTTCATCACTAGAAAGAAAAGGCACACCAACTCTCTGTGCTCGTGTCTTTAGAGCAGTGATGCCAAAAAATTTTGCTATGGTGTGCCGAAAGCGTGTGTGTGTGCGATAGCGCACACACACTGGCACCCACAATGCAATCGGCTCCCCCGTGCATGTGTGTGCAACACCCCCGCCTCCTTACCTGCACTGCACATGTGCGTGCCTCCCAGCTGATTTCCGGCCCGTTTGAGCCCGTTTTCACCCTCCTGGGGGCTCAAGGGAAGCCTCTGGAGTCTTGGGAGGCTGAAAAACGAGCCCGTTTCAGCACTTCTAGTATTTCTGGAAGGTCTGTTTTTCGGCCTCCCACGGCAGCAGAAGCTTCCCTTGAGTTTGAGGGCACAAACAGCCTCAAACGGGCCAAAAATCAGCTGGGAGGTGTGCACATGCACAGTGCAGGTAACTTTGGCTGGGGCTCGGGTGCCCACAAATGGCTCTGCATGCCACCTGTGGCACGCATGCCATAGGTTCGCCATCACTGCTTTAGAGCATTGAAGAATAATCTACTTTGCTGTGCCCAGTGCTCAATAAATAATTCTCTATATACTGATAAAATCTAAATTCTTCATGTATAGTTAAAATTGATTCACATCTTCACACTACATTAAAAATGTACTATTATACCTCAAATGGGACAAGAAAGGGACAATCCCGCAAGATCTAATTGTATACCCCATATTACAATTGGGATACATAATCACAGGAATCTAGTTGTATACGCCATATTACAATTCTAGTCTGGCAACCCTTTTAAAACTTTCTCTGGGGCAGTTTCTTAACAGTGACAATTCAAAGATGGTGGGCTTCAACTCCCAGAATTCCCCAACCATTCTGAGAGTTTCACCCATCTTCAAGTTGTCAAGCTTGAGAAACACTGCTCTATGATGGGGTATCCAACCTTGGCAACCTTAAGACTTGTGGACCTCAACTCCCAGAATTCCTCAGCCAGCAAAGCTTTAAGACCAGTGGACTTCAACTCCCAGAATTCCTCAGCCAGCAAAGCCTTAAGATCAGTCGACTTCAACTCCCAGAATTTCTCAGCCAGCAAAGCTTTAAGACCAGTAGACTTCAATTCCCAGAATTCCTTAGCCAGCAAAGCTTTAAGACCAGTGGACTTCAACTCCCAGAATTCCTCAGCCAGCAAAGCCTTAAGATCAGTCGACTTCAACTCCCAGAATTCCTCAGCCAGCAAAGCTTTAAGACCAGTTGACTTCAACTCCCAGAATTCCACAAGTCTTAAAGTTGCCAAGGTTGGAGACCCCTGCTCTACGATGTCTAACACACATAAATAATATTTTATAGATTTAGTTTCATTGGTTTCATTTAGTTTGTTTCTGACACTATCTAACTGTTAGACATTGAAAATAATAAATACAATATTCCGTAAGGCACTTGACCAAGAATTGGATTAATATGCAACTCTTGATTGCAAAGTTCTTACAAATACAGGTAGTCTTCCATTTATAACTACAATTGAGCCCAACATTTCTAAGCGAGACATTAAGGAACTTTTGCCCCCTTTTCACAATCTTTCTTGCCACAGTTATTCAGTGAATCACTGCAGTTGTTAAATCAGTAACACGGTTGTTAAGTGAATCTGGCTTCCCCATTGACTTTGCTTGTCAGAAGGTCACAAAAGGGGATCAACTCAGCCTGGGACACTGAGGCCGTCATAAGTAGGAGTCAGTTGCCAAGAGTCTGAATTCTTATCACGGACCATGAGGATTCTCCAATGGTTTTAATGTGAAAAATGGTCGTAAGTCACTTTTTTTCAGTGCTGTTGTAACTTTGAACATTAAATGAACCGTCAAGAACTAACGGTGGTAAGTCACATTTTCAGTGCCTCTCTAACTCTGACCAGTCACTAAATGAATGGTTGTAAGTCAAGGATTACTTGTAGATTGCACAGATATCGTACAAATCTGGAAAACATCTGTCAGATCAGATGTGCACCTTAGTTAGAAAATAGAAGGATTTGCTTTAATTTTTATTTTCTTCAAGCATCAACAGCAGGGAAACACTTAAGAAAAAAAGGCAACAGATGGCAACATTTCCTTTCTTCAGGCTACCATTCCAGAATATTTTTGTGCCACAACAGACAGTTGTGTGACAATCTCTTTCCTGCAGGGAGAATGTTAGCAGTTGACCTTGATTCTTTATATCTGTAACAGATCAGGCTGCAGTTCCAGGCTTTTAATTCCAAAATTGATTGCTATTAAATTTTAACTTATAGTATAGCAATATATGGAATTTTACTGTTTTGTGGTGCTGCTTAAAACAGATTGCCAACGGACCACAGGCAGTCCTCAACTTAGAGCAGTTCATATAGAAGAGAAGAGAAGATATGGGAGGGAAGGAAGATAAGATAAGATATGGAATGGAATGGAATAGAATAGAACAGAATAGAATAGAATAGAATAACAGAGTTGGAAAGGACCCTGGAGGTCTTCTAGTCCAACCCCCTCCTTAGGCAGGAAACCCTACACCCCTTCAGACAAATGGTTATCCAATCTCTTCTTAAAAACTTCCAGTGTTGGTGTCAACTCATAAAATATTTCTATGGTCTTTTTAGAGATGCCAACAGAAAGGGAGGTGGAAGAGTGGGCAGCATGCATTCCATAAGTGTTTTCAAAGATAGGTTCTAAGTGACTTTCTAACTGGAGAGCATGATTGATGACTCCTGGCTATGGATGTGTCCCATTGGAGAATATGAATTATGATACACTTGGGGGTGGATGGGTGGAGGAAACCTGGGTCAAGGGTGACAATGAATGATGTGTCTCAGTGTTGGCTACACCCAGGCATTGCCACATCTTTTAACTCCCAATAAATCTTTTTGGATTTTGGCTAGAAACTCATGATTTAAATGGGGTTAAGTGTCGGACTCCTGACAAGCACATGACCCTGGGACATCGCAACTGCCATAAACACACACCAGTTGCATCTGAATTTTGATCATATGACCAAGGGGAGGCTGCAATAGTCGTAAGTATGTGAAAAATGATCATAAGTCACTTTTTTCCAATGCCTTCAAAAGGTCACTAAACAAACTTCAAAAGATCTCTAAACAAACTTTGAAAGGTCACTAAACGAACAGTTGTAAGTTGAGGACATTTTTAGCTTGTGCCAAGCATCCTTTACCTAGGAGCCAATATTCACTCTGTTTTTTAGTCAACAGTGAAACAACCAGTGGTCCCCAACCTTTGCAGCTTGGTGGCCCGGCTGGGGTGGAAGGGGAACCAGACCGCATACGTGGCAGGCCGATGTGTGCATAACTCCACTTGCACGAGTGGTGGATTGGCATGCAGTTCCAAATAGGCCATGGCCCCGTAGTGGGTTGCTGCCCAGGGGCTGTAAACCTCTGGAATAGTAATTCCAAGACATTTAAATATAACCATAGCCTTTCTTCCCTAGGCTTTTAACCCTTTGGGTGAAACCCTGCTATTAGCAGAAGCTGACCCCAGAAATCAGGGGTCAATTACACACTGATGGGCAGGCACACAGTCAAGACACAGAAACAGACAGACACACACACACAAACAGACAGAGAGACAGAAAAACACACACACATAGAGAGAGAGACAGACAGACAGAGGACTATTATAGGGTATATATAAATTATACAAATTTATATTTAAATATAAAAAACTAAATCTGTATAAATGCAATATATTAGACATCAATAAAGGAGAATGTTTGTAAGTCAAGGTTGAAATGAGGGGTCCTTGGTGCTCTCTCAGCTTGTTTTTTTTTTTGCAGTCATACACACACACACACACACACACACACATACATAAATATAGAACATAAACTTATAAAATATATATATGAGATGTTGGGTGTTTCATTTGCATTGGCTTTTTACCACATGCTTCTGTTTTTTTTCTTCTGCCACTTTTCTCAGGTCTGCATAATCTGGAACTGCAGTCGAACTGGAGGCGATGATAGTTTTATTGACAAGGGAGTGTTAAGTGGGAGGGAAGGAAGTGGGTTTATCAGCAGGCTGATGTGTAAATGGCCTCACCCTTCTTTAGCTAGCTTGGAAGTTGACCTCCAGCCCTGCTCATTTTAATCCCAACCTTTGGAGCCAAATCCTTACATTCCCACTCCACAAAGAGGCATTGCCTTTTGTCCTTTTTTAGATTTACAGCAGGAGTATCCAACCATGGAAAGACTTTTATGACTTGTGGACTTCAATTCCCAGAATTCCCCAGCCAGCAAGTATTTTCCCCAATTTCTGGTTTCATAAAATTCAAAAATTAGAACCTCAAAAGAAGCAAAATCATGAGAAGTTCCAGGACCGCTTTACAAAGCTTTCCTAAGACCATCCTTGGAATACTGCATCCAGTTCTGGTCTCCACAACACAAAAACAGATGTTGAGACTCTGGAAAAAGTGCACAGAAGGGCAGCAAGAATGATTTGGGGCCTGGAAGTTCAACGTATGAAGAACAGTTGCAGGAATTGAATATGTCTAGTCCAGGGGTCGCCAACCTTTTGGACCTTAGGGACCACCAACCTCATAATTTTAAATCCCGTGGACCAGAGACCCTGGGAAAATCCCCAAAAAAGTCTGCAGGAAAATTCCCCACCCTGTTTTCCTACCCATAGTTTCTTGTCCTGCCTTCTGGTGCTTTGGAGAATAGCTGGACTCCCTCTTCTTTGTGGAAGCCCCTGAGATACTGGAACACTGCTATCATGTCCCTCCTAGTGCTTTTCATCAAACTACACATACCCAGTCCCTGCAGCCATTCTTCATAGTCTCCTAATCCCTTAATTTCCTTCATATCGTGAAGATCCTTGGGTTCTACATATCTGGACATCAGCATAAAGGAATTAATTATCTACCTCATTCTGCTATTTTAGAAAGAAATGAAAAAAAAAATTGCTCCATTCTCTTCAAAAAGAATGACTTAAGAATGTAACGCTCTGGTGCAACTCTACCAAGATGTGAATGGTTTGCTCAGATATAATTTCTGCTAGAGAACATTACCTTTTTCCTCCACTGTAATACAAGTAATCCTCAACCTACGACCGTAGTGGATCCTGCATGAATACGTGAGGTTCGTAAAACGTGTCACGAAACGTGACCAACCCAGTTTTTTTGCGGCAGTCATAAAGCAGTCACCTTGGTCGTAAAGCAAACGAATGGTCATGTGACCACAGAGGAGAATGGACAGAACTTCCAGAAAAAAAAAGTCGTAAGTAATCCCTGGAGGAAATCCATTGTATCTTTGAACAGTCACTAAGTGGCCAGTTCTAAGTCGAGGACTAGAACTTCTGTAACAGGAGTTGACACTTCCAAAAGAAGCAGCGAATTTAGAAAAAAAGGAGGAACAAGAATGACCCATAGGCCAAGGTGGTTGCTCTCCTGCAGTGGACTTCAACTCCCAGAATTCATGACTGCCTGAGGAATTCTGGGAGTTGAAGTCCGCACGTCATGAAGTGGCCAAGTCTGCAGAATGGCAGGTAGTCCTCTCAATGTATGACCACAGTTGAGCCCCAAATGTCTGCTGCTGAGCGAGATAGTTGTTAAGTGAACTTTGCCCCATTTTACGAACTTTCTGGGCACAGGTGTCAAGTGAATCACTACTGTTAAGTTAGTAACACAATCATTAAGTGAATCTGGCTTCCCCATTGACCTTGCTTGTCAGAACGTGACCTCAACTGAATTTTGCATTTGAATTTTGATCACGTGACTATTGGGGTGTGTGTACTGAAATGGTCATTAAGTGAGAAACATGGTCATAAGTCTTACTTTTTGCAGTGTAAAACAAAAAAGACATTTAAAAACAATGAACATAGTGCATACATCCTGAAACACCTGTTTGTCTTACATCATTAAATAATAAATATAGTAAAATAACACAAATTTACATATATACATAAGCTTTAGTCATTTTTGATATTCTTGTCCTTCCTTTTTTCAACCAGTGGTAAAACTTCTCCCAAATTTTATAGTTATCAGATTTGGTCTTATTTTTTTAGTTCTTGAGGTAATTTATCCATTTCTGCGCACATCCAAATTTTCCTAATTATTTCCATCTCATCTGGCATTTCATTACCTTTCCATCTTTGGGCATAAGCTAACCTCGCAGCTGTGACATGGATTATTAGGTATATTACATCTTTGTTATATTCTCCCACATTAATTCTCAATAGAAAAATTTCAGGTCTAAATTCTATTTTAAGTTTGCACATTTTTTCTATCCATTTCTGAATTTTCTTGCAGTGTAACTTTAAATGGGCACTAAATAGCAATAGCACATAGATTTATATACCGCTTCATAGTTCTTTACAGCCCTCTCTGAGCAAGTTACAGAGTCAGCCTATTGCCCCCCCACCCAAATCTGGGTCCTCATTTTACCCACCTCAGAAGGATGGAAGGGTGAGTCAACCCTGAGTCGGTCAGGATTGAACTGGTGGCAGTTGGCAGAATTAGTCTGCAATGCTGCATTCTAACCACTGTGCCAACAGGAAGAAGAATGAGAAAGGGAATTAAGGGAGGGAGGGAGGGAGGGAGGGAGGGAAGGAAGGAAGGAAGGAAGGAAGGAAGGAAGGAAGGAAGGAAGGAAGGAAGGAAGGAAGGGCAATAGCACTTAGACTTATATACCACTTCACAGTGCTTTACAGCCTGTTCTAAGCAGTATACAGAGTCAGCCTATTGCCCCTAAGAATCTGAGTCCTCATTTTATCCCACCTTGGAAGGAGAGAAGGCTGAGTCAACCTGGTAAGATTCGAACCGCCAAATTACAGGCAGCTGACAGTCAGCATAAATAGCCTGCAGTACTGCATTCTACCCATTGCACTACCATAACTACCTGTGTAACTATTTTATATTGGGTTTATTTCATACTGCTGAAAGCTGGTGAACAGGCCAAACTTGTCACAGCGACCATAAGTCCCTCAAGGAAACTCACCCACATTCAGATGAACCACACACGCATATGTAGTTCAGCAGATCTTCCTCCTTGCGCCATTCATCCTGCTCGTCTTTCCCTTTCCCATGTCTTCTGCTGGCTGCGAAACCCAGTTAAGTTAAGCCATCCCTGACATAAATGCAGCTCTCACCCCGCCCAGTAATAGCAGTATCACAGTCACCATGATTGAAGCCACAATAGGTCAAGATGGAACCATTAATCTCATCAGCTGGGCCATATAGCCTTTGCAAAGCTGCACACACACACACACCTGGCAGGGATTTTCATGACAAATAGCCTGAAATTTGGATCCTTGCAAATGTCACCATCCCTTTCAGTGGAATCTCGCTTTATAGCTGAGAGGACGCCTGCAATATAAATTAGCTTCCCTGGTTTTCAGGGAAGTCTGGTAAAAATGAAATATTTTCTTGCCGGATGGGCTAAATTCCAAAACTTTCTTCTCCCAAGCTCTATCCTCTCTCCTGGCTTTGCAACCCGCCAGCCAAATCCTATTAAGCATCCATCATTGTCAATGTCTATTTCTAGCGAATGAGCCAAGCAGAAGCGCCAACGGAGGCAGGAGATCTGCAAAAAACAAAAGAAAGAAAGAAAGAAAGAAAGAAAGAAAGAAAGAAAGAAAGAAAGAAAGAAAGAAAGAAAGAAAGAAAGAAAGAAAGAAAGAAAGAAAGAAAGAAGCTGGGCCAGAGAGATAATTAGCATCCAGCCTGTAAAAGGGTGACAGATGCAATGGTTACCTTCTCGTTTCCTGTTCACATCTGGCTGCCCGGGGTTAAGCAGTGGGCTCGCTGATCCTGCAAGCTCAGCCAGAAGACAGAAATCTGCACCGGATCCAGAAACAATCTTGGTGATTTCAAAGCAGATCATATCCAAATAATCACAACCGTTCCGAAATGCCGAAGGATTACACAAGCTGGCAAAACAGATAAAAGTTCAAATCTGGGCAAACTCTGTTGTATTTCTCCACCTTGGCCCCTTTGAAGATGTGTGGACTTCAACTCCCTGAATTCCCCAGCCATGCTGGCTAAGGAATTCTGGAAGTTGAAGTCCAAACATTTTCAAGTGTCCACGTTTTGAGAAACACTACTTCAGATCGAAGGAGGAAAGTGGGAAGACAACGCTAAGTTGCTGAAAAGCTTGCTGTTGTGTCTCCTAATTTCCTGCCTGTAAGTGTGCTGAAACACAAAAACCGCTGTAAAAGAGAGACAATCTCCTTACACAGCCCTGTTGGCACAGGAGTCAAAAGAACAAAGGTTGGAGAGAAAACATAAAGACAGCCTTCCCTCTTAAAAATCATTTATTAACACTACTAGTTAATTAAATGGCTAATTATCTCCTGGTTTCTTCCAATCTCTCTTCCGATATATCTAGCTTTTGACAATGCACAACTAATACGCAATTTCATCCAATAGTTAACTGATCATCTTCAGCAAAAATTACTTTAAGTAAACCATGAAATTAAAAAAAAACCATTGTTATGCTTTTATGGGCTATTGTTTCATTAGATGGTTATATCTATATATCTGTCTATCTGTATCTGTTTATCATCCATCTAATCTATCCATCTATCCATTCATCCATCCATCCATCCATCCATCCATCCATCCATCTATCTATCTATCTATCTATCTATCTATCTATCTATCTATCCATCCATCCATCTGTCTGACTGTCGTCTATTATTTATCTGTCATCTATCCATCCATCTGTCTGTCTTCTATTATCTATCTATCTATATCTAACTACCTACCTACCTATCCATTCATCCATCCATGTCTGTCTGTCTGTCTGTCTGTCTGTCTGTCTATCTATCTATCTATCTATCTATCTATCTATCTATCTATCTATCTATCTATCTATCTATCTATCTCTATCATCTATCCATCGATCCATCCATATCTCTGTCTGTCTATGACTGTATTGCATTTTTCCAACTTTATCTATATTGCAGGTGGCTGAGAGTTGATACAATTTGGCAACCGACAAATATAATAAATAAATAAGACACATGTCTTGGGTGTGCTGGCATTTTTCTTGGGGCTTTTAATTTAAAAGTAAACTGACCTTCAAAAATGCAATACCCTCCCTCCAATGCAAGGCAGACAAATCTTTTCGTCTGCAGGCAGCGCAAAGAAAGATGGGAATTGTAGTTTACACAGTTGATGGAAGTGCAGAAAAGCAATCTGGCATGGTTTTGAGCCATCAATTAAAAATTGATCTGGGCTCTTTCAGAGGAAAAGCTGTCACTGAATAAAAATAAGAACATCTTGGATTTACTCCCCCAGATAAAATGCAGAAAAGTAACACATGTGATCTTCTACTTGGGGAACAAATAAATGAATTATCTTCATTTAATTTTCTACTTGGGGAACAAATAAATGAATTATCATTAAAATTTGAATTAATTTTATTTTAATGGGAATATCCCAAGGGGATTATTGTAGAGTTTAGGAGCTTCACATAACATTTGTCACTTTTACAATGATAACAGAAGCTGGCTATGAGGCAGTTTGGCTGGGAACTGTAACTTCAATGCCAGGTTTTATAATAAAATTTGTAAATCTTAGTCACATGACCACGGGACACTGCAAAGGGTAATAAAGATTACCAAGTACCTAAAATGTGGTCATGTGATCATGGTGTTTGTTGGTGGTTGGGTGTCCATGAGAACTTCGAACTATTTTTTTTGGAGAGACTGTTTCTTTAGGGTCCTTGGTGCTCCCTGAGGTTGATGCTTTTCTTGCAGATTTTACCAAATTAGATAACATCAGTGTACTGATGATGTTCCCTAGTTTGGTCATGAAATGCCTGCCAGAAAAACACCAAGCTCAGAGACCGCACCATTGAACCCTGAGCTATAAATATTCTCTTTTATTTTTACCTCAGGGTTGTCCAACTCCTTGGTAACTTTAAGACCTGTGGACTCCCAACTCCCAGAATTCCTCATCCAGCACGCATTTCCCCCAATTTCCAGAATCATAAAATTCAAAAGAAGCATTCATGGAGGGATAGAATCAAGATCATGGCTGGCTGAGGAATCTGAAGTCCACAGGTCTTAAAAGTTACAAAGTTTGGACATCCCTGTTCTTCCCGTTTCAGAAGCCAGACTAACTTCATCCTCCTACAGTTTTCTATTTGCTTCTTGTTTTGATCTTGTCAACACACACACACACATACACACACACGTTCATTTTATGGATCCAGAACCTCCATTCTTTGATGAAAACCAGGCCCCATTTTCACCATCTCTTCCCCTCTTTTTTTTTGTTTCTTTTTTTCCCAAACAGCCACAACTTGGCATCTTTGCACGAGGAAGCCCTGGGCCAAGCCTTCATCCAACCAAGAGGACAAGACCTTTCCATCCTGTCTCTTTTTAGACTTGGGAGCCAAGTGAAACATCACAACTGGCACGGATGGATCATGACAACCCTGGTTGTTTTGGTGAGGCGGTTGTATACAGCGCGCCAAGGCCTCAAAAGAGCGAAGTGTCAGTAAAAACAAAAGGCAAGATATTCAATCACATCTGAGAGAAGAACTGTATCTCATTAGCTGCCCCTTTTAGATGCAAATCCGCTAGAAAGATTTTAATTAAAAGCTTAATCTTGACATTGTTTCCCTCTGCACAGCGCTTGTTAAACTATTGTACGGGCAGTTTGCTCTCTAGCATTGTCATGCGCCCTGGATGCACCTGCCAGGAAAAATCATTATCTAAGTTTACGCGGATACAAATTCAACTAATTTTTGTCGGAACTGTGTTAATTTCTGCTGGGAGCCAGATCTGGAATTTGGGGAGAGGAAAAAAATAAATAATAAGTCCAAAATTTCCAAAAGAGTTCTTCCTGTGAGGGTTGAAACACGCCTTCTGTGTGCAAGGAAGGATTCAGCCTGGATCTCCATCATCGCTTCTTCAATTTCAGCTTTAACTCCGCTTGAGGTCAGGAAGAGATTACCGCTAATCAGAATAATCCATTCAGGTTGTAAAGAAACCTCAAAAATGGTGATGTACCAAACTGGAGACAGCAAAAATAGATATCCACAGGCCGGGCAATGAACGGAGGCTGCTCCATCCTTTCTCGCAGAGGATAGCCTGAGAGGTTTCCACTTCTATTTCTTAGCATTTCACAGCCATTCCTTTCTCCATTTCAATAAATTTGTATCAAGGTAGAGATGATCCTTTGACTTTCATGCGTGACTCTTGGTGATTTGGCCTCATCATCTATTAAACGCCCACCTGCCCAAAGAGCAGCTGGGAATGGCGAGAACAGCTTTGCTGGGCGAGTGAGAACATCCCTAATATACTCCGACTCAGATGAGGAGTGGGGTTCCCCCCAAATGTCTTTATTGCACAAGAGCCATCCCCGAAGCTGCAATTATTCTGGATAGTGTTTCTCAACCTTGACAACTTTTCAGTCACTGGCTGGGGAATTCTGGGAGTTGAAGTCCCAGAATTAAAATGGCCAAGGTTGCAAAGCAGCCATTTTGAAGAACTTCAGCAATAAAGAAGATGGATGGGTAGATGAATGGATAGATGGGGTGGCTTAAGGCTTTCATTATGTGTGACTGACCCCAAGGATGGTTAGCTCCATACATACAGGTAGTCCTTGACTTATGACCCCAACAAGGCAGTTGTTAAGTCAGTCACATCCGATTTCACAACCTTTTTTTTTGGCCAGTTATTAAGAGAATCGCTGCAGTTGTTAAATGAAGCAGGCAGCAGTAAAGAAATACAGCCTCGTACATTGACTTTTCTTGTAGAAAACTGGGTAGGAAGGTCTTTAAAAGGTGAATCCATGACCCCAGGATACTATAATCACTGCAAAAGCATGCCAGTTGCCAAGCATCCGAATTTGGATCTACTGACTATGTGGATGATGTGTTGGGTCATAAGTATGAGGACTGGTTGTTAGTTGGTTTTTTTC
Organism: Hydrophis major; assembly: GCA_033807585.1. Classification (NCBI taxonomy): domain Eukaryota; kingdom Metazoa; phylum Chordata; class Lepidosauria; order Squamata; family Elapidae; genus Hydrophis; species Hydrophis major. The sequence goes on along the minus strand of CM066333.1, from coordinate 10,611,591 downwards.
AGGGGTGTTGTTATTTCAGACACTATACGAATGCTTGTATGATAAAACGACCTGTATATTCATGTACACAGCTACACACTGCTTGTATCTTTACAATTTATACTGTTTTATTTGTTTCCTAGTATGATTTGATTGCTTATTAGTAACCTATGACTGTCACTAAGTGTTAGTATCTTATGATTCTGGATGATATTTTATTTTTTCTTTATGTACACTGAGAGCATGTGCACCAAAGACAAATTCCTTGTGGGTCCAATCACACTTGGCCAATAAAGAATTCTATCTATCTATCTATCTATCTATCTATCTATCTATCTATCTATAAAAGAACCAGTGTGTTACAGAAGTAAAAAATAAAAGTGGTAAAGAGTTCCTTTGTAGGTAAGCGACACTAAAATTAATTAATTACATAAATAAATAAAATAGCCCTAGATTTACAACCATTTGCTTAATGACCATTTGAGGGCACTGAAAAAAGTGACTTATGGCTGTTTTTCACACTTATGACCATTGCAGCCTCCCCCTGGTCATGTGATCAAAATTCAGATGCAACTGGCATGTATTTATGACAGTCGCAGTATCCTCTTTTGCGACCTTCGGGCAAGCACTTAACAACTGTGTGACTAACTTAACAAACTGCAGTGATTCCCTTAATAAATGTGACAAGTGAGATCGTAAAATGGGGGACAATTCATTGACCAACTGCCCTGCTTAGCAACAGACATTTTGGGCTCAATTGTGGTGGTATGTCAAGGAGTACCAGTGAAGGGTTTAGATTAGCGCTGAGGGGGTTTAATCCATCTTCAGCCATGGAAGTTCCTTGAGACACTTTGCGACACTCCCTTCCTTCTCTGTCCATTCAGCCTGTGTGGAATAGTGGGGAAAGATACTAAATCAGGATCAGTTCTAGTCCTCCCTTTGCTACAGAAGTTCCCTGGACCAATCTCTTGAAAATCTCTGGAATCCTAATCAAGGAGAGAAGCAATCTGAAATTCAGGAGAAAGTTTCCCCCCATCGGGCTAAAAGGCACCATGCTTTAAAACTGTAAGTCAAAGTAGCTGGTTATGTTGTGACTAAAAAAAAAAGAGAAAACCCCTATTAAATTTAAAACTAAGATTTTGATGTAGAAAAAAATACCTCTAAATGTGGTGAACTACAACTTTAATCTGAGCCCAAGAATATATTTATTTACTTATTTATTAAATTTATTCACCGTCCATCTCGCCACAAGGTGGTAAATGGAAATTAATCAAGGAGAGAAGCAACCTAGAACTTAGGAGAAATTTCATGACAGAACAAATTAATCAGTGGCTGCTCCAACACTGGAGGTTTTTAAGAAGAGATTGGACAACTATTTGCCTTGAAATGGTATAGGGTCTTCTGCTTCAGCAAAGGGCTGGACTAGAAGACCTCCAAGTTCCCTTCCAGCTCTATTTTGATTCTGAATGTCTTTGCCAGCCCAACCAATCTCCCCGTGTGGTTGTTCTGCAGGAAAAAAAACCTTAGGAAGGCATATTACCTTCAGCTCCTGAAACAAAGCTGGAAAAGCAATCAAACAATTGAACGAAAACGGAAAAACAACAGTGCCTAAATCTCTTTTTTTTCTCCCCGTCATGACCATCTCACAAAATGGTCATCCTTGGGAACGTAGCATTTGTCCAGAGCCACTTTTTAAAGCTTTATTGCCGGTCAGAGATGGCGCGCCAAACAGCCCATCTCCAAGCCCAATAGACTAGGCAATAAACGCCCGTGCCATATATCACCCGGCAGAGAATGGCAGCCATGGCTGGGTTGGGCTGCTGTTCTCGCCACAATAGCCAACGCCGCACATTGAAGTCGCATCCGCCATAATCCGCCGTAGTGGGGAACATCTTGAGGGAAGGCTGAAGGGAGATGCCTGCACCTGAACACGCTTCCATTGTGCTAAAGTCCACACATCTGCATCTCTAATCTGGTTCTGGCACCTGCAGTAGGCGTGTAGCATGACATGCCTTCTGCAGCCTGGATGCATGTTACATACACGTACATATGCCCATGCACACCATCCCATGCGTTTCACAGCTAGCTAACCTCTAAGAAAAGCTGACCATGCTACATATTGTTAAATCCTTAGAATCAGAGGCTACGGAATAAGGATTAAGGAAAATTGGAGGTTCAACTGGCTGAACCTCTTTTGTCTGGAAAACAGGACCCTTCCTTCAACTCTCATTGTAGCCCTTTCCATTCATTTTTTCCCCCTGCCAATTCTGCCATCTTTGTTAGTACATTGGGTTGCGATTTTCAAGTCACACGAAAGAATGAATGAATGGATGGATGGATGGACCTAATTATTTTTTTTTATTATGGCCGCTGACCAAAATTGCAAACAAAAACCGCATTAAAAATAAAGTAAAAAAAAATGAGACAAGATAAAATATTACAATTGGCCAAGCCTTCGCCAGCGGGTAATAAAAGCTTCCTGTTAATTTATAGGCAGTGTAACAACATTTAGCTATGCTCACCAAGAGACTAAATCACATGGAATCTGATCACTGTACATTAAAAAATTTCAGAGACGCATTTGGCAATGCCTATCACCTATTCTCACTTTAAAAAAAAAAAAAAACCTGACTTTTTTTCCTTAACTATTTTTTAAAATACTTATTAAAATAAACAATAGTCACATTTTGGACTGCCCAGCGGTGGATGGAGAATATATACTGCATCTGAAACAGACCCAGTTTTAAAAGCTAAAACGAGCCAGCAAGCAAAATAAAAGACAGCTGGTCAACATTTTTAGGGTGGGTGACAGTTTGATTGTTGTCTCCCCCCCTCCCTTTAACAAAGATCCCTGGTGGACCAAAAAGAAAAAAGAAAAAACCCTTGCAGGAACCAAAAGGTTTCCCTGACTTTTTACGAGCTCCTTTTTAATGGCAGGATTTGAGTGAAACGCTGAAACAGGAAAAAAAATGTGCCCTCCAGAGGGTAAGATGGATAGGGTTTTTTTCTTTACTCGAAGTAATTCCAAAGAGAGAGAGAGAGAGAAACCCCCACCCCAAAAAACATCCAACGGGGTTTTGTGGCACCTTTTCAACTAATGAAAAGGCTTTTTTATAAGATACTCGCAGCCTTCTGGTCATTTCCCCCGCCGCTCTCCTACTCCGGAGTCCGAGCCGCTCCCGCTGCAAGTCAGCCAACGTCCGGGGTGGGAGCACCGCCGCAGAGACCCCCACCAGACCCAGGGCTGAAAGGGCAGCCTTAGGCCGAGGGAGCAGAGAGAGAAAGAGAGGCGAAGGAGTCCCGCCGAAAAGCCTCCCCTACCCTCGCCTTCTTTTTCTCTGCACCCACTGCCGTCGGGGGGGCCTCCGGGTTGGAAGGCTGGATAAGATCGGCCTGAGCAGAGGGAAAAGGCGGCAGGAGGAAAGAGAAGGAGGAAGGGAAGGAGAGAATGAAAGGAAAGAAGGAAGGAAAGAGGAGGGAGGGAGGGAGGAAAAAAGAAGGAAGGGAGGAGAAAGGGAAGGAGAGAAAGAAAGGAAAGAAAGAAGGAAGGAGGAGGGAGGGAGGGAGGAAAAAAGAAGGAAGGAAGGAGAAAGGGAAGGAGAGAAAGAAAGAAGGAAGGAGGAGAAGGGAGAGAGGAAAAAAGAAAGAAGGGAGGAGAAAGGGAAGGAGAGAAAGAAAGAAGGAAGGAGGAGGGAGGGAGAGAGGAGAAAAGGAGGAAGGAAGGAGAAAGGGGAGGGGAGGAAGGAAAAAGGGAAGGAAAGGGGCAGGGAGAGGAGGAAGGGAGGAAAGGAAAAAAGGAAGGAAGGAGAAAAGGAAAGGAAGGGAGGGAGGAAGGAGGAAGGGAGGGAAGGAAAAAAGAAGGAAGAAAGGAGGAAAGGAAGGAAGGGGGGAGGGAGAGGAGGAAGGGAAGGAAAAAAAGGAAGGAAGGAGAAAGGGGAGGGGAGGAAGGAAAAAAGAAGGAAGAAAAGGAAGGAAGGAAGAAGAAAAGGCCGCAAAGTTGAAGCAGGGAGTGCGCTGCAGAGGAGGAGGAGGAGGAGGAGGGAAGCCAAGCCGGGCGCGCTGCTTTCCCGTCCTCCTCTCCGTCCCCGGGAAAAGCAGAGCCGCCGCTCCCCCCCGCCCCCGGGCGACGCCACTCACCGGTCCCTCCGGCCGTCCGGGGCGCGCGGACCGCCCTCTCTCCGCAGCAGCCCAAGTTCAACACTTGCCCCGCATCCCGCTGGGCGCCAGGGCGGCGGCGGCCGGGCTGCACCCGCGAAGCTCCGCCGGTGCCAGGGGAAGCCGCTTCGCCCCGCTTCGCAGCCGCCGCGGAGAGCCGGCTTGGCCGGGCGGGAACCGGGCGGGCGAAGGAGGAGGGGGCGCCGGGCTTGGCCGCGGGGAGCCGAGCGGGACGGCGGCAGCGGCGGAGAAGGAGCGGGCGGCCCTCCCTCCGGCCAGGTAATCCCGCCTCGGGCGGCCGGACGGCGGATTGGCTCCGGCCGGCGGGATTTGCATCTCAATGGCCAGCGCGCCAGCCAACTTTGCAGCGCCGGGCAGCGGCAGCGGGAGGCGGAGGTGGCGGCGGCGGCGCGCCTTCCGCGTTGGGTTGTGGTTGCGCAGGCTTGTGGAAGCCGACGGAGGGAGGGGGGCGGGTAGGGGGAATGGCGGGGGGGGGAGGCGGGTTGTAGCGGCACATCTGCTGACTCCGTTTGTGTGTGTGTTGGGGGGTCCGCAGCGCATCCTTGAACCGATAGGATGCCCTTGAGAAAAGACGCATGCTGCGCTAGCCGGTGTGTGCCTGCCGGGGCCGGGAGCGGTTGCAGGCATCCCTGGCATAAGCGTTTGCAGGGGGTTGCGTGCATCGGTTGCACAAGCACTTTCTGGACGGTTGGGGGGCATTCCTGGCATACACGATTCCTGGGTGGTTGTGTGCATCCCTGGCACAAATATTTGTAGGTGGTTGTGTGCATCCCTTGCACAAGCACTTTCTGGACGGTTGTGGGCATCCCTAGCACAAGCATTTGTAAATGGTTGTGTGCATCCCTTGCACAAGCACTTTCTGGGCAATTACGGGCATCCCTTGCACAAGCATTTGTAGGTGGTTGTGTGCATCCTTTGCACAAGTGGTTATTGGACGATTGGGGAATTCCCGGCACATGCGATTTCTGGGTGGTTGTGGGCATCCCTGCCATAAGCATTTGTAAATGGTTGTGTGCATCCCTCACACAAAAAGTTTCTGGGTGGTTGTGGTTGCACCAGTGGTTTCTGCATGATTGCAGACACAGTTTCTGGATAGTTGTGGACATCACTTTGCACAAACTATTTTTGGGAGATTATGACCATCCTTTTGCAAGAGCCAACACAACAGAGAGTAACTTTGACTGCTTGCTGAGCGGAGCACTTGAGTTCCACCCTTGGAGCTGATTCATGCAGCTTGCCTTGAATCTGTGGGTCCCTTGGAGGTTTAAAGGGAGGATGTGAACCCAGCTCTCATGCATTGCAACCCAGGAAGGGCAGATTCACTTAGCAAAAGAGAGGAACCCAACACTTTGGAACTGAATCAGAATGTGAGGCGCATGGTAGGACCGACCGATGGCCTAGTTGGACCCCAAGAAAGTATTATGTGCAATTTATTTATAAGTAAGCCTTATAACTGCACTGATTCATTTAACAATTGTGGCAAGAAAGATCCCAAAAGGAGATCATATGATCCTGGGACACTGCAACCGTCATAAGATATGATGAGTCACGTCTTAAGTTTTGATCGTGTCACCATAAGGTCATTAAAACAAATAAATCACTTTTTTCAGTGCCGTTGTAACTTTGAACGGTCACTAAATGAACTGTTGTAAGTTGAGGACTATCTGTACAATGTTTGTCCAGGTAATGCACTCAAGATGTATTGGAAGGGGCTAATGCACTGAACTACGTATTACTTCCACTACTTTTAGACACTGAATTATTTACTTCTGCATTTTTTAATCATTAAATTTCACTAAGATACTACGGTAAGACACGCCCCCCCCCTCGCAAATACCTGCAAAAAAAATTTGTAGAGTACATTACTACAGTACTTACTACAGCAGCACAACGGCTGTCGCAAACCTAACTCTGTAAAAAATAGTATTTATAATGTCTTGGATTATTTTACTTCTTTGCAAACAAGCAAATTGTTTTCTCCCGATAGACCAAGATGGTCCAAATTCAGGGTTCCTTTCCGAGCAAGGAGAGAAACTTGTCTACATTCATTTTACGGCGTGTGAAATGCAACATTTGAAACGAATGCATTTACTTTCCAGGATGGAAATGGGAGAATGGAATGAAAATCTTTCTGTCTCCCTTTTATTCGAGTCACCGCTGAATGAAACACAGCAGGTCAAATACAACATTGATGATTGGAAATAAAAACCTTAACATTGCTCATAAAAGGTTATGTTGTACTAAAAGGGAAATGACTCCCTTCCCGGTTTGTTAGGCTCCCGAATTCCTTTAATAACGAGAGAATTACAGAAACCAGATTCTTTGTACCCTCAAATCATTTTTCTTGTTATAACAAGCAGAAGACTGGGCTAAGTATTAAAGAAAAGTAGGAGAAAAGAGTCATATTTAAGCTTCTGGATAATACATCAGAACATTAAACCTCCACCCATAAAGCAAGATCCATTCAACATTACACTTAATCCTTGACCAACGACCCCAATCGAGCCCAAAATGTCCATTGTGAAGCAGGAGATTTGTTAAGTGAGGTTTGCCCCATTTTACGACCTTTTCTTGCCATCGTTGTTAAGTGAATCACTGAAGTTAAGTTAGTAACATAGTTCAGTGAATGCCATTGATTTTGATTGTCAGAAGGTTGCCAAAGGAGATCGTGTGACCCCAGGACACTGCAACCATCATGGAGACATGCCTGGGCATAGTTTCAGAAGAGGAATCTTGGAAAGCTAAAACATACGAACAACGGTTGTAAAAACTGGGTATGTCTAGTTTATGAAAGGAAAGACTAGGGGTAACATGATAGGAGTTTCCCAATATCTGTGAGGCTGCTCCAAAGAAGAGGGGAGTCAACTTATTCTACAAAGCACCTGAGGGCAGGACAAGAAGCAATGGGTGGAAACTAATCAAGGAGAGAAGCAACTTAGAACATTTCCTGACAGAACAATTAATCAGTGGAACAATTTGCCTTCAGAAGCTGTGGGTGCTCCATCAGTGGAGGTTTTTAAGAAGAGATTGGATGGTTTTTGTCTGAAATGGTATAGGGTTTCCTCCTTGAACAGGGGTTGGACTAGAAGACCTCCAAGGTCCCTTCCAATTCTTGTCATTCTGTTTAAAGCAACTTAACACAGAAAAGAGCAGTGCCCAGCTTCCAAGGCAGGTCTAGGCAAATGACTGAATTCTATGCTGGAGGACACAACTGGTGTGTATCCCAATAGGTCAAGCCAGAGGCTAAGTCAGGACATGACTAAATGCATTGAGGAGTCGAGCCCTTCTGACCATTCCAATCTCAATTTACAGCAGTTTTCTTTTGTGTTGACTAATGGAGGGTAGAAGAAAGTTGTGTGCTTGGCGTTTAATCATAGAGTCCTGATCAAGCACACAGCTAGAACAGCTCCTGAGGTCACCAGAGATCATCCTCCATTTGAATTCTTGTCAGGGCTGTTTCCATTTGCCGTGACAGGATTTAATTTATGGCGGTGGCCATGGCTGATATTATTTTCTCTATTGATTGGCACCAATTATCTAATTTCCCTGCAAGAGTCTGGCTCCCAAAAATATCAGGCTTGTTCTCCCTCCTCTGGAGATCTTTCTGGAAAGAAAAGCCCCCCTAACAGAAAGCAGAAGTGCAATGAAATAATTCACTATAATTCAAGATCCTGGATTTTTTTTTCATACAAGAGAAGGGAATAAAATTGCCTGTTAATCCGGAGAAGTGAGAACGTGCAGCTCTCAGTTTGGACTAAAATGCAGGATTTTGCATTGCTTGCATTTAAATTGCAAACATGTGTGTGTGTGTGTGTGTGTGTGTGTGTGTGTGTGTGTGTGTGTATATATATATATATATATATATATATATATATATATATATATATATATATATATATATATACATATATACATATATACATATATACATATATACACACACACACATAAATTTAAATGCAAGCAGAGAAGAAGAGGCTGAGAAGTAAAACGCACACTATTTGCAGGCCTTGGTTTAGTGTGCATGTCAGTTTCTAAACCTTACCATTATGCAGTCCTCACACACCCATAAACATTTAAAAAGCTGGGCCTGACATACAGTGTTGGAGCCCATAAAAAAGGGGCTAGTAATAGATCACAGGAATACAGATAAGGCCTCCGCTTACAACCAAAATTGATCCCAACATTCCTGTCGCTGAGTGAGACAGTTGTTAAAAGTCAATTTTGCCCCCATTGTTTTTCACCCATTTTCAGTTCGAACACTGTTCTAGAGAACTTACCCATGGGGAAACCCTCCAGGGATGCGCGACTGAAACAATTCCAAGAATTTTAGGTTAGGGAGTTAAGACCCTACCTAATCTGGTTGGGAAAGGGATAGCGATGGAAATGGCTGTGGGGATTTTTGCAGGTGCGGCCAGGAACGCAAAGTTTTGGAAATTTCTGGCCTTGCACTCTGCAGAATGTAGAGAAATTAAGGAATGTCTCCTAAAAAAATCTCAGGAGCCCAGCGGTTGGAGAAAGAGGTGAGCTGATCTTCGGTCCTGAACAGAATAACAGAGTTGAAAGGGACCTTGTAGGTCATCTAGTCCAACCCCCCCTCTGCCCAAGCACCATTTCTGACAGAGGGCAGTCTAATCTCTTCTTGAAAGCCTCCAGTGATGAAGCTCCCACAACTTCTGAAGGCAACTTCTATTCCATCGGTTGATTGTTTTCATGGTCAGAAAATTTCTCCTCATTTCCAAATTGAATCTCTCCTTGTTCAGTTTTCATCCATTATTCCTTCTCTGGCCTTCGGGTGCTTTGGAGAATAGCTTGACCCCTTTCTCTCTGTGGCAGCCCCTCAAATATTGGAGCTGAGTTTTGGAGACCTGGATTTAAATTCTCAGATTACTTTCCAAATAGTGACGGAAAAACACCTGCACAGCTCTTTTAGAACTGGGAGCTCTTTCTAGCGTCTTTTGTACAGATATTCCTCAACTTAACAACCACAATTGAGCCTGAAATTTATGTAGTGAAGCGAGGCATTTATGGAGTGAGCTTTGTCCCATTTTACAACCTTTTTATGCCACAGCCATTAAGTGAATCACTGCAGCTGTTAATTTAGTAACACGGTTGTTGGCTTCCTCACTGACCTTGCTCGTCAGAAGGTCACGATCCTATGGCAGCGAGACACAGCAACCATCACAAGTACGAGTCAGTTGCCCAATGTCTTAATTTTGATGGAGATGCTGTAATGGATGTCAACATGAAAAATGGATGGACTGAGTCCCTTTTTCCAAGGCCGTTGTAACTTTGAACAATCACTAAACAAACTGCTTAGGACTTACCTGCATTGCAGGAACCAAGATTGGATGCGGTGTTCCAAGTAGGTGTTTTGGGAATCTGGGCATTTTAAAATGAGCTGCACAGTTGAGAGCCAAGTAGGTTACACAGTGGAGTTACTAATAGTGGCACTGTGAAATTGGCTGATTGCCTTCACTGGCAGCCCTCAGAAATTGGTCTCTTCCCAACTCTGAAGTCAGCCTCAACAATGTGCCAAAACCAGATACTTTTCTACCTCTCCTTGGCAATTTAGTAGAACTTGGCTCCATTTCAGGGACAAGACGTTGACTATGTAAACCGCTAAGAGAGGGCTGTAGACTCGAGCACTGGGAAGTGGTATATAAGTCTAAGTGCTATTGCTGTTATCTGTAGAGTTATTTGGGAGCTGCGTTGGCGCAGTGGTTAGATTGCAGCATTGCAAGCTAAATCTGCCGACCGCCAGAAGTTCGATCCTCACCGGCTCAAGGCTGACTCAGCCTTCCATCCTTCTGAGGTCGGTGAAATGAGGACCTAGATTGTTGGAAAAAATATGTTGACCCTGTAAACTGCTTAGAGAAGCCTGTAAAGCAACATGAAGTACTATATAAGGCTAAGTCCTATTGCTATTGCTGTTATCTGTAGAGTTACGGTATTTAGGAGCGTGGTGGCACAGTGGTTAGAAGGCAGTATTGCAGGCTGATTCTGTAACTGCCAGCAGTTCAATCCTAACCGGCTCAAGGTTGACTCAGCCTTCCATCCTTCCAAGTTTTGGTAAAATGAGGACCCAGATCATTGGGGGCAAGATGCTGGCTCTGTAAACCGCTTAGAGAGGGCTGTAAAGTACTGCGAAGTGCTATATACATCTAAGTGCTATTGCTGTTATCTGTAGAGTTACTTAGGAGCCATGGTGGCACAGTGGTTTGATTGCAGTATTGCAGGCTAATTCTGCCAACCGCCAGCAATTTGATTCTTGACCGACTCAAGGTTGACTCAGCCTTCCCTCTTTCCGAGGTGGATAAAATAAGGACCCACATTGTTGGAGGCGGGGCGAATGGAACAATAGGCTGACTCTCTAAACTGCTTAGAGAGGGCTGTAAAGCACTGGGAAGCAGTATATAAGACTAAGTGTTGTTAGGGGCTTCCGGTTTGAGCTTCTTCAGCGACAGACCGAAACCTCATCTCTGCGAGGCTTCAATCCGTGCTCGCCGCTGGAGCACCCCGAGCTGGCTGGTTTTGGGGCTAAGCCACCCCGTAGAGGTGGTGAAGAGGGGGGAGACTGCTAGCAGGGTTGAGGAGAGCCTCATCTCTCCTCCCCAGCTGGCCATTACTCCCTTTCCCGAAGGCGGTTGCAGCGGTGGTCAGAAATGGCCACCACAAAGAAGAACTCGACCGGAAAAGAATGTGCAGGAGGAAGATAAGAAGAGAAAGTTTTGATTGACTGGGTCAAACAGCAAAAGCAACAAATAAGGTACTCTGGAATTGGAACTGTTAAAAAACAATAACATTGTTCCCTAAGAAGATTTTTAAGCTGCGAAGGAGAGAGAAAAGGAGAAAGATTTGGTTTTCTCCTTTTCCTATACTGACAGCTAAGAGACTTAAGCAAGAAATTGGAAAAAAATCCACTTTGACATCAATAGGCATTTAATGCTGAAAATAAAAAGTCAAAGGGATAAGAACTTACAGCAAAATCTCAACAAGACTTCCAAAAGATACATTCTAACTGAAATATCGCAAGAAAAACCCCAGGAAGAGAAAGTTGAAAAAGAAATAAGAAGTTATAACTCGGGACTATCTGGATTACATGATGATTTCTGGATTCTTGATTATTGTTTTGAATGACTAAAATCAATCGGGTGGTTGTTTAAAATGGCTCCACTTTTAGAAGAACTGAAAATGGATCTTAAAAAGTACAAAGAAGATGCACAAGAAGGGAGAGGTTCTTTTGGCTTCGTATTTCAGTTTTTAGAAATGGAGATTTGGAATTATGAGAAACAACAAGAAATGCCTGCAGAACCAGAAAATTGCGACAAAGAAGAAGCCATCTTTAATGAACAAGTAATCTTAGATGGGGGGAAAAAAGGAAAGGGGGAGAAGAGAATGAAAAGTTTAAGATTGGGAAAAACAACTCCAAAAAAAAAAAATAGAGTGAAAAATAAGTATAAAATCAGAAAGCAACAGAAGAGGGAAATGCATAAGAGATAATTAGAACTAGAGTGACAAGGGGGTAAAAAGGGGAGGGAGAAGATGAGAGGGAAGAAAGAAAGGAAAATAAGTTATAAAGGACAGAAGCAAAATATAGAGAAACAGGGCCTATTTAGAGATAATGGGTGAAAACTTAATGGAAAAAGGGATTCTGCAAAGGTACATAAGATAGGCCCTCCCTATATTAGAAGCAGAAATAATTTTAGAAAATATGAAACAATGTATGATTAAAATATCTGATAAAATAGCTATCATAATTCAGTGGAATGCTTGTCAGTAAATAAATGTAACAAAAGGTATATTTAATGATTTATAAAACGTGAAGAGAAATAAGGGAAAAATTAATTACGGAACTTATATGTGTTTTTAAGGAAGTATGATATTTAATTGAAAAGAAATGTTAAAGATGTTATGATTTTAATGATTATTGATGATAGAACTGAACTGGAATGGAATGAGGGTTTATAATTACATATATTTACAATCTTTCTTTTTTAAAAAAAGAATATAGTGTGTATTATAAGAATGTGCCAAGCAGAATTCGATTGGAAGTTATGTATTATATTGAAGGGCATAAACATATATTGAAGTTTAAATAAGAGTTGAATGGATGTAATTAAAAGATATAAAGGTGTCATACTCCAATTAGTAACTACAGGAGAAAATTTGTTTGATGAGAAAAGATAATATGAAATTGAAACAGAACAGACAAAAGTATAAATGTAATGATTTGAATTGAGATGAGATAATCAAAATTGAGAAAATTAAAAGAGGAGAAAAACTATATAGAAAATGTAAAATATGTAAGAAAATGTAAGATGTGGAATAGAATACAAAAAGGAGCATGAAATTGAGTTTTGTGTCTGTATAAAGAAGTTCAACCCGAGACCATGCTATTTTCAAAAAAGATGTTTTACTTGTATTTTATGTGTGAAAACCCAAATAAAACTTTATTAAAAAGAAAGAAAGACTACGTGCTGTTGCTATTTGGACAATTGTGATGAGGTTCTAAAAGGAAATAGCTTTATCAAATCTTTGTAGTCTTCGTCTTACAATAGTTCATTTAGTGAGTTGTACAAAATTACAACAGCAGCACAAAAAGTTTTTCACACTTTATGACCTTTGCAGCATTCCCCATGGTCATGTGGTCAAAATTCAGGTGCTTAGCAATTGATTCATATTTATGATGGTTGCAGTGTCGTGGAGTCACGCGCTACTTAAAATCCATGTTTTGTGAGCAGGTTTTTGTGGATGCGTGGATGTTCAGCAGTGAAGTTTGGCAAAGCTTCTTAATCAATCAATTGCTCTATTTTCAGGCTTCTCTCTAAGGATATCAAGCTGTTGCCTGTGATACAATCTGTCGTTTTATTCTTAGCTGTGTAGCTCACCAAATATTCTCCATAACTGAGCTGGGATTTGGATTTTGGTCTCCCAATGTATATCCAGTTCTCAGCCCTCCCACAAACTGAGATGAATTGGATTGTAAGGTCACTGCAGGTCATCCTCAATTTATGACCAGTCCTTTCCCACCTTGTTGTGGTTCGCTGGCAGCCTGTGCAGACGGCAGCGGAATCGGACAGTGGGGAAGAAAGGGAACCAGTCAGGGAGTCTGGGGAGGACTCAGACGAGGGTCCGGTGTCCAATGTGGAGATGAAGCCAGGACCATCTGGGAGTGGGGTGCTGTCTCTGGAGTCTGGCAGCAGCAAGGCAGAGGACCCAGGGGAGCCTGTTCCAAGTACGCATGTGCGCAGAGCTGCTAGAAGGCGAGAGCAGCTGAAACAAAAGGGGCAACTCGGGAGTAAGGCTGGGAGGTGATTGCCCCTCCCATATGGTATAAAGAGCAGGCAAAGATGATGAAACCTTTGCAGGAAGCAAAGTCGTTCGCTCGGTTCAGATTCATTCTTGAAGCTCTTTGTACTTCGGTTGGGTTCATTTGACACTTCTGTTATTGGCAGCACTTCACAGGAAAGAAAGGTGGATGCTTATCTCAAGGGACTGTTTGAGATTCATTACCAGCTGGGAATGAAAATAATTCCTAGCTTTGCAATTGTTTTTAAAATAAGCGGGTGCGTAATTACGGCCTCGGAAGCCCTGATCAGAACACAACTGTTCAAAGTTATGACAGACCTCCATGAGGGTACCTAGACCTGGATTTTAAGTTATGATAGCTGAGAGCCATCCCGTGGCCATGTGATCGCCCTTCAGGTGGTCAGGAACGCGGATGCATCTATGGTGGTTTGTGTCAGGCACAAGTAACCAGGAACAGAAGTTGAGTTCAAAGCATTCAAGGTTTATTACATACTACCTATAGCCAAGAATATATCTATCAAGCCAAATTGATGCTAGGTAAGACTCAATGGAATTCACGGGGGCTAGACTCAAGTCTCTTGTGGCTGCGTAAGGATGCCGCACCAATGGTGCATTTGACCTCACCTTCGGTCTTGGCCTGCTTATCTCTTACAGTTTGCAGCGTTCCATGGTGTCTTTCTTTCTTTTTTAATTTATTTTTTTAATTTAATTATAAGCATACAACCCAATGCAACCGATCCAGCATTACAATTGTTATACATATATACATTTTACTTCATCATTTATAATCTCCTTGTTTGATATATTATTTACTAATTATTCTAATCATCACAGCTACTAATGTTCTGACCTTGCCTTCTACTGTGTAACCATTGGTAAAATTTATTCCATGTTTCATAGTATCCTTTGTCTTTTAATTCTAGAGTTAACCTATCTAATTCTGCACAGGCCATAATTTTTCTTATTATCTCTGTTTCTGGAGGTATGTTTTTATTTTTCCAGTATTGTGCATATATTCTTCAGAGCCAGTGTCAATACATCAGGGGTGGGATTCTACCAGTTCGCACCTATTCGCTAGAACCGGTTGTTAACATTCTAAGCAGTTTGGAGAACTGGTTGTTAGAAGAAATTACTGGTCTAATCCTGTAAGGAAGGCAGGAAGAAACATTCTGGTGTTGCTTACAGAAACTGTCTCTCTGTTAACTCTTATTACATTCTTAGCAGGACTAGACTTCCTGTCTCAGGAACTTCTCTGGAGTTTTTTTTCCCCTCCTTTGCTGGTACTTTGCTTGTGTGGAGTGATCATTCAAAGTTACAATGGCACTGAAAAAAGTGACTTATGACCATTTTTCACGCTTACAACTGTTGCAACATCCCCACAGTCATGAGAGGTCAGGTGAGGATATACGTGCCTCGATGTGAGTGATGTTGAGTTGGCCACGCCCAGCCAATAACCAAGCCACATCCACTTGGTCACATGACCACCGAGCCAAGCCCACCAACTAAGCCACGCCCACAGAACCGGTTGTTAAAAAATTTGAATCCCACCCCTGCAATACATGTACTATTAGATATATTCAATCCTTCCTATATCTTTCTGATATTATTCCTAGGAGAAAAAATTCCAGTTTAAATGGAATACACTCTCCGGCCATTTGTTCCACCCATGTCTGGATCAGTCTCCAATGACTGCATTTCACAACAATTTTTCTAAATAATAAAGAATGACAGAGTTGGAAGGGACCTTGGAGGTCTTTTAGTCCAACCCCCTGCCTAGGCAGGAAACCCTAGACCACTTCAGACAAATGGGTATCCAACATCTTTTTAAAAACCTCCAGTGTTGGAGCATTCACAACTTCTGGAGGCAAGTTGTTCCACTGATTAATTGTTCTGTTGTCAGGAAATTTCTCCTTAGTTCCTTAATTCTAGGTTTCCTCTCTCCTTGATTAATTTCCATTCACTACCTTGTGAGATGGATGGCAAATAAATTTAATAAATAAATAAATATACTTTTGGGTTTAGATTAAAGTTGTAGTTCACCACATTTAGAGGTGGTTTTTTGCTGCATCAAAATCTTAGTTTTAAATTTAATAGGGGTTTTCTCTCTTTCTTTTTTTTTAGTCACAACATAACCAGCTACTTTGACTTACAGTTTTAAGGCATGATGCCTTTTATCCAGATCAGGGGGGAAAAAAGAAAAACGAATCACCTAATCTTTGCAGTAATTAGTACTTTGGCTAGTACTGTCATTTCCTCCTTTGAAAATACGTTGAAAAACATGCCTTGATAGAATCTCTCCGAAGAGTTTTGAAGATGAAGAAACTCCAAAGTTTTCTTTGCCCTCATGGCTCTTTTGGTATGTTTGCTTGAAGTCAACTTACAAGCTGAGTGACTTATGATGCAGAAGTACTTATCTACGCCCTTGAAGCTAGATAATGCAAAAATAATTCGCTGGAGGTGTTTTGCATAGCTGACTCATAACCTACATTTTGACTTGTTGGAAACCACTTTTGCACTTCAGTAAGACTGGCAATTCATTTCTGGACAGGCTTGCTAGCTATACTGTTAACTCAGTCTTGAGACTCTGATGAAGGATCTGGGCTCCCTGTGAGAAGAATGTGTACAATGTGTGCAAAAGTTTAGCAGCAGGTCTGGGTAAGGATGGGTGAGATTCAAAACTCCAGGGAGTTGATCCAGGGAGAAAAAGCTACATTCCCTTTGCTTGTTTGGCTTTGGATCTACAAACAACTTCCTTTTTTTCCTGCTCCTTGTTTCCGGAAAATTATTTATCTACATATATATATAAAAGCGAAAGACCACTCACGCATCATCACAAAATCTCCAGAACCGTAAAGCCTACAAACTTGAAATTTGGCACATGACCATCAGAGCGTTAGCATTTCCTATATTATTATTATTATTATTATTATTATTATTATTATTATTATTATTATTATTATTATTATTATTAACAACAACACGCTCTGATGCTACGGAGTTCTATTCCCCCACCCCACCTGAAAAGAAATATCTTCCAAAGGCAATACACAAGCAGAGGAGAGGAGTTTCAATTTTAGTTTCACAGCAGCAACCAGCTTTAGTACAGAACAGTTGAGCTAAGTCTCGCCAGGGTCCTTGCTGTCTCCTTCTTGCTCACACAGCAAATAATGATTCAGTTTCCAAACAGCCCTCAACTCTCTCACACACTGACAGGACACTAGCCAGATGAATACCGATGGATGCTGGTATGGAGAAGCACAATTTCCCCCCCCCCCCTTATTTTCCTCCCCCAAAACTAAGTCCGCCACATGGTTTCGCACCGAAGCACGGCTATCAAGCTAGTTTCTCTATAAAATGTATTGGCCGCCCATCTTACTACGAGGTAACTTGTTTATCTTCATTTTGCATTTATACAGGAAGAACTTGATTTACAATGGTTGCTTTAGTGACCATTCAAAGTTACGATGGCACTGGAAAAAGTGGACTTACGACCATTTTCAGACTTACAGCCGTTGCAGCATTCCCCACAGTCACGTGAATAAAATTCAGATGTTTGGCCACCGACTCATGATGGTTGCAGGGTTCTGGGCTCATGTGATTTCTCCCTTCTGACAAACAACATCAATGGGAAGCCAGATTCACTTAACAATCGTGTTGCTGACTGAACAGCTGCAGTGATTCACTTAACAACAGTGGAAAGAAAGGTCATAAAAAGAGGCAATATTTGATTCTAACAATGTCTTGCCTAGCAGCAGAAATTTTGGGCTCAATTGTGGTCGTAAGTCGAGGACTAACTGCATTGCATTCTGGGGGGGGAAAATCTACAAAGCGCATTTTGTGTTTTGTTAGTTGACATGGGTGTGAAAGACAAAAGGGCATTTTCTAATGTAGTATTTCTCAACCTTTGCAGCGTTAAGATGTGTGGACTCCTCTGGGTTGGCTGGGAGGATTCTGTCCAAGCATCCTCACATTGTCAAGATTGAGGAGATGTTGTTCTAGAGGTATTTCTTGACTTATGGCCTGTCCTCTAACAACTGTTTGTAGCCATAATGCCCCCCCAGAAATCACAAAATCACATTTTAGGAGCTTGGTAACCTGTTCAGCATTTCTGACTGGTTGCCAAGTGCCCTGGGATCTCCTCTGCTGGCTTCTCCAGAAAGTCAATGGGGAAGACAACAGGAAAGGTTGCAAATAGAGAGGACTTGGATTTGAGGACCCTCCCTCCCTCCCTTCCTTCCCATATTCTTCCTTCCTTCCTTCCTTCCTTCCTTCCTTCCTTCCTTCCTTCCTTCCTTCCTTCCTTCCTCCCTCCCTCCCTCCCTTCCTTCCTACCTCCCTCTATTCCCCCCATCCACACATGTTCCTTTCTTGCTTCTTTCCATCCATCCTTTTCTTCCATCGTTCCTCTCTCCCATCTATGCATCTTCCTTCCTTCCTTCCTTCCTTCCTTCCTTCCTTCCTTCCTTCCTTCCTTCCTTCCTTCCTTCCTTCCTTCCTTCCTTCCTTCCTCCTTCCCTCCCTTTATTCCCCCCATCTACACATGTCCCTTCCTTTCTTCTTTCCATCCATCCTTTTCTTTCATCCTTCCTCCCTCCCATCCATACATCTTCCTTCCTTGCTTGCTTCTTTCCATCCATCCTTTGCTTCTATCCTTCTGCCCTCCCATCCATGCATCTTCCTTCCTTCCTTCCTTCCTTCCTTCCTTCCTTCCTTCCTTCCTTCCTTCCTTCCTTCCTTCCATCCATCCATCCATCCATCCATCCATCCTTTTCTCCTACCCTTCCTCCCATCCGTGCATCTTCCTTCCTTCCCTCCCTCCCTCCTTCTTTCCTCTCAGTTTATCTGTGAACACACTAGTCTGGAAGGCACCTACAACGCGGAGTCAACAAACTGTTGACTCATGCAAAAGGTTTATCAGTGTAAACCGCCCAATTCCCAACGAACTAACTGCCCACAGGAAGGCAGAGGCAGGAGGGGCGCTATATGAACCAGCTGGCGAATGCGGCAAGTGCAGTCCAGCCTGTACGCCATGGTGGCCAAAAGGGAGGAGAAAAAGGCCTGAAATCCAGTAAAAAGCCCTTCTTAATCTGCCTTCGGTTTCAACCAGCTTCCCCACGGGAGTCAAACCATTTAAAGCCTCAGTGTAAAAGAGCCCTGGGGAATAAGCGAGGTGTTTTGCAATTAGCAATGGTGGGAATTCAAGAAAAGTAAACAGCAATAAACAGCAATTTCAAAAGGATCCACTCCAGATTGGGAGGCTAACAGATGATAAGGAGGCCTTACCCTTTGCCTTCTTCCTGGTCCTCAACACACAAGGGGATTTCCCGGTTTAAAAACTGAAAAATCTCAGTGTTGCCAATTGTGTCAATGTTATAATCATATTTACTTTGGTTTGACTTCAGACTTACGTATTTCCCTTATTTATTTCTTCAAAATCCGAGGGGCATCTGTTACAAAATGATGGCCTAAGGACAGAATCAAAAAAGGGGACATGGTGGCTCAGTGGCTGAGACGCTGAGCTTGTCGATCAGAAAAGTCGGCAGTTCAGCGGTTTGAATCCCCAGCACTGCAGAACAGAGTGAGCTCCCGTTCCTTGTCCCAGCTTCTGCCAACCTAGCAGTTCGAAAGCACGTAAATAATACAAGTAGAAAAATAGGGAACCCTTTGGTGGGAAGGGAACAGCGTTCCGTGCGCCTTTGGCATTTAGTCATGCCGGCCACATGACCACGGAGACGTCTTCGGACAGTGCTGGCTCTTCGGCTTTGTAATGGAGATGAGCACCGCCCCCTAGAGCCGGAAACGACTAGCAAGTATGTGTGAGGGGAACCTTTACCCTTATCTTTAAGGACAAAATCAGTTACAATCAGACAGTCCTCAACTTAACAACCGTTCATTTAGTGATTGAAGTTACAACAGTGACCTATGACTGTTTTTCACACTTATGACCTTGGCATAAGTAATCAAAATCTGGACGCTTGGCGACTGACTCATATTTATGAGGGTTGCAGTGTCCCGGGTGTGAGCCCCTGTTGCAACCTTCTGACAAGCGAAGTCAATGGGAAAGCCAGAACAATCGCGTTCCTAACTTAACAACTGCAGTGATTCACTTAGCAACGGTGGCAAGAAAGGTCGCAAAATGGGACAAAACTCATTTAACTGTTTTGCTAAGCAGTGAAAATTTGGGGCTCACTTGTGATCGTAAGTAAAGTAAGTAACCTGTATATTCTATATCTCATCCACCAAATCTGTCTCTTGATCAATTAATTGATTGTAACTATACTTATAAATCTACATGTAAATTTGTCTGAACAACTATAATTCGAATACTCCCACACAAAATCGTAGCCCTGGCTGAGAAGTGCACAATGGTTTTTGAGAGTCCACCCAGGTTATCCATATTTTACAGGGAAGAAAATAAAGTTCGAGAGAGACAAAGCAAAGAATATATTCATTTCGACTTGCCACATTATTTGCGCTTGTTAAAAATCAATGTTTTTCAACCTTGACAAACTTGAAGATGTGTGGATTTCAGCTCTCAGAATTCATGCTGGCTGGAGAATTCTGGGACCTGAAGTCCACATATCTTAAAGTTGCCAAGTTTGAAAAATATTGTGTTTAAACTAAAAGCAGCCCCCCCCCCCCGAATTCATATTGACTGGGGAATTCTGGGAATTGAAGCCCACATATCTTGATATATTCTAAGTTTGAAAAAGATTGTGTTTAAACTAAAAGCAGCCCCCCAGAATTCATATTGGCTGGGGAATTCTGGGAGTTGAAATCCACACATCTTGACATATCCTATGTTTGAAAAATACTGCGTTAAACTAAAAGCACCCATTAGAATTCATATTAGCTGGGTAATTCTGGGAATTGAAGTTCACGCATCTTGACAGATTCTAAGTTTGAAAAACACAGTGTCAGATGAATAGCAACCCACTAGAAATGGTTAAGAAACACTTGTGTTATTTGTCTTCTAGCCACTTCATCCTCAAATTACAGAATTTGGGGATGGGCCTTGGTTGAAAACCATACTCTCCCCCTCCCAAGTTCTGCAGTTTTCTGCTAAACTCATTGACAAAGCCTTATAGCCGAAGTTAATTAGATGAATAAGTGCTGATTGTTACTCTAACATCATTTTTTTTTTATTAGCTGAATATCTTTCAACAGTAACAAACAAGGACTCTCCCACTCTATCTCTTCTGGGTGTGAATGAACTAAGCTGTTGGATATCAGCCTATCCAAAATCTGTTAAATTTGGCCAAGATAAAAGAGCCATGATTGGAAGGAGAAACATTCCCACACTGGCTGCCCCTTGCAAGCAGAAATGTTGTGCATCTGAGTAAGATTAATCTCTAATCAACAAAGGCAGGTTTCATTCTTCCTTACACCTCAATCATGGGAAAAATGCTTTTATTTATCTATATATATAAAAGTGAAATACCACTCACACTTCATCACAAAATCTCCAGAACCGTAAAGCCTACAAACTTGAAATTTGGAACATATGTTCCTCTTGACTTCTAGATGCTCACAAAGGAAGGATTTTTCGAAATGATCGTTATCAGAGCATTAGTATTTTGCATATTATTATTAACATGCTAAGGAGTTCTACTCCCCTCCCCACCTGCAAAACACAAGCAGAGGAGAGGAGTTTCAGTTTTAGTTTCACAGCAGCAAGTAGCTTTAGTACAGAATAGTTGAGCTAAGTCATGCTCAGGCTCCTTGCTGTCTCCTTGCTCACACAGCAAATATTATTTCACTTTCCAAACAGCCCTAAACTCTCACAAACTGACAGAATGCTAGCCAGATGAATACTGATCGATGCTGGTTGGCAGAGGCACAATTTTTTTCTCCTTATTTTCCTTCCCCAAAACTAAGCCTGATCACATAGTTTCGTAGCAAAGCAGGGGTATCGAGCTGGGATTACATAATTCTATACATTTGAGGCCAATCTTGTGTCCTACGTCAGCCTCTTTAGAAATGGTACTATCTAGACACTACTAAAATTCTCGTGTTTATATGTCTGTTTAGCTCAAGTGCAGCACAGGTAGTCCTTGGTTTACAATAGTATGCTTAGTGACTGTTCACAGTTACAATGGCACTGAAAAAATGGACTTATGTCCATTTTTCACACTTATGACCATTGCAGCATCCCCATAGTCACATGATTTACATTCAGATGCGTGGCAACTAACCCACATTTATGACAGCTGCAGTGTCCCGGGGTCATGGTCAGGGGTGGGATTCTACCAGTTCGCACCTATTTGCTAGAACCGGTTAACATTCAAAGCAGTTCGGAGAACCGGTTGTTAGAAGAAATTACTGGTCTAATCCTGTAAGGAAGGCAGGAAGGAAACATTCTGGTGTTGCTTACAGAAACTGCCTCTCCGTTAACCCTTATTACATTCTTGGCAGGACTAGACTTCCTGTCTCAGGAACATCTCTGGATTTATTTTCCCCTCTTTTGCTGGTACTTTGCTTGTGTGGAGTGACCATTCAAAGTTACAACGGCACTGAAAAAAGTGACTTATGAACGTTTTTCACACTTATGACTGTTGCAGCATCCTCACAGTCATGAGAGGCCAGGCGAGGAGATGTGTGCCTCAATGTGAGTGATATTGAGTTGGCCACACCCAGCCAACACCATGACCACCAAGCCACGCCCATAGAACCAGTTGTTAAAAATTTTGAATTCCACCCCTGGTCATGAAATCCCCTTTTGTGACCTTCTGACAAGCAAAGTCAATGGGGAAGCCAGATTCAGGCCAGATTCTCTTAACAACCGTGTTACTAACTTAACACCTGTAGTGATTCATGTAATAACTGTGGCAAGAAAAATCGTAAAATGGGAAGGAAAAAAAAAACCCACATTTCGCTCCGCAACATAAATGTTTACCTGTACTTATCTTTTGAGAAATCTTGGGAAATTAGCAAGGTGCCAGTTGAAAAGAACCTATCTTGTCTCAATTTTCTTGAAAGAGGGAAGAAAAGTTCTTGGAACTTCTGGCAAGATTCAAAAACCGATCACAAAGAGACCACGATTTGTAAGCATCTTGACAACAAGGGTGTAATTAACAGAGATCTTCATAGATGTGTGTCAAACCTGCCTTGCCCAATACAGCTTGATCTCATCTTTAAATTGGTTAATTTCTTAAATGGATGGTGGAAACGCTGCAAGCATAATGTATCTTGAATTCTGCAAAGCACTCTAAAAATATTCTGATTAGCAAGCTAGTTAGGGGCGGGTGGCAGCATGAGACAATAATGAAACAAGCACCTAGCTGCTTCAGAAAGGAGTCTCTGAGTGGTTTCCGGTTTCGCGTGGCTTCGGGGCAGCAGGAATTCTCGATTGCTCGCAATTCCTGCTGTGCTAGCCGCCGAGGTACCCCTGATCCAGATGGGTCAGGGGGATATGGCTGCCCTGTAGGGACAGCCGAAGAAAGAGGGGAGCCGGACAGGGGGTTGGGGTTGTCGCAGACCCCCTCCTCATCCTGGAAAACCCCTTTTTCCCAAGGCGGTGGAGCGGCGGTCAGCAATGGCCACCACGAAGAAGCCAGCAACCGGGTAAGATTGCGCTGGAGGAAGCAAGAAGAGTGAAAGTGCTGTCTGAGCCGGGTCAATTAACATCTTTCAAATCTGTTGTAACTGAGCTGTTTGAGTTGCTGGAGGATACATTGTATCCCTAAGAAGATTGAAAGCGGCGGAGAAGCTGTTAAAGGGAACTTTTTTTTCCTTCATTCTCCCACCCCATGGAAACAGCAGATATGTTTGGACATATTGGACATTGAAGGTGAATTATTCTGAAAGTTGAAGCTAAGAGACAAAAGGGTTCCTGGACATTGAAAAACTTAAGAAATTGGAAAACCCTTATTAGAGGTATGGATTTCTGATTATTTAAAATTGATGTTGCAAGTGGGAAGGGAGAGGAAAAAAAATTGGAGCAGAAGCTGAAAAAGGAGGAGATTGCCTAGAATCCCAAAGAAAGGGATATGGTAATTGGACCTCTTTGATTAAACATTAACCCCAGAAAGAGAAAGAGAAGAAGGAAGAAAAGTATTAATTTTTGGAATTTTTTTTTGAATTATTTTTGATTAAAAATATTTGTGGTTGCTTTGGGAAAAGTTTCTCTTTTCATGATGGCATCGCTTGTGGATGAACTAAAGACTGAATATCAAAAATATAAAAAGGAAGATACTTTGGGCACTTT
The DNA here is from genome assembly GCA_033807585.1 of Hydrophis major. Classification (NCBI taxonomy): domain Eukaryota; kingdom Metazoa; phylum Chordata; class Lepidosauria; order Squamata; family Elapidae; genus Hydrophis; species Hydrophis major. Next base: position 10,587,917 of record CM066333.1, on the reverse strand, counting down.
GTTTTGATTTTTAGAAATGGCATTATATACTTATGAAAAGTTGACTACGCAGCAGAAGGACTGGGACAAAGAAGAAGAGGAAGAAGAAGCCATCTTTGATGAACAATGGGTCCCTTCCGGAGAGGAGGAGAAAAAGGATAAGAAAAAGGGGATTTTAAGAATTATAAAAACAACCAAAGAAGAGAAAAATGAGCGAAAAGGGGGAGGCAAGATTACAAAGCAAAGGAAAAGGAGTAAGAAAAGGGAGGAGAAAAAACAAAGGGGTAAAAAGGGCAAGGAGAAGAATAAGCAAGAGAGAAAGGGGGGGAGGAGAAGCCTCAATGGGGGGAAGCAAGATCTAAAGAAAAAAAGTTTATTTAGAGACAATGGGTGAATTTAATTTAGGATAAAAGAGGGATTCTGGAGGGTACATAAGATTGTGTTTTTTATATGTGTATTTAGAGTATAAAATTCATTGTGTAATTTTAGAATCTATTAAACAGAATCCCAAGAAAAATTGTTATATGAAGTACTTTTAAGTTAGGGTAATGAGTTATAGACGTTACTCCAATTGGTGTATAGGAGAAGTATAGTAAAAGAAAAAAGATGAATGGATAGTTGGAAATAGAACAGACAAAGAATGTTATTGAAAATGGTAATAAGATATGAAAGGATATATAAAGGTTTTGTTATGTTTTTTTTTTTGGATTTTGTATATTGATAAAAGGCAATAAAATTTTAATTAACAAGAAATAATTTGGATGAAAAGGAGAAGCTGGGATAAGATATGAAGTTAAATAGATAAAGTATTGATACTATAATTTGGAATTGTTATGTTCTATTGGTTTTCTTCTTTTATTATTTTTTCTTAGAAAAGAATTTATAAGCTGTTATGCCTTGATTCTTTGTGCATTGTTTTTATAAAATTGATAAAAATGGTTTATATATATATATATAAAAGAAAATGATAATAAGACATGGAAGGATATATAAAGTGAATATGATGTTTGAATTTGTGTCTGTGTGAAGAGTTTCAACCCGGGATCAGACAACCTTCAGAAAAGATCTTTTAGTTTTGTTTATGTTTTGTGTTTTGTATGTTTGTGTATTGTGTTTTCTGTAAAATTAATAAAATTTGTTTAAAAAAAAAAGAAAAGAAAGGAGTCTCTGAGAATGTTCAACCACAATCCTGCCTTCGAAGACGGACATCACCTTGTGAATGAGAGCAATGCTTGGAAATCAGACATGAAATGCACGTGGCAGAGGATGGGAGACATTTGGCTTGTAAACAGATCTGGGAGTAATAACGAATTATGAACCGGATTAGGAGTTAGCAGGAGGATGGGTCGGACAAAAATGTAATTGCAGTTGTAGGCTGCATTAAGGGAAGGGCAGCTTCTAAAGCAGGGGTGGCAAACTGGATTTCTCAGCATTGTTAGTTCTCCTCAGAGGTGGGTAATCAGCAGATGGTGACCAGTTCTGGAGAACCGGTAGCGGAAATTTTGAGTCGTTTGGAGAACTGGCAAATCCCACCTCCAACTGGAGATTTCACAGTATCCTTCCCCTGCCACAGCCACCAAACCACGCCCACAGAACTGGTAGTAAAAAAAAAAATTGAATCCCACCACTGGTTCTCCTCCATGGGCCGCCCGGGGAGGTGGGAGACAGGCTGGGTGCCTCCTGTAGCACCTGTGGTGGGGTTCAATTTTTTTTTTTTTTTTGCTACCGGTTCTGTGCGCATGGCCAGGTGGGCATGGCCAGGTGGTCATGTGACTGGGGGGGGTTCAAAAGTCTTTTTTTCTTTTGCAGCCCCCCACCCCACTCCATTTTTGGTCTAGTGGCCTCAGGAAAGCCTCCTGGGCACTTAAAAAAGACGCCTTTGGAGGTAAGTACAACAGTGAGGGAGGGAGATCAGCTATGCCAACGTGATTTAGATTAGCTAGAAAGCAAGAAATCCAACGATTTCCTGCTTTCTAGCTAATCTAAATCACACAGCACAGCTGTTCATCACCCAGCTGATCATTGGAAATATCGGTTTGGCCAAACCGGTAGCATTTTTTTTAAACTACCAGTTCGCCCGAACCAGTAGCATTTTTACCACTGGTTCAGGTGAACCGGGCTAAACCGGCAGCATTTCACCTCTGTGTAGTACCGTGCCGGCCAAAATGGTCAGTGGGGGGGGGGCTGCACTCCATTTTGGATGCCGGAGGCACCGCAGGCCGGTCCTTTGCTATTTCCAGGGTGGCCCTGCGGGCCAGATTTAAGCATCCTGTGGGCCACATCCAGCATGCGGGCCTTGAATTTGACACCCCTGTTCTAAAGCCACAATAAATTATCATTCTATTTTGCATTGGTCAGACCCCACATCTGAAGTATTCGTATCCAATTCTGGGGACTGTGTTTTGAGAAGTACAGATAGATCCTCGACTTACAACAATTCATTTAGTGATCGTTTGAAGTTACAACAGCACTGAAAAAAGTGACTTATGATCGTCTTTCAGACTTACAACCATTGCAGCATTCCCACAGTCACGTGATCAAAATTCAGATGCTTGGACACTGACTCATACTTATGATGGTTGCAGTGTCCTGGGGTCATCAGAGTCAATGGGGAAGCCAGATTCCGGCCAGTGTTTCTAAATACAGAGAGTGTCATGCCCCTGTTGGAATCTGACTCAGAGGAGGAAGCTGAACAGCTGACAGGGAGTGGGAGTGTGGCTCCGCTGGCTGTGGAAGAAACTGGGGAAGGGCAGAGCAGAGGAGAGGTAGAGCAAGGCAGAGGGAATTCAGAGGAAGACCCAGGCCCGCCCCCTCTTCATCCTGGGGCACGCAGCGAGGAATGGAGAAGAGAGCAACATGGGCTGTGTGGCTTATGGGGAGGAAAGGGCCTTGATTCCCTTCATTAGCTGCAGCTGGGAACACATTGTATAAAAAAAGGCAAGCTGCATGCAGCAGGCTGTTGGGAGCAAACGTGACTTGATCTTGTATCATTGTGGATTATCTGTGTTCTGGCGTCTTCCCAACTCTGTGAGTTTTGCTGTGCTTTCAAGTCTGAAATTCCTGCTCCTGTCCTGCCAAACTAATCACTTCAGTTTGGCTTGTTTGGGCTTTAAGTTACAGTTTGTGTGTACCTTGTTTTGGACTGAATTTTCTACAGTCAAAGGCTGCTGCTGAGAGAATTTTTCTCCAGCCTGAAGGTAACCTGGACATTGGGGACAAAGTTGGAGATAATAAAGGGACTCTTATTGCTTATTTGACTGTGTTGCCTTTGTGCCATGCCCTGGGTCATCACAGAGAGTCCTCAACTTATGATCGCAATGGAGCCCAAAATTTCTGCTGTTAAGCAAGACATTGTTCCAGTGATTTCTGTCCCTTTTTATGACCTTTCTTTCCACAGTTGTTAATCACTGCAGTTGTTAAGCTAATAGTGTAGTGGTTAAGTGAATCTGGCTTCCCCCATTGACTTTGCTTGTCAGAAGGTCACAAAAGGGGATCACATGACCTCGGGGCGCTGCGGCCATCATAAATACGAGTCATTAGCCAAATGTCTGAATTTTGTTCATGGGAACATGGGGATCTACAATGGTTATAACGTGAAAAATGTCACAAGTCACTTTTTTCAGCAGCATAACTTTGCATGGTCACTAAATGCTATAAGTCGAGATCTATCTATATTAGAAACAACCCACTCCGCTCCAGATAGGATCCATCTTAAAGCAGCATCGCTCTTAGCTCCAAACTAAATCTGTCTTTCCTTTCCTTGGCCATCCTTGCCGGGAACTCTGCCAAGCCATGCGTTTCACGTTCCCTGCCAAGAGCTACTGCACGACTTCAGATTTACGGCGGCTGGGCAACTTCACCAGCCTGGAAGCCCAGAGAAATATAAATAAAAGTCCATAAGGCAGTTTTCCTTTCAGAGAAATCTTTGTAAGACAGATCAAATCTTTTTTTTCCTCTTTTCCTTGTTCTTATGGATGCTCCATCCCTGTGAACTGAGAATAACCTCTCCCCTCCGTCTCTCTTTCTCTCTCTCTCTCTCTGACTCTCTCCTCTCCCTCTGTCTTTGTCTCTCTCTCTCTGCCTCCCTCTCTCTCTCTTCTCTGTGTCTGTGTCTCTCTCTCTCTGACTCTCCCCTGTGTGTGTCTCTCTCTCTGTGTGTGTTTCTCTCTGTCTTTGTCTCTCTCTCTCCTCTCTCTCTCCTCTCTCTCTGTCTCTTTCTCTCTGTCTCTCTCTCCTCTCTCTGTCTCTCTCTCTCTTTGTCTCTCTCTTCTCTCTTTCCTCTCTCTGTCCCTCTCTCCCCTCTCTCTCTTTCCTCTCTCTCTTCCTCTCTCTGTCTCTCTTTGTCTCTCTCTGTCTCTCTCCCTCCTCTGTCTCTCTCTGCTCTCTCTATTCCCCCCTCTCTCTGTCTCTCTCCCTCCTATCTCTCTCTCTCCTGTCTCTCTCTGTCTCTGTCTCTCTCTGTCTCTGTCTCTCTCTTTCCTCTCTCTCTCTCTCTCTCTCTCCTCTCTGTCTCTCTCTCTCCTCTCTCTCTCTCTCTTCTCTCTATCTCTGTCTCTCTCTCTGTCTCTCTCTCCTCTCTCTGTCTGTCTCTTTCTCTCTGTCTCTCTCCCTCCTATCTCTCTCTCTCCTCTCTCTCTCCTCTCTCTCTTTCCTCTCTCTCTGTCTCTGTCTCTCTTTCCTCTCTCTGTCTCTCTGTCTCTCTCTCTGTCTCTTTCTCTGTCTCTGTCCCTCCTATCTCTCTCTCTGTTCTCTCTCTCTCCTCTCTCTCTTTCCTCTCTCTCTGCCTCTGTCTCTCTCTGTCTCTGCCTCTCTCTTTCCTCTCTCTCTGTCTCTCTCTCCTCTCTCTCTTTCCTCTCTGTCTCTCTGTCTGTCTCTGTCTCTCTCTCCTCTCTCTGTCTCTTTCTCTATCTGTCTCTCTCCCTCCTATCTCTCTCTCCTCTCTCTCTCTCCTCTCTCTCTGTCTCTGCCTCTCTCTTTCCTCTCTCTCTCTCTGTCTCTCTCCCTGCTATCTCTCTCTCTCCTCTCTCTCTCTCCTCTCTCTCGGTCTCTCTCTCCTCTCTCTCTTTCCTCTCTGTCTCTCTCTCCTCTCTCTGTCTCTCTCTTTCTCTTCTCTCTCTCTGTCTCTCTCTCCTCTCTCTCTTTCCTCTCTGTCTCTCTCTCCTCTCTCTGTCTCTCTCCCTCCCCTCTCTCTCTGTCTCTCTCTCTCTCCTGTCTCTCTCTCCTCTCTCTCTTTCCTCTCTCTGTCTCTTTCTCTCTGTCTCTCTCCCTCCTCTCTCTCTCCTCTCTCTCTGTCTCTCTCTCTCCTCTCTCTCTGTCTCTGTCTCTCTCCCTCCTCTCTCTCTCTCTCTTTTCTCTCTTTCCTCTCTCTCTGTCTCCTCTCTCTCTCTCTCTGTGAGTGTCTCTCTGTCTGTCTCTCTCCCTCTCTGTTTGGTGCCTGGTGATAAATGGGTAAGTGCCAAGGCAAAAAAATAAATAAAAATAATAAAATAAAATCCAGTCTCCAGGTCTCCTTTTCTCCTTGCCAGCTCCCTTCATTTGCAGTCAGTGATTTGCACACCTTTGGCTGCAGCTTACCAAGCCCAGCCGCCTTCAGCCCGGCTTCTTGATTTATTTCCATGTGGTTTGTGTGGGGAGTGGAGAATTGCACGTCCTTCTGCGCATTTCAGATTTATGTCGTGAAATTTATATCTTGTGCCAGGGAGGGGCTGTATCTCAAGGCAGGACCCACGCTTTGCATGCTAAACATCTCCCGTTCTCAATCAGCGCCTGGAGAAGAGGATTCCAGGCAGGCCAGGGTGAGACCCACCCACCCAAAAATCAGCTTAGGAATACCTACAGTCTGACACAACATGCTATCAAGCCTAAGTAGGGGTGGCTTTGTTTGGTTTTACCCCTGTTGTAGGGATCTGGCTCTCCTTTTACTTTGTTGTACAGGTAGTCCTTGACTTACAACAGTTGGCTTCGTGACTGTTCAAAGTTTCATCAGCAGTGGAAAAAAGTGACTTAGGATCATTTTTCACACTTACGACTGTTGCAGCATCCGCATGGGTTGCTGAGCTGTTCACAGGGTAGGACTAAAGGCCACGTTGGATATCATGCCTAATAAGACTGCCTGTAGGAGGGGCTCATAAAACATCGTTAAAGAGTGTCATGGGAACCCCAATGGAGAATTGGGACTCTTTATATGTTGCACAGCCCAAACTCCCTAAATCAGATGTCCCTTCAGCTGTTACGAAGGACCTTCAGCTGTTACGAAGGACTTAATTCATCAGCAGTAAGGGGCAGTGTAGCTCCTGGTTATTGCTCAGATGGGAGACCATCAGAGGAGGAGGAGGAGGAGGAGGAAGGGAAGAGAAGAAGAAGAGGAGGAGGAGGAGAGGAAGAGGAAGAAGGAGAAGAAGAGGAGAAAGAGAATGAGGAAGAGGAAGGAGGAGGAGGAGGAAGAGGAGAGGAGAAGAAGGAGGGAGGAGGAAGGGGAAGGGAAGAAGAAGAGGAGGAGAGGAAGAGGAAGAAGGAGAAGAGGAGGAGGAGAATGAGAGGAGGAGGAAGGAGGAGAGAAGAGGAGGAAGAAAAAGGGGGAGAAGGAGAAGAGGAGGAGGAGTGGGGGAGAAGAAGTAGAAGGAGAAGAGGAGGAGGAGGAAAATGAGAGGAAGAGGAAGGAGGAGGAGAGAAGAGGAGGAGGAGGAAGAAGAAGAAGGGGGAGAAGAAGGTGAATGAGAAGAAGAGGAAGGAGGAGGATGATCCAGAATTTAGTTTTCCTGTTTTCCCATTCATAGTCCTGGGGGGAAAAAAATCTAACCGGCTGTAGAAAGTTAGCACTTCTTCCTCCAGCAAAATTGGCCCAAATCAGAGGCAGTATTCAGCAGGTTCTGACCAGTTCTGGAGAACCAGTAGCAGAAATTTTGAGCAGTTGGGAGAACCGGCAAATACCACCTCTGACTCGCCCCGCTCCCACCTACTTACTCTCTGCCTCCTGAGTCCCAGCTGATCGGCTGGGTCTCCTTTTGTTGCCCTGCATAGGAGAACGGAGCTGGAAAGCAGGTTAGTGGGATGGGGAGGGAATAGGGATTTTCCCCTGCCATGTCCACCAAGCCATGCCCACCAAGCCACACCCATAGAACCGGTAGTAAAAAAAAATTATTGAATCCCACCGCTGGCCCAAATGTACCAAAATATATCACCCATCTGCTGGAAATGTACCCAAGAATATGGATCATATTATCATGTATGGTGGAAATGTAGAAAAACCTAAGAGTTTTGGCATAGAACTCAGGGGTGACTTGAGGAGATGACAGGGCTAAAAGTGGAATATAAACCGGAATTTTTCTTACTCATAATCATAACAGAGAAATACAAAAAAGAGGTAATACTTAATAATGCACATGATCAGTAAGATTAGCTTTTGTTCAAAAGTGGAAAGATAAAGAAATTCCCAATGAAGATAACGTATTAAAAAAGACTTGGGCTTGCACTGAGATGGATAAATTAACTTTGGAAATAAAGACATGGACAAAACAGAATACTACAAAGTATGGGATACATTTTATCAGTGGTGGGGAAAAAAGGAAGGATCTAGAATCAAAAGATAGGAAGGTTGGCAGAACGGATGAACAGAAATAGAAAATGTTGTATAAATGTATATAAAACATGTACCTCATGCCATAATATGGATAACAATCAAGATTGTCAGGACAATCACACCACGTCCAATGTTTTTAACAATTTATTCAAATTTATCATTAAAAAAAGAACAAAAGTTAGCACCCACCCCTCTCATAGAAGATTGAAATATGTTGAGAAATGTTAAAAAGGCAGAATATTATATTTCCCCAAATGAGAAACAGAGAAACGTGTTCTTAAAAGGACAGGAAGCAAACTCAACCTCTCTCCTTCCAGCAGATACTTTGTGTTTATGCCCATTAAGAAGGACTGGGTCAGCCTATCTACAAAAGAAAAGGTCTTCAGCTCCAGGGTGATGAGTTTAAGAAGAACAGGACATGATCCTTCAGGACGTAATAGGATGAGCCAACTACCATTTAGCAGAAGACACAGAACTCACTACGTTGCACAATCTCCTGAGGGCATTTCAGTCAACATTGCATCACCCTCACAAAACTTCAACCAAACTTAGCTCAGACAAACACCTAGGATTTGTACTTCGCCTATAAAGCTAGTTATGACCCCTACATGACCCCACAGGAGTCTGACAACGATAAAATACATGTTCTTACACAGGAACAGGAAGCTCAAGTGCAGAGTCCAACAGAAGGTATAAAAACCCACCCACTCTGAACTCCCTGTAGTCAGCTGCACCAGAATCATACCTGCTTGGTAGTTCTGCTTCATCAATAAATGGACCTTCTTTCCAATCAGCCTCCAGACTCCATTTTGTCTCCTGCGACTTTCTCCCAGCTTGGAATTGAACCAGATGTATATTTCTTCACACATGGCGGAGGAGGTGACTTGTTCCTGCACCAAACAAGGGTGTGGACACGATAGCGAAACCTTCCTCTTGCAGCTGTAAGATTTTATGATCCCTGCATCTTTCCTTATTTTTATGACTCGGTCTGTTTTTTTATGATAAGAGAAGCAGTTATTTTTATGGTGCAGCTTTTTCTCACAAAGAGTTGCAGAATGTAATGTTTACATTGGGGATCGCCAAATCCCGGGTCTGTGGAGCGGCAATGGTCTGTGGCATGCCAGAAACTGGGCCACGCAAACAAGGGAAGCCCCATCTGTGGGATGCAGGCAGCACATGAAACCACATTCCCTCTTGTCCACGGAAAAACCCCTCTCCACGGAACGCGTCCCCGCTGCCCAAAAAGTTGGGGGCTGGTTTATATGAGGAGTACAGGTAGTTCTCTACTTGCAGCATTCACTGAGTGACCATTTGAAGTTACAACGTCACTGAAAAAAAAGTGACTTGCAGCATCTCCATGGTCACGGGATCAAAAGTCAGGCCCTTGGAAACTGGCAGGGACTTAAGACAGCTGTAATGTTCTTAGAGCAGGGGTGTCAAACTCAAGGCCTGCGGGAAGCCTCCAGCCCACCGGGTGCTTAGATCTGGCCCGCGGGGCTGCACTGGAAACAGTGAAAGACCAGCCCATGGGGCCTCTGCCAGGAAAAATGGAGCTTGGGAGGGATGCAAGCTTCGTTTTTGCTGACAGGTTGCAGAAGGCCCATCGCAGCCAAAAACGGAGTTCCCGTGCTCCGTTTTCCCTGGCAGGGGGTTGCAGGAGCCCGTTGCAGCTGAAAATGGAACTTGGGAGCCCATTTTCACTGGCAGAGGGTTCGGGCGATCATAGGTGCCCCTGACACGAGTGATGTCGAGCTGGCCACGTCCTCCTGTCCACCCCCTGCCCCCGAGGTCAAGCACAACCCTGATCCGGCCCTCAATGAAATCGAGTTTGACACCCCTGTTCTAGAGTTCCCATAGCCGCCATTTGTATCCTTCTGAGGCGGCTTCCAACAATCAAAGTCAAGGGGGGGGGAGCCAGATTCACTTAATGGCAGCATGATTCATTTAACAACCGCAGCAATACGCTTAACAGCTGTGGCGAGAAAGGTCTAAAACAGGGCAAAACTCACTTAACAACCTAACAACCTGCTTGGCAATTTGAAATGTGAGGCTCAATTATGGTCATAGGGCTACCTGTACCTTGCTGGAGTCCTAGAATGGAAAACGAAGTCAACTCCACATAGAAAGATGGTTTTCCTCGAAGAAGATTTGACGGGCCAAGCAGGAAGTGGGAGAACCAGTTCCAGGTGGGGTAACTTCTCCAAACTGATCCCTTCATTTGTAATGGCTCATTACTTCAAAGAAAGCAAAGCCATTAAATCCACTGACCTGAAGTTGGGGAAGGGCATACCTATGGAGAAATTAAAAAAAAACCCAGTGCTCATAGCTATTACTACTCCTCACAAGGTGCAGCTGTGTCCTTCCCACCGAGACATCCAAAGATGAACGAAAACACAAAGGTTGTAGCAGTGGTGGGATTCAAAATTTTTTACTACAGGTTCTGTGGGTGTGGTGTGGCTTGGTGGGCTTGGCTTGGTGGGCATGGCAGGGGAAGGATGCTGCAAAATCCCCATTCCTGTTGTGGTTAGCCAGCAGCTGGTGCGGATGGCTGAGGAGAGCCAGGACTCAGATGAGGGGCCAGGACCATTAGAGAGTAGACTGCTGCCTTCAGAGATTGTCGGGGCTGGCAGCAGTGATGAGGAGGTTCCCAAGGAGCCTGTGCCAAGTGCGCATGAGCACAGGATTGCTTGGAGGAAAGAGCAATTACAACAGCACGGGCGATTCGGGAGTAAGGCTGCAAGGTAATGGCCCCTCCTTCAAGAAGATAAAAGCCAGCTATGAAAGGAACGTATTTTGCAGAAAGCAAAGATGTTTTGAAACTCCAGCCTCGTGGACATTCCAGTATCCTGAGTTTGTATTTGAAGATTCTTATCTTGCACATTATTTCTTGTCTGTTATCTTTTGGCAAGTCTTGCACAGTTTGGCAAGACTTGTGCTTATCACAGCTAATTATCTTGTAAAAACATTACAAGGTTTCCATTCCTTTTGGATTGTGTTTGATTTGTTGGAAAAGGGTGTGGGTCAGAACAGTTCCCTCCCCACCCCACTAACCTGCTTTTCAGCTCCATTTTCCTGTGCTGGGCAACCAAAGAAGACCCAGCCAATCAGCTGGGACTTGGGAGGCATAGAATAGACGAGGGCAGGGCCAGCCAGAGGTGGTATTTGCTGGTTCTCCGAACTACTCAAAATTTCTTCTACCGGTTCTTCAGAACCCGTCAGAACCTGCTGAATACCACCTCTGGGTTGCAGTGAATTAGCCAACATGTGAGCTATCTGAGTGTCCACTGCAAATATATGAATCTGGCTCTTTGAGGTGTCAACAGAATGAGAGGTTGGAAGGGACCTTGGAAGTCTTCGAGTCCAACCCCCTGCTCAAGCAGGAGACCCTATGCCATTTCAGGCCAATGGTCGTTCAATCTCTTGTTAAAAACCTCCAGTGATGGAACACCCACAATTTCTGGAGACAAATTGTTCCACTGATTAATTGTTCCAGCTGTCAGGAAATTTCTCCTGGATCTCTCTTCAATGATCTTCCAGCCATGACTCCTTGCCCTGCCCTCTGGTGCTTTACAGCAGGGGTCGCCAACCTTTTGGACCTTAGGGACCACCAAACTCATAATTTTAAATCCCGTGGACCAGAGACCCTGGGAAAATCCCCCAAAAAGTTCGCAGGAAAATTCCCCACCCCGTTTTCCTGCCGATTGATTATTTATTTGAGATTGCAGGATACTGTTTCCAGCTCCGTTCCCATGGGAGGGGGAGAGAGAGAGAGAGAGAGAGAGACTTTTGGTTTCATGCAAGGAAAGCAGCAGAAGTCTCTCTCTCTCTCTCCCAAACTCCGCCAGAAACAAGTCTTTGTGAGACTTGTCATGCCGGTGCAGCCTCTTAGAGCAGGAGGCCTTGCAGGGTCCCAAAGACTCATTTCTGGCGGAGTTTGGGGGAGAGAAAGAAAGACTTTTGCTGCTTTCCATACGTGCGGCCAAAAGCAGAAGAAGAAAGAAGCCGAAAGAAGCAGCCCGGTGGCCAGGCCAGGCATGTGGGGCAAGTTTCCCCCCTCCGCCCTTTCCCTCCTCCCCTCACTACCTCATGTTGTTCGCAACGCAAGCGATGCAAGTCTTGTGTTCCCATGGCCCATGTGGGTGGTGCAGCCTTGTGTTCCCATGCAGCCTGGATTACTTGCTTTGGGGGTGACATTTCTTTGCGGACCACCAAAATTTTCTCACGGACCACCAGTGGTCCCTGGCCCACTGGTTGGTGACCACTGCTTTAGAGAATAGGTTGACCCTCTCTTCTGTGTCCAGAAACCTCCTCCAATATCAGGAGATGTCTAGTTTAATGAAAAGAAGGTAGTCCTTCTTTTTATGAAACCAGGCATACTCAGTTTCTGCAACCGTTCATCATGTTTTAGCCTCCATCCCCTTAATCTGCACACTTCAATGAGTCGAAAATAAAAGCCAACATAGAAATATATATTTAATAACCGTGACTTGCTCGTTGCTTCCTATTCTTCCCCCGCACCCTCAGCCCGTTGCTTATCTAAGACATCAGCCCAAAGGGGCACCCATTCCTCTCTCCGTTTCCGCTTGCAACCAAGTGGGATCAGTTCACAACCAAAGTGAGCTTTGTATTGTTTGTGCAAAAGGCTGACATGGCCAGGAGCTTCTTGAATGAGCTTGTTTACAATCTTTGAAGATCGCTCAAAGTCCAGCAATCTGCCTGCATCTTCCAGCTGCTTGTAAAACTGGCATAAAACTCACACGCACGGTCGGAGGCAGAGAGGCCATTCAAAAACTTATTTTTAATCCCATGGGACTCCAATGCTGAGAAAAGCAGAGATACTACAGGTAGTAGTCCTTGACTTACAACAGTTCATTCAGTGAGTGTTCAAAGCACTGGTGAGATTCAAAAAATTTTACTACCAGTTCTGTGGGCATGGCTTGGTGGGCATGGAAGGGGAAGGATACTGTAAAATCCCCCTTTCCTCCCCACCCCACTAGCCTGCTTTTCGGCTCCGTTCTCCTGTGCAGGGCAACCAAAGAAGACCCAGCCAATCAGCTGGAATTTGGGAGGCAGCAAAGAGATGGGGGCTTTTTTGCTGGTTCTCTGAATTGCTCCAAATTTCCGCTACTGGTTCTTCAGAACTGGTCAGAACCTGCTGAATACCACCTCTGGTTCAAAGGTACAATGGCACTATATAAACAGAGCCATGGAATCAAGATCCCAGGAAGTATTACTGCAGCTTTATAAAGCCTGAGTAAGGCCACACCTGAAATACTGCAAGTAATTTTGGTCACATACTATAAAAAAGATGCTGAGACTTTGGAAAAAGTTCAAAGAAGAGCAACTAAGCTGATCAAAGGCCTGGAGACGAAAACATACAAAGAATGGTTGCAGAATTTGGGTTTGGCTAGTCTAGAGAAAAGAATGATTAGAGGGGACACGACAGCAGTCTTCCAGTATTTGAGGTGCTGCCACGAAGAAGAGGGGGTCAAGCTATCCTCCAAAGCACCTGAGGGCAGGACAAGAAACAATGGATGGAAACTAATCAAGGAGGGAAGCAACCTGGAATTAAGGAGAAACTTTCTGATAGTGAGGACAATTAACCAGTGGAACAGCTTTGCCTTCAGATGTCGTGGGTGCTCCATCCCAGAAGGCTTTTAAGAAGAGCCTAGAAACAGTCACCTATTTGAAATGGGTTTAAGTTCTCCTGCTTGACAGGGGGCTGGACTAGAAGACCTCCAAGGTGCCTTCCAGCTCATTCATTCATTCAATCATTGCAGTTGCTAAGCAAATCCAGATTTCCCCGCTGACTCTGCTTGTCGGAAGCCATCTGGGAAGAAACATAAGTGGTGATCACATACCCCGGGAATGCTGCAAATACATGCCAGTTTGACAAGCATCTGAATTTGGATCATGTGTCAGGATTCTGGCAGTTACCCCCATTTAAATCATGAGTCTTGAGCCAAACTTCCAAAAGTTCAAAAGGATTTATTGGGAGTTAAAATGTCCGGCACTGCCTGAGTGTAGCCGACTCTGAGACACATAATTCATGGTCACCTTTGACCCTGGTTTCCCCCACCCACCCTGGGTGTATCATAATTCATATTCTCCAATGGGACACATCCATAGCCAGGAGTCATCAATTATGTTCTCCAGTTAGAAACTTCAGTCACCTAGTTACCATCTTTAAAAACATTGATGGAATGCAGTTTCGGTTTGCAAGTGGCTGCACTGCTCCCCCCCTCCCTTTCTATTGACAACTCTAAAAAGACCATAGAAATATTTTATGAGTTGACATCATGTGTCCATGAGGACACTGCAAGAGTCATGTGAAAAATGGTCGTAAGGACTTTTTTCAGTGTCGTTGTAACAGCAGACAGTCACTAAACAAATAAACTAATATGTCAAGGACTAGCTGAGGCGTGTGATCTGCCTTTGAAACCCATCTAGCAATGAATGTTAATGCCAACCATGGCTTCACCGTTGAACCTCAGTGGCTCAGTGGTTAGAGTGCAGTGCTGCAGGCTACTTCTGCTGCCTGCCGGCTGCCTGCAATTTGGCAGTTGAAATCCCACCAGGCTCAAGGTTGACTCAGCCTTCCAACTTTCTCAGGTGGGTGAAATGAGGGATTTTTAGGGGCAATAGAGAGGGCTGGAAAGCACTGTGAAGCGGTATATAAGTCTAAGTGCTATGGCTATTGCTTTGTGGGTGAAAACTGTGTTGTGTTTTGATTAGCAATATTAATTATCACTATTATCACCATGGTTGTCACCTCTGGGACAACCATGACCTGGATGACTGAGAATCTCCATAGATATTTGATCAAATCTGACAGCACTAAAAGTTTTTATATGAACTGATTTAAAGGGACAGAATTTATACCAGAGAGGGGGCTGAGCAACCTGCAGCCTTGGTGTCACTCAAGAGTCAAACATTGATTGCATAAAGAGTTCTCGGCAGTTCTGGTGTAGTTTAGCTACTCCAGGTATGTTTACAAATTATGATGATGATGATGATCAGAAGAAGCCCTTGAGCTTCTTTTGAGGCAGTTGAACAGGTGCCTAAGATAATTATTACCACGTTGGTAGTTTCTACTGAGGAAGCTTTTCTCTTTCTTTCTTTCTTTCTTTCTTTCTTTCTTTCTTTCTTTCTTTCTTTCTTTCTTTCTTTCTTTCTTTTTCTTTCTTTTTTCTTTTTAATTCATCCAGCCCTTTTTTCTCTCCTTGCATTTTTGCAGCAAGGAATCCCGGAGATTAAGCAGATAGCGGGGTGGAAATCTGTCAAATGTAATTGCCCGGGGAAACAATGGCAACCAGAACGAATTAATCTTTTAAAGAGCTTATAAAGTTTCATGTGGGATATTACCAAATGTCTCTCAATTAGCCAATTAAAACATCACTTGTCTTTTTCGAGATGCACGCCATGCAGACGATTTTGCATGATTGTCTTTCTGGAAGAGAAATCCTTTAAAGTTTTAAATGCGGGTTGAAAAGGAAGGAGGGGAGATGGGGCTGAGTGAAAATGGATCCACCCCCCTTCCTGTACTACCTGTGTTTCCCCGAAAATAAGACGAGGTCTTGTTTTATTTTGGGTTCCAAAATAAGCCCTAGGGCTTATTTTCAGGGGGTGTCTTTCCCCCCCCCTTGTACAGGAGGCCCACTTCTTCTGCATGCTCATGGCGGGGCAAGAAGCCACGTCGCATGCCAGCACCACCGCCATGAGGGAGAGGGGGGTGGAACTGCCCCATGCACTCCACACTGGCTTAGGTCAGGGGCTCCCCACAGCCAGTCCACCCATGCTCTGACACCTGCCTTGCCTTGCGGCCACAGCACCAACACACTGCTCAGCCTCCTGCTCCGTTGTGGCTGTGAGCAAGGAGAAATGGGCCGGAAGCCAAGTGGATTCCTGTTGCACATGGATTTTTGGGTTGCTGCTGCAAAGCAGGTATCAGGGCATGGGTGGTCTGGCTGTGAGGGCCCTAAGATAAGCTGGTGGGCAGCTCTACCACCATCCCACCTTGCCTTGTGGCTGCAGCACCACAAACAACCAGAAGGAATGGCCGATTGGCTGGCTGTGCAGGCTCTTATATTAGGCACAAATGCGAAAACATGTTAGGGCATCTTCCCTTGCTTCTCCTTTGTTTCTACCACCTGTCCACCGTGATATTTTGGGACACAGGACAGGTTTGATGCTCTCCTCAAAGAGTTCTAGACTTGTGTGCTAAAATAGGTCATTGCAATCAGGGATTCAGACAGGTAGTTAACAACACCCATCTCCCCGGTTCCAAGCTAAGTTAATCAATACTTTAAAATCTGGCCATACGAAACTCCTCTGCAGCTGTCACCTTCTGAATCTGGAGCACAGACATATACAGGTAGAATTCAGTGACAGGACAGCTGTTGCCCCATTTTATGACCTTTCTTGCCATAGCTGTTAAGCAGGGGTGGGATTCAACCAGTGTTACTACCAGTTTGGTGATTATGTTCTGCTGCACGTGCATGTAAAAAAACCTTAAGCTGTGCCGCCCGGACAGCTGAAAAGCACTCCGCACAGATGCACAACGTTTGAAAAGCCCCTTTTTTTCCTGCTTTTTCAACCTCAGCTGTGCTGTGCAAAGCAGCTGAGATTGAAAAAGCAGGAAATAAAGGACAGGTAAGAGCCCAGGTGGGCGGGTGGGCCAAACAGCAGCAAACACAGAACCGATTTGATGTCTGTTGCTTTTCATAACTACCGCTTCTATAGAACTGGGCAGAACTGGTAGCCTCCCACCCTGCCGTTAAGTGAATCACTGCTGTTGTTCAGTTAACAACACGGTTGTGAAGTGAATCTGACTTCCCCATTGACTTTGCTTGTCAGAAGGTCATAAAAGGGGATCCCATGACCTATGGTGTGTTTGAAATTTTTTTTTTTAACCACCGCTTCGGTGGGCGTGGCTTGGTGGGCGTGCTTTGCGTGCATGCACACCCTTTGCACACACGCGTGCACCAAACATGCACTTTGCACAGGTGCAGAGGTGTTTTGAGTCACCTCCTGCAATCCTGCACTCTCCCTGTTGCTTCAGCAGCTGCCGCGCGGCAATTGCTGGGCCACACAAAGCAGCTGCACTTCAAAAACAGGACATAAAAGTTAGTATGGGACCCAGGCAGGCGGGTGGGCCCAACATCAGAGCATTGGAGAGAACCATTTTGGTGTCCGCTGCTCATTGGCGCAACCGGCTCAGTAGAACCGGGTCAAACCGCTAGAATACCACCACTGCACATGACCCTGGGGTATTATCTGTCATAAATATGAGTCCGTTTCCAAGAGTCCAAATTTTAAACATGTGATTGTGGGACACTGCAACAGTCATAAGTGTGAAAAGCAATCATAAGTCATTAAATGGATGCAAGGAGTACCTCTGTAAGGCTGAAGAAATAACTGAATGGATGCCATTTTTTTTTCCCGCTCTTTGGCTGGCAATGAGTGACCAAGGAATTTCAGACCTGACCTTGGAAGCATCTAGAAGCACCCAGGATACATCAGTGGAGAGTCAATTTGGCCTAGTGGTTAAGGTACCAATCTAGAAACTGGGAGGTATGAGTTCAAGTCCAGGTGCCTTAAGGCCCGAAAGCCAGCTGGGTGAGAATAAATGGATGTCAACACAAACATAAAAGAAATTCCATTTCATTCCTTATTGTCCGCACAAGGCGAAGATATATGATGTCATCTGGAAAAGGAACTATTTTATGTGAGAAATTAAACATGTATGTGGAAAGTTCAGAGTTGGATGACCTCTTTGCCCAAACCAGTGACAGAGTAGTGAGTAGTAAACTACTTTTTCCAAGGTTTTTTTTTTATTACAGCATAATTTGTCACGGGCAGTGAATGACAATAGCAGTTCATTGACAGGCAAAAAAGATGCCTCATTGGCTATTTGGATGTCTTTTTCATTATTGTTATGATCGTTGTTATTATTATTATTATTAACACTATTTCATCCCAGTTATTAAGATGTTGTTCACGGAGGTTATCCATGGGAGTCTGCAGGCTCTGTCCCTTTTTCAATGGGTATGCAACAACACAAACAAAATAAAAAGGGTTGGGTGAGATTCAGCCAGTTCCTACCAATTTGGGAGAACCGTCTGTTAACTTTCTGAGCAGTTTGGTGAACTGGTTTTTGGAAGAAATCATTAGAGCAGAGAACCGGTTGTTAAATTATTTGAATCCCATAACTTGGGTTCTCCTACCACAATGCTACTTTCGCCATTCTGCCCTTCCTCCTATCGATGTCACCAGTTGAAAATCTCCTTTTAGACAGGGATCTCCAAATCCGGCTACTTTAAGACCTGTAGACTTCAATTCCCAGAATTCCTCGGGGGAATTCTCAGAATTGTAGCCCATAAGCCTTAAAGTTGCAATGTTTTTAGAGACAGAAAGACAGAATGTTCATTTGGGATGGGGAAGAGAGGCATAACATAAAAGGAATGAAAGAGAAAGAAAAGAAAAGAAAGAAAGAAAGAAAGAAAGAAAGAAAGAAAGAAAGAAAGAAAGAAAGAAAGAAAGAAAGAAAGAAAGAAAGAAAGAAGTTTCTTGGTTTTATATATATTTCTAGTTCTCATCCTCACATGTTGGCAGCTCTACCAAGAAACGCTACTTTCATTGGGTCTGCCTTAGGATTACAGGAAGTCCTCAACTTATGGCCACAATTCAGCCCAAAATTTCCATTGCTAAGAGCAAGACAGCTGTTAAGTGAGGTTTGCCTCATTTTTTTTTTTTTTTGCCATGGCTGTTAATCGCTGCAATTTCTAGAATTAGTAACATGGTTCTTAAATGAGTCTGGTTTTCCCCACTGACTTTGCTTGTCACAAAAGGTCACAAAAGGAGATTGTAGGATCCCGGGATACTGCAACCATCATTAATACAAGGTCAGTTTCCAAATGTCTGAATTTTGATTGTGTGATCATGGGGATGTGACAAAGGTCATCACTGTGAGAAATGGTCATAAGTCGCTTTTGCCATTGCAACTTCAAACGATCGCTAAATGAACAGTTGTAAGTTGAGAACGGCCTGTATTCCATGCAATCAGCATATATGACTATCATTCTAAGACTTCCACACCAACCCCAGGCATTAGACTGCATCCCTTCCAAGTTAATTTACAAACCTTGGCTTGGACATCCAGCTGACCAGGGACTTCAGGACATAATGCAGGCTGGCTGGCATCTTGATTTTCTCCAGAAGCCCCAAATACAAACTTTTGCAATTTTAGCATCAATGCTGCAGCCTCCTCCAAGGGAATATAAACTGCTCTTAAGAATTCAATCCAGCACGAGGAGAGGAATGACAGGAATAACAGGATAACTCAGTCAGAAGGGACCTTAGAGGTCTTCTAGTCCAACCCTCTACACAAGCCCTTTCAGACAAATGGTTGTCCAATCTCTCCTTAAAAGCCTCCACTGATGGAGCACCTACAACTTCTGAAGGCAAGCTGTTCCACTGATGAAATTCCTCCTCAGTTTTACATTGCTTCCCTCCTTAGTTAGTTTCCATCCATTGCTTCTTGTCCTGCTTTTGGGTGCTTTGGAGGATAGCCCTTCAAGCTGGAGGAAGAATCCGGCATGGCTTTTTCCTTCTAAAATTGCTGTTTCCTTCTAAGGTCAATATTGTTCTTACATCTGTGCGACTCTACAATCCCAGCCACTTGGCTGCAGGCACTCAACAAGACTCTGAAGCCACGGGAGGAAAAAAAAAAAATCCAGTGTGTGACTAAAAGAGGGGAGGAGAAACTTTAATGAAGTTGGTGATGATGACTGGGGTTGGCCTTGACCTCAATGGAGCCTCTGGAAAATTCCTTTTCATAATTCCCTGGTGATTCTGGGCCTACCCATTTTTCCCCACCTGATCGGCATGCTCACTAGAAGCATTCACTTATGAGCTTTTGTGGGAAGCATCTTCAGTGAACCAAATGAAATTTGAATTTGTAATGTAGATTCCACTGTGATGTATTGCCAAATCCATCTGCAATTGCCAGAACTACGTATTAGGGTTGGGGATTATAGTCTAGCTTTCCTCCAGAAGCGCATGGCTAGAAAGTGGGAAGCCTTGAGTTCAAGTCCTGCCTTAGCTGTGAAAGCCAGCTGGGTGACTTCGGTCCAATCACTTTCTCTCCACCCAACCTTACCTCACAGGGTTGTTGTTGTGGGGAAAGTAGGAGGAGGAAGGCATGTAGGATGTGTGTTCTCCGCCTTGTGTTACTTGTAAAAATAACAGGTGGGATCTAAATGAATAAATACTCTGTTTTTCTTAGCGCAACAAATTTGTGAAGACGTTTGGGCTAAGAGAGGTGGACCCAACTTTTCCTCTTGACCTTCAATGGCTGAAGAAAATAGACATTAAGTTAAATTTTACTAGTCCTAGTCCACTATTTTATACCAAGGCAGGGGTGGGGTTCTACTGGTTCGGACCGGTTCAAGTGAACTGGATATTAAATGTGCATCTGGTTTGCCAAACCAGTAACAGATAACAGATAACTAGAGTTGGAAGGGACCTTGTAGGTCATCTAGTCCAACCCCTTGCCCAAGCAGGAGACTCTATACCATTTCTGACAAATGGCAGCCCAATCTCTTCTTGAAAGTCTCCCACAACTTCCGAGGGCAGGCTACTCCATTGGTTGATTGTTCTCACTGTCAGAAAGTTTCTCCTTATTGCCAGATCCTTATTTCTTTATTTCCAGGTCCTTGTTCGGTTTCCATCCATTGTTCCTTATTGGCCCCGATCACCCTGCCTGTCCCCTTCCAGGAGTCTCCACGCAGCCTATTTTCTATGCAGGTAAGTGCAAGGTCTGTGCATAGGCTCTGGGAGGGCCTTCCGGAAGTCAGGCCTGTTTCAGGCTTCTGGAGTGCCTCCAGAGCCCAAGGGAGGCCATTTTTGCCCTCCCAGAGGCCTGAGGGAAGCCTCCAGACCCTTGGCAACAGTGTTGCCAGATTCAAAATGTAAAATTATCGTACCCGAGACTCAAAATTATCGTTTTTTTGAGAAAATTATCGTACATATAGCAAACTCTATATCTCACAGGAAGTACCAACTGTAGGCATATATCCATGTGGAAAATGTCCGAACTGAAGGCATGAAGCCACAAGATACGATCCCGCAAAACTTACGATCAGCAATAAACTACCTCAATGGGCCTGACGCGCGCGACGACTAGCTGACTCGACTCGTACTCGTACTTGTACGTAGCTCGTGAGCGAGCGTGTATCACGTATGCACAAACTACACGCGCGTACGCACACACACGTGATCTAGACTCATGAAGTTGCATGAACCCACGAAAAGTACAGTATGGTAAAATACTAGCTCTTAAGGTAAAATACTAGCTCTTAAATTGCCAAACTGTAAAATTATCGTACATTTGACCTTTTTGGGAATTATTGATCGTACATCGTACAGAGGGCCAAATTATCGTACAAATACGATAATTATCGTACGTCTGGCAACACTGCTTGGCAAGGTGCAAAATGGCCCTCCCCGGGAGTTCCAGTAGGCCACGCCCACCATGGCCACGCCCACCCAACAACTGGGCAGCGAACCGGTTGCTGGGATTTTTGAATCCCATCCCTGTACCAAGGGTGGGGCAACTGCAGCCCCTTTACAACTTGTTTGACTTTAACTCCCAGAATGCCTGAACACCATTCCATGCCGGCTCAGGAATTCTGGGAGTTGAAGTCCATGGGCCGTAAAGGGCCATAGTTGCCTATCCCTGCCTATCCATGCACTACAATTTAATGAATGCTATAAACATCGGCTGCAGTCCATTAGGGAATGAATTTCTAAGCAAACATATAGAAGCTTGTCCTGCCACTGAACATGCCCTCTTTATCATCTTGGGCATCCTTCTAAATTCCAAATATCCTCTTTTCAGTTCTGCAGAGTTTATGGAGGCTATATTACAGATTTTTTTTTTTTTTTAATATATGTTTCATTGATGCATTTTCCTTTTAAAGAGCATTAAAAAAATCCACGTCTATCTGAACAGCATGTTGTCTGGGCACAATTAATTTTAAGTAGAGGGACAACAATAACCAAAGTCATATTAATACACTTAATAAACATACCACAACATAATAATAACATTAATTTATTCATCTTACAAAATTTCCAAAACAAATTTGTATTATCTTTTTAGATTCTGTTTAGTTTCTAACCTCTGTTTCTATTAGTTAAAGGGTAGAATGGTACCCTTCATTGGTAGAAGGAATCCCATGTTAAAATATATTCTGTTTCTTCCTTTTCTTTTATCTTAAATGTCTTAAGTTAAGATATTAAGAAAAATTACAGGTATGTTTTTTTCATCTCTTCACTATCCAACAATTCTCCATGCTTTCTGCCTTTCTGTTGTTGTTGTTGCCAGCAATGAAATGGTGGCACAAACTAGCAGGATTCTCTGTTTCCTGTTCATCAGGGATGCATTCCAAAGATAAAATAATTAGGGCCTCAGAAAAATATCTCACATTTCTGGTTGGAGGACAAGAATGGAAAGAAGTAATTGCACCAAAAACAGCTCATGCCACTTTGCCAAATGGGTTCTCCCTAAATAGCTGTTGAAGATACCTGTAAAATCACAGCTTTGCCAACATCACGCGGCCAACATATCACTTGCAAAAACAAAAGAAGGCCCTGGCGAATGGATGCTTTTCTTCTTTTGACATTTCCCCACCCCCAACAGCAGTTAATCTCAGACCACAATTTCAATTCAGATCAGGTCAGGCTCCTATCTTTACACCATGGATAAAAATAGATGCATAAAAGCTACAAGCATCAATCATAAAGATGCCAGCAAGAAACATTTAAATCTCATTTTTTTTCAGTATTAATAGATATGAATGTGGACAACTGAGAAGATTAGAACTTTTCACTGTATCTCTCCCTTCTTGAAATTCTGCAGGATTGGTGCTCGTTAGGCCCACAATTTCAGGATTTTGATATTTTATTTTTTTTCCCTTCAACACCTATCCTTGGAAGGCTATTTTTTTCCCATGTAACTTTGAGTGAAATCTTTAGCTCTTAAATTTCTCCCACCTCTCCAAAGTTAACTGCAATGTTACATGTGAACCTTGTTACCTGATCTCCTTCCTAAGGTACACTCCCAAATTTGCAGGTAGTATTTGTCTTACAAATATTCATTTAGCAGCTGTTCAAACTTACAATGGCACTGAAAAAAAGTGATTTACGACCAGTCTTTGCAGTTAAGGACCATTGCGACATCCCCACAGTCACATGATCAAAATTTGGATGTTTGACAACTGGTATGTCCATATAGACCAGGTGAAACCAGGCTTAATAGCAGTAACTCTAAGAGCGATAAATATGAACTACCAGTGTGCAGCGGCAGCCAAAAAAGCCAATGCAATCCTAAGTTGCATTAACAGAGGGATACAATCGCGATCAAGTGAGTTACTTATACCACTCTATAAAGCCTTAGCAAGACCACACATAAGAGTATTGCATCCAGTTTTGGTCACACATTATAAAAAAGATGTTGAGACTCTAGAAAAATTGCAGAGAAGAGCAACCAGGATGATTAGGGGACTGGAGGCTAAAACATATGAAGAACGGTTACAGGAACTGGGCCTGGCTAGTCTAGTGAAGAGAAGGACCAGGGGAGACATGACAGCAGCCTTCCAATATTTGAGGGGCTTCTACAGAGAGGAGGGGGGTCAAGCTATTTTCCAAAGCACCTGAAGGTCAGACAAAGAACAATGGATGGAAACTGAACAAGGAGAGATTCAACCTAGAAATAAAGAGAAATTTCCTGACAGTGAGAACAAGCAACCCAGTTGCCTTCAGAAGTTGTGGGAGCTTCATCACTGGAAGCTTTCAAGAAGAGATTGGAGGGCCATGTGTCAGAAATAGTGTAGGGTCTCCTGCTTGGGTGGGTGGGTGGGGGTTGGATTAGATGACCTACAAGGTCCTTTCCAACTCTGTTAATCTGTATGTATTTATAATAGTTGTACCATCCCTGGATCATTTCAGCTGTGGTGGCACAGTGGTTAGAATGCAGTATTGCAGGCTAACTCTGCCGACTGCTAGCAGTTCGATCCTGACAGGCTCAAGGTTGACTCAGCCTTCCATCCTTCCGAGGTGGGTAAAATGAGAAGCCAGATTGTTGGGGGCCATATGCTGACTGCTTAGAGAGGGCTGGAAAGCATCATGAAGTGGTATATAAGTCTAAGTGCTATTGCTATTGTTATCGCCATTTGCAACCTTCCCAGCTGGCTTCCAAAAAATAAAGCTTAACAAGCATGCTACTCATAAATAATGAATACAGAATTATCCTGCAATACTGCATTCTAACTACTGTGCCACCAGGGCTCTTAAGAGTGGGATATTTTTCATCACCTCAAACGGTGTGGCATGGCCCAGTATGACAGGCCACAGAGACAAAGCACTGAAGCAGAGGTCTCCAAACTTGACAACTATAAGACTTGTGGACTTCCACTCCCAGAAGTCCACAAGTCTTAAAAGTTGGCAAGTTTGGGGACCCCTGCACTGAAGGAACAAGCCAATGCAATGAAGATGACTTTAGCAGGACAACCTGATACAGTAAACTATGAGCAGAAGCAATTTATGAACCAATGAAATTCTTGGTAAACAAGAATTTTGTGTTGATCAAACACAGTTCTGCAAGCAGAGAAATAAGGAAGGCAATGTTATTTCTCACCACAAAATGTTGCTTCCTCCCCCCAGCCTCTTTATTTAAGCTTTTTGCTGGCACTGTGTTTCTCAACACACCTGTCTGGACCATTTACGTTGGCATAAGCACGCTGGATGGAAATTAATCAAGGAGAATACTAGGAGTAAGAAGAAATTTCCTAACAGTGAGAACAATTAACCATTGGAACAATTTGCCTCCAGAAATTGTGGGTACTCCATCACTGGAGGTTTTTAAGAGAGATTGGACAGCCAGTTGTGTGAAATACTATAGGGTATCCTGCTTGATCAGGGGCTTGGACTAGACTAGAAGACCTCCAAGGTCCCACCCAGCTCTGTTATTCTGTTATTCCTTCACTGCATTTGATACACCGTCTGGAATGGTATTTCAATATTCATAGAGTTAGATGTCTTTCTATAAATTAAACCAAATGCCACCTGCTTTCGAGAGTAGAACAGGGCCACTTTACAGATTACAGATTATCAGAGTTGGAAGGGACCATGTAGGTCATCTAGTCCAGCCCCCCACCCCAAGCAGGAGACCCTACACCACTTCCGACAAATGGCAATCCAGTCTCTTCTTGAAAGTCTCCAGTGATGAAGCTCCTACAACTTCCAAAGGCAACTTGGTTGATTATTGATCTATTCTAACATCTCCCTTCCACACACACACTTTTTTTCTGGGGCACATGATTTTTGTCTATGGGTGCTTCTTTGACATCTGGTGAGCTTGGGCCGGTCTCTGCAGCTTTCTTGGCAAAATTTGTTGGGAGTGGTTTTTGTGGCTTTCTTCAGAGGACTGAGATGGATGGCCCTGAATCAGCCAGCTGGCTTTTTTGCCTAAGGCAAGACTAGGATTAACTGTGGAGTTGCTTTCCTTCAACAGTTGTGGGTGCTCAAGAAAAGCACGAGACTTCCAATAAGAGACTGGACAGCCACTTGTTTGGAATCGTATAAGTTCTGCTGCTCAAACGGGGTTGCACTAGACTAGAGGTTGCACTTCCAGCTCCCTTCCAACTCCATGATTCTATGTTCTAAGCCTAGAGCCTTAAGCTCCTTTTTTGGCCCCAAAAATCAACATTATGATTTTGACCTTGAAGGCTGATTACAATTTAACAATGTACAAAGACATTTTCCCCGTGTCATACATACTTTAAATTCCGCATTAGCCTTGCTATGGACACGGTAAGAGATTAGATTTGTATTAAACTCCCAATGCTGTGAGGAATGTGTGGAAGTGATCAAAGGTATCTCCAGTTGTGGAAACACAGGGCATTAATTTTGGAGAAATATCTTGTTAAAGGACTCCCCTTTTTTTTTCATCTCCCCCCTCCCACTAATTAAATTGACGCTGCTCCTCACAAATGGCAAAGCATTCTCAAGGGATTAGAGAATGGTGGGATCTCATGTTATCCATTGCCACAGATGCCTCTCATCTGAAGGCTGGCTAATCCGTCAGCAATTATTTTCTATCTTTTGTGAAGGGTCACACCTCAAATACCAGCTAGATTCCAAAGGTTCAAAGGCAGGCAAAACAAAACAACTTTTTTTTCCCCTCAGAAAGACGAAAGATTTGGGAATGTAAGATCATATAGACTTCTCCTGATCTTCCTTGCAAAGGTCATTCAAGAAGGTGACAAGTTGTAGACTGCAGTAGCCGGTACAGGTATCTAGTACAGTCCCAAAGGTGCTTTTTCAGGAGGCAACTGGACTTTCTTATTCTTTCTTTGAAGATGTTTCACTCAAAGGTGGTACTCAGCAGGTTCTGACTAGTTCTGGAAAACCGGTAGCGGAAATTTTGAGTAGTTCAGAGAACCAGCAAATCCTACCTCTGACTGGAGATTTTACAGTATCCTTCCCCTGCCACGCCCACCAAGCCATGCCCAAAGAAATGGTAGTAAAAAAAAATTGAATCCCACCATTGGTTTCACTTCTCCTCAAAGAAGCTTTTCCAGCTCTGACAGGATGGTGGGGAAGGGAAGGATTGATATTCCTTGCAGACAGCTGGTCATTTGCATCCTTTTAGAGGGTCGTTGAGGCCACTTGGAAGTTTATCTGTGCCCTCAGGGTCACCTGAGTAGTGCAAATGGTTGTTGTAGCCTGCAATTTTTCTGGAAATCAGTTCATGCTCCCGCACCATTCAAAGGGTGTTGATCCCAAATTGCATAGCTAAAAGTCTGTAGAAAGCAACTGGTTCAAATTCACTGAGGAAGCTTCTATTACTAAGGATCCTCAACTTCTAACCACAATTGACCCCAATTTCCAAGTGCAAAAATTAAGTGAGTTTTGGCCCATTTTATGACCATTAAGTGAATTACTGCAATTATTAAGTTAGTTGTTAAGTGAATCTGGCTTTGCTTGTCAGAAGGTCGCAAAAGACGATCACATGACCCGAGGACACTGCAACCATCATAAATATGAGTCAGATAACAGATAATCAGCGTTGGAATGGACCTTATAGGTCATCTAGTCCAGCTCCCTGCCCAAGCAGGAGACCCTACACAATTTCTGACAGATGGGAGTCCATTCTCTTCTTGAAAGTCTCAAGTAATGACTGTTACGGACTAAACAATTGTGCTAATTTAGAAGCCTAGAAAGCTTTACTTCCACAGCAGGCTCGTAATCCTGCACTTCTGATTGGCCTGCCAGCAGCGGATTCTGATTGGTTGTCCCAGGCCAATCTGATTGGCTGTTAACAGGCGCTGCTGATTGGACGCCGCCAGTGCGGTAAACTCAAAGCATTGGCTGTTATGACAGCAGCAAGCCCTATAAAAGGGCTGCTGCTGCCCAAGTATTTTAGCTTTGTTCTGAAGTCACTAATAAAGAGTTGAGTCACTATCTGATGCCTCGTCTCCGTTCCTTGCGCCCACGCTCCGAACATAACACTGGCGATGAGGATGGGATGCGGAGACGTTAAGAGCTGATCAAACATTCAACGAACCCTACAAAGCATGTGGCTGAGAGCGCACCAAAAGAAGCGGCAGAATGACCAGCAGCGCTATACCACCCACTCCATTTGACCCGATTAACGAAGACTGGGACTCGTATATGGACAGGTTCCAGATGTTCCTGGAGACCAACAATCTGAAAGATGCTATGCCTGGCAAGAAACGAGGTGTATTCCTGACCTATTGCGGGCCCACCATTTTCAAGATGGCAAAAGCACTTGTGAAACCAGCAGAAGTCAAGACAATGGACTAGGACAACCTCGCCCCAATCCTCCGGGCCCATTATGCACTGGTGGTGCCAACACTCATCAGAAGACATGAGTTTTACCAGAGGGACCAACGGGAAAGCGAAAGTGTTGGAGACTTCATCGCTGACCTCAGAAACCTAGGAGGACTCTGTGGCTTCGCAAATCTCGAGGAAGCCATGAGAGATCGAATTGTCCTGGGCCTAAGAGACCCCACGACCCAGAGCAAGATTATGGCAAAGGGAGACATCACCCTCGCAGATGTCATCGCCAATGCTACTGCAGCAGAAGCAACCAGGAAGTCAGCCGCTCGAATGCGCCAAGCAAACACACTGCACCGCCAACTCGCCAGTGATGCTACGTTTTCCGAGAGGCACATGACAACTACCCACCATGAGGACCTCGAATCCTCATCAGAAAGCGAGGAAGAAGAGGTCAACAGACTCAGGTCAGAACGCGACCAGCGGGACCAAAGGAATCGAAAGTCCCCGTACCAATGCTCCGGATGCAGGGGCAGTCACCCGCGATCTGACTGCAAATTCCTAGACGCACTCTGCCGTTCCTGCGGGAAGAGGGGCCACATCGCAAAGGTCTGCAGAAGCAAGCGAGGACCCAGCCCAACCAGGAAAGAAAACAATTTCTGACAGACAACAGGCACTCCACCAGTTAATCGGGACCGCCAAAGCAATCAATGGAACTCTCACTACAGAAACCGAGCAACCACCACTTCATCCAGACGAGAAGAGGCACACCAGACCATCGGCCACGCTTCATCCCTTGATGCAAGGAAAATCCGAGTGAGGGTCGCCATCGAGAAGCGACCCTGCGTTATGGAGGTCGACTCTGGATCGTCCCTATCAATGGTATCCTGGAAAACCTTCAAACAGCTGATCCCTGACATCCGTCGCCAGGACCTCAGCACTCAAAACATCATATTGAAAAACTACCAAGGAAACAGGATTCCAGTTGCCGGTTCCAGCAACGTCCGAGTAACCTTCAAAGACCATACCGCAACCTTACCGTTGACCATCGTTGATTGAGATCGGCCCAGCCTTCTGGGTCTACAGTGGTTTGCGCCATTAGGAATCGAACTAGCTGGCATCAACCAGACTGGTAGTGATGACTGGGAAGCGGCCCTTGTCCAAGAATTCCAGGACGTGTTCAGCGAGAAGCTAGGCAAGTCCCCTATATCGTTTAACCTCAGCCCCGAAGTTGCGCCCATTCGCCTTAAGCCTCGTCGAGTGCCCTTTGCAATCAAGCCAAAGATTGATGAACAATTGGACAAATTAATAGCCCAGGGCGTGTTGGAAACGATTGACCACGCTTGATGGGAGACCCCAATCGTGACCCCCATAAAACCAGATGGATCGTTGAGAATTTGCGGGCATTACCGGGCCACCCTAAATCATGCACTCCAGTAGAGCGCTTACCCCGTACCTATGGTCCAACACCTTCTTTACTCCCTAGGAGGTGGGAAAATATTTGCAAAATTGGACTTAGCTCAGGCATACCAGCAGTTGCCCGTAGACGCACAGACTGCAGAGGCCCAGACTATAGTCATGCATAGAGGGGCTTTCAAGTGTAACAGACTTCAGTTCGGAGTAAGTGTAGCCCCTGGTATTTTCCAGAGCTTAATAGAAAGATTGCTACAAGGCATAAAAGGGGTCGTGCCCTACTTTGATGATGTTCTGATAGCTGCCCCGACTAGATGCATTTTAGAAAAACGACTCCGAATGGTTCTACAGCAATTTAAAGACGCTGGCCTGAAGGTCAAGAAGGACAAGTGCCAACTCTGTACAGAGAAGGTTGAATTCCTGGGCTATCTACTTGACAAACAGGGAATTCACCCTACTGAAAAAAAACTGAGTGCCATAAAAAATGCCCCAAGACCTAGGAATAAAACAGACCTCCAAGCTTTCCTAGGACTCATTAACTTTTATAACATCTTCTTGCCCCAGAAAGCAACTGTGGCCGAACCCCTGCATAGGCTCCTCAACAAGAAGGCTTCCTGGGTCTGGGGACAATGCGAAGAGCGAGCCTTTCAGAAAGTAAAAGACCTTTTAACCTCAGATGCTGTATTGATGCAATATAACGAGACCTTACCTTTAACTGTCACCTGCGATGCCTCACCGTTTGGGGTAGGAGCCATCCTGAGCCACATCCTACCAAACGGTACTGAGGCACCTATTGCATTTTTTTCAAAGACTTTAGCTAAAGCTGAGAGGAACTATAGCCAACTTGATAAAGAGGCTCTCACTATTGTCGCTGCAATCAAACGTTTCCATGAGTACATATATGGAAGACCCTTTTCCATAGTCACCGATCACAAACCATTACTTGGTATTTTAGCAGGGGACAAACCAACACCCCACATCTTATCGCCAAGAATGATGCGTTGGTCGGAATTTCTAGCTGCATACGATTACCAATTGCTACACCGCCCGGGGAAAGCCATTCCCCACGCTGACACTTTGATCCGGTCACCACTGCCCGAAGTCATAGACAATCCAGCTCCAACCCTAACGACGCTACAAATCAAAACCCTTCCTTCTCCACCACTGACTACATGAGACATCGCCACAGAAACAAGGAAAGATCCTTGTTTGGCACGAATCCTCAGCTGGGTGGAGAGAGGTTGGCCTGACAACGAACCCAGCGACATCTTCAAACCCTTCAAAAACTGACAGACAGAGCTTTTCTCCCAAAAAGGACGCATATTGTGGGGAGACAGAGTTGTCATTCCAGAGCGGCTACAGCAGAAACTCCTGAAATTGTTGCACGAGGGACATCCTGGCATCGTGCAAATGAAGGCTCTAGCCAGGAGCTACGCGTGGTGGCCAGATATAGATAAACAAATAGAAACTTGGATGGCCACTTGCAACAAGTGTCAAGAAACTCGCGCAGCTCCACCAAAAGCCCCGCCAATGGAATGGGAGACACCCCGGGGTCCCTGGTCCCACATCCACCTCGATTTTGCAGGGCCCACCAAAGGGCATACATTTCTCATAACCGTGGATGCCTATTCAAATTGGCTAGAGGTCCACAAAATGAAGAGCACCACCACAGAAGCAGTCGTTAAAAAACTAAGTAAACTATTTGCTACGCATGGACTGCCAGATGTCCTGGTTTCCGATAATGGTCCCCAATTCACTGCTCTCGCATTTGAACAGTACCTAGCGGATCGGGGGATACGCCATGTCTTGACATCGCCAGCTCACCCTGCGGCCAATGGTAGGGCTGAGAAAATGGTCCAATTCGTGAAGAAAATTTTACAAAAAAATGGAACAAGGAGACATCGATCATAAAGTGACCAGGATGCTCCTCCTCCAACATATTACACCACACAGTACTACAAACAAAATCCCAGCCGAACTCCTGATGGGACGGAAACTTCGCTCACACCTTGACCGTATGCACCCTGCCTACACGCCAGAGCAACCCCTAGGTTCCAGCAGCAAGTATCGCATGTTCAAGGTAGGTGACCCAGTTTTCGCAAAAAACTTCTCTGGTGACCCATTGTGAGTCCCCGCTACCATACCTCAACTTACGGGGCCTCGTTCCTACCGCTTACAAACTGCTGATGGGAAAATGTGGAAGCGCCACATTGACCAACTTCGTTCCAGACTGGCACCTACCCCTGTCACAAGCCCTGAACCTCACACCTGGGGGGGAAGGGAAAGCGAGGGAGCTGAAAAAGAGCCAACATACGACGTAGTACACGAAACCCAAAAATCAACACAACCAACCCCAGTATATTCACCATCCGAGGGAGAACTGGACCAGATGATTGCCTCGCCACAAAGCAGCACTGCGACAGCAGCAAACCCAAGAAATTCAGGAGACAGCCTTGATGGAAGCAGGGATAACAGCCCCACGTCGCCCAGCGAAGTGGTTGACCCAGCTGTGCCGTTCAGCCCAGCCAACAGCCCAACGGAACCAGAGCCAAGGCAAGAACTGTTGGGGCAACGCAGATCGGGCAGACAGGTGAAACGACCTGCTTACTTGCGAGAGTACATCACCTCACCCCTCAGACGGAACCTAGGGGGGAGGAGTGTTATGGACTAAGCAATTGCGCTAATTTAGAAGCCTAAAAAGCTTTACTTCCACAGCAGGCTCGTAATCCTGCACTTCTGATTGGTCCGCCAACAGCGGATCCTGATTGGTCGTCCCAGGCCAATCTGATTGGCTGTTAACAGGCGCTGTCGATTGGACGCCGCCAGCGCGGTGAACTCAAAGCATTGGCTGTTATGACAGCAGCGAGCCCTATAAAAGGGCTGCTGCTGCCCAAGTATTTTAGCTCTGTTCTGAAGTCACTAATAAAGAGTTGAGTCACTATCTGATGCCTCATCTCCGTTCCTTGCACCCACGCTCTGAACATCACAATGACGCTCCCACAACTTCCAAGGGCAGCCGCTCAAATATTGGAAGTTGGAAGACTGCTATCCTGTCTCCCCTGGTCCTTCTCTTCCCTAGACTAGCCATGCCCAGTTCCTGCAACTCTTCATGGTATGTTTTAGCCTCCAGTCCCCTAATCATCACTCTTTTCTGTATTTTTTCTAGAGTCTCAACATCTTTTTAAAGTGTGGTGACCAAAACTGGATGCAGTACTCTAGGTGTGGTCTTACTAAGGCTTTATAGAGTGGTATTAGTACCTCCTGTGATCATGATTGCATCCCTCTGTTAATGCATCTTAGGATTGCATTAGCTTTTTTGGCTGCTGCTGCACACGGCTGGCTCATATTTAGCTGGTTATCCACTAAGACTCCAAGATCACCCAGTCTATATGTGTATTTTTTGGTTTTTCTTGCCTAACTGTAGGACTTTACTTTTCTCTACATTGAATTTCATTTTGTTAGATATGGCCCGGTGTTCTAGTCTGTCAAGATCCATCTGGATCTTGAGCCTATCTTCTTGGGTGTTAGCTACCTATTCCTGCCAGCTTAATATCATCTGCAAATTTGGTAAGTTCCTCTTCTTGGTAAGTCCTTTGCCAAGTGTCTGACTTTTGATTATGTGACTACAGGGTTGCTGCAATGGTCCTAACTGGAAAAAAAAAGCCAATTTTTTTCAGTATCTTGGTAACTTTGAACGGTCACTAAATGAACTGTTGTAAGTTGAGGACTACCTGTAATTA
This sequence comes from Hydrophis major, assembly GCA_033807585.1. Classification (NCBI taxonomy): domain Eukaryota; kingdom Metazoa; phylum Chordata; class Lepidosauria; order Squamata; family Elapidae; genus Hydrophis; species Hydrophis major. Next base: position 10,555,343 of record CM066333.1, on the reverse strand, counting down.
GGAATCTTGGTCTCTGTGCCATTCCAGCACCTTAGCCTGTACATCCCACTGGCTCTTAATAGAGATAACATCTGATTTGATTGGTTCATGCGTGAGAAGCCACTTCCATTTAAGGGACTCGTTGAATGCTTGGAGGAATTGTTCTCTGTACGTGAACATAATTTTGGAAACTTCTTTGAACTATATGGGCTGCCCATTCCCACTTTAAGTTTGCATTTCAGGCATGCTGTTGAGCAGGTAGGCCTTCATCCTAATCATACTTTCTGGAAGACCATTCCTTCCTTCCCTACAGGAGAAAGGAGTTGATTACACATAATTCTGGAACATCTCATCAATGGGGCATCTTTGAAAAGAGAGCTTCCCAATGTCTGCCAGGGCTAATCGTTCCTGTTTCCCCACCTCTGTTAAGTGGCAAGAAACTGGCGTATCCTAAAGAAAGCATCCCTCAGCACCTCACTGTTTTGCCACTGGCAGACGAATATTTCAGAAAGGTAAAAAGAAAGGTATTTTAAAGAGAACTCCGGGCGAGATATCAACTATATCTGTACCAGCAAGTTTATCTGCTTGAGGTGCATCTAAAGCAAGGAGGTATAAAAATGGATTTTTTTAAAAAAGAAAAATTAAGTTTTGGTTTCTACACTGCCCTGTGGAAGAATTAAAAGTTTGAAATCTATATAAACAAAAAATCAAGATGATGATTAAAACCACACAATTAAAACTCAGCATGTGCAATGCCCATTAACAAGGAGAGGATGCCCTTGCAGATGGCATCCTGTTACACTCTGTTTAATCTGTCAATATAGGCAAATTTTTCCCTAAAAAGGAGAAGGCGTGTGGGCTGCATGAATTATGAAAAAAGATGATGGATGAATGGGTGGGTGGGTGGGTGGATGGGTAGATGATAGACAGACAGACAGATAGATCTATACATGATAATAGAGATAGATAGATGATGGACAACAGAGTAGATAGATAGATAGATAGATAGATAGATAGATAGATAGATAGACAGACAGACATTGTTATGAACTAATAAAGGCATTTAATAAAGTTTTAATAACCTTAAGTAAAAAGCAGGGTTCTAATCCTGCACTTCTGATTGGCCGATAATAGCGACATCGGATTGGTCCTTTCTGAGACATCTGATTGGCTGTTAACGGGCCAACTCTCATTGGTTCAAGGGTTTAACACTTCCATGTTTTTCATTGGCTAATAGGACAGCAGCCAACCCTATAAAAGGGCTGCTGCTGCCCTAGGTGATTGCTCTGTTCAGTATGCTTAATAAAGAGTTGAAGTTCACTGTTCACTGCCTCGTCTCCGCTCCTTGCACCCATGCGCAGAACTTAACACTGGCGAAGAGGATGGGATGCAGAGACATCTGAGCTGATTGAACACTCACAGGGCACCAAACAGAGCACCTGGCTGAAGGCACATTGACAACGGAAAACATGTCCGGCGGCGCCATACCACCCGCTCCATTTGACCGGGCACAAGAAGCCTGGGACTCGTACATGGACCGGTTCCAGATGTTTCTGGAGACCAACAACTTGAAAAACGCAACTACGGGGAAAAAGCGAGCAGTGTTCCTGACCCATTGCGGGCCTGCCGTCTTTAAGATGGCCAAGGCACTAGCGAAACCGGCTGAGGTGAAATCCATGGACTGGTACCTCCTCGCGCCCCTTCTACGGGCCCACTATGCACCCGCCGTACCAACGCTTGTCCAAAGACATGAGTTTTATCAGAGGGACCAACGGAAAGGAGAGAGTGTCGCAGATTTCATTGCAGACCTCTGGAACCTGGGAGGCCTCTGTGGGTTTGCAGACCTCCAAGAAGCTCTGAGAGACCGAATAGTTCTGGGATTAGATGACCATACGGCGCAGAGCAAGATCATGGCCAAAGGGGACATCGATCTTGCCGATGTCATCAAAGACGCTACTGCAGCAGAAACAACCAGGAAGTCAGCCGCCCGACTGCGCCGCACCAATGCACCGCTCCGTCAACTCGCCAACGATACCTCACCTCACCGAGAGAGGCACACAACAGTGGCCCACCATGAGGACCTCGAATCTCCATGAGAAAGTGATGAGGAGGAGGTCAACCGGCTCCGGTCTGAACGCGACCAATGCAACCCGCGGAATCGAAGACTACCGCACAAATGCGCGGGTTGTGGGGCAAACCACCCGTGATCAGATTGCAAATTCCTTGACGCGCTCTGCCATTCCTGTGGGAAAAGAGGCCACATCGGGAAGGTCTGTAGAAGCAAGCGAGGATCCAGCCCAATTCGGAGAGAAAATAACTACCGCCAGACCACAGAGAATCGTCCTGTGAGTCGGGAACACTTGCACCACCAATGGAACAACCACTCCTACAGAAATAAAACACTTGCCACTTCAACGAGACAGGAAGAGGCACACCAAACCATTACCATCGGTCATGCTTCATCGTTAGATGCAAAGAAGATCCGAGTGAGGGTTGCCATCGAGAACCAATCTTGCGTGATGGAAGCCGACTCAGGGTCGTCCCTGTCGATGGTTTCCTGGAAGACCCTTAAACAGTTAATCCCTGCCGTCCGGCATCAGACCTCAGAGCCCAAAGAATCATACTCAAAGATTACCAGGGGAACCGAATTCCGGTCCTCGGCTCCAGCCAAGTCCAAGTATCATTCAAAAATCGTACTGCATTGTTACCGCTGACCATTGTCGATCATGACCGGCCTAGTTTGTTAGACCTTCAATGGTTCGCCCCACTCGGGATCGAGGTGGGCGGCATTCACCAAACCAGAAGCAACGACTGGGAGGAGACCCTCGTCCAGGAATGCCAGGACATCTTTGCAGACAAACTAGGCGAGTACAAGGAGATCCCGATATCATTTAATCTTAACCCTGAAGTAGCCCCCATCCGCCTTAAGCCTCGTCGGGTACCTTTTGCCCTAAAACCAAAGATCGATGAGCAGCTCGATAAATTAATAGCCCAGGGTGTTTTAGAACCAACAGACCATGCCCATTGGAAAACCCCAATCGTAACACCCATCAAACCGGATGGATCGTTAAGGATTTGTGGGGACTACCGGGCCACCCTCAATCACGCCCTTCAACAGAACGCTTACCCAGTGCCGGTGGTTCAACACCTTCTCCATTCCCTGGGGGGCAGAACAGTCTTCGCTAAATTGGATTTAGTGCAGGCGTACCAACAACTGCCTGTAGATAAAAGAACCGCGGAAGCACAGACAATCATTACGCACCGAGGCACTTTTAAATGCAACCGACTCCAATTCAGAGTGAGCGTGGCCCCAGGGATTTTTCAAAGTCTGATGGAGAGACTTTTGCAAGGGATCAAGGGGGTCGTGCCATATTTTGATGATGTTTTAATTGCGGCCCCGAATAGAGAAGTACTAGAGAGGCGTCTTAGAATGGTTCTCCAGAAATGTAAAGACTCCGGCCTAAAGGTTAAAAAAAATAAATGTCAACTGTGTACAGAGAAAGTAGAGTTCCTGGGGTACCTAATTGATAAGCAAGGCATTCACCCCACTAATAGCAAACTAAGGGCAATCAAAAACGCCCCAAGACCCAAGAATAGGGACAGACCTCCAAGCTTTCCTGGGGCTCATTAACTTTTACAACATCTTCTTGCCCCAGAAGGCGACTGTAGCTGAGCCCCTACATAGACTTCTCGACAAAAAAGCAACCTGGGTCTGGGGACACCAAGAGGAGCACGCATTCCAACAAGTGAAAAACTTACTAACCTCCGATGCTGTTTTAATGCAGTATAATGAGACTTTGCCTTTAACCATTACATGTGATGCGTCACTGTTTGGAGTAGGACCCATTTTAAGTCATGTGTTACCAAATGGTAGAGAGGCCCCTATTGCCTATTTTTCAAGGACCTTATCGAGAGCTGAACGCAACTATAGCCAAATTGACAAAGAGGCGCTTGCTGTTGTATCTGCTGTGAAACGGTTTCATGAATATGTGTATGGACGAGCTTTTACTATTATTTCCGATCACAAGCCTTTGCTGGGGATTATAGCGGGAGACAAGCCAACCCCCTATATATTGTCACCTAGAATGACTCGTTGGTCAGAGTTCTTAGCTGCATACAATTATAAATTGCAACACCGCCCGGGGAAAGCCATTCCCCACGCTGATGCATTGAGCCGTGCCCCACTTCCGGAAACCGTCAATGACCCAGCTCCAACCCTTACGACACTCCAGATTGAAACCCTACATTCACTGCCGCTAACAGCCAGAGACATCGCTATCGAAACGAAAGGAGATCCTGTCCTGGTGCGAGTTCTCAGCTGGGTCGAATGAGGATGGCCAGTAGAACAAACCCCTGACGACTTCACCCCTTTCAGAAACCGGCAAACAGAACTTTTCTCACAGAAAGGCTGCATCCTATGGGGAGACAGAGTCGTCATCCCAGAGCGGTTACAACGGGCAGTTTTGAAAGCATTGCATGACGGTTACCCCGGCATCGTGCGTATGAAAGTGCTCGCACGAAGCTATACGTGGTGGCCAGGCATTGATAAACAGATCGAAGCCTGGGTGAAGACTTGTCTAAAGTGCCAAGAAGTCAGCAGTGCCCCACCTAGAGCAACTCCAACGGAGTGGGAAACCCCCCGGGGGGCCGTGGTCCTGCATCCACATTGACTTTGCGGGACCTACTAAGGGACATACGTTCCTCCTAACAGCGGATGCCTATTCCAACTGGCTCGAAATCGACAAGATGAAGACTACTACAACCAATTCAGTCATCCGCAAATTAAATAAACTATTCGCAACACATGGACTGCCAGACGTTTTAGTCTCTGATAACGGACCCCAGTTCACTGCCCTGGCATTCGAACAATACTTAGCGGACTGGGGCATCTGCCATGCACTAACCTCACTGGTGCGCCCTGCGGCCAATGGAAGGGCTGAGCACATGGTCCAATTTCTTAAAAAAACTCTCCACAAGATGGACCATGGGGACATTGATGACAAACTGAACAGAATACTCCTACTCCAACACATCACCCCGCACAGTGTAACCAACAAAACGCCAGCTGAACTGTTGATGGGACACAGGCTTCGCTCCCACCTCGACCGTCTCCACCCAGCCTACGCGCCAGAGAAACCCTGTGGATCTAGCGGAAAGTGCCACGATTTCAAGGAAGGCGACTTAGTCTTCACTAAAAATCTTTCCGGCGAACCGTTGTGGGTCGAAGCAACCGTAACCCAAGCCACCGGGCCCAGATCGTACCGCATACAAACAAGGGATGGGAAAATATGGAAACGCCATATAGATCAGCTTCGCTCTAGGTTGCAACCCAGTTCCCATGACTCCTGTGATCCTCAAACTGAGGGGGGAGGGGATGTCGAGGGAACTGAATTCGAGATGCTGGATGATGAAATCGAAGAAAGTCAGTGGCCAGGCGCGATCCATGAAGAAGAATCAGGAAGGCGGTGTGCCTCGCCACAGAGAAACACCTCAACGGAGGCGAGCCCGTAGGAACCGGAGGACAACGATGACAGAATTAGTGGCGCCGAATCGTCCTGTGGGGATGTGGAACCGCCTGCACCAGATAAATCAAAAAACATTCCACCGGAACCGGACTACAGACAGGAACTGGTGGGACAGCGCAAATCTAATAGGCAATTGAAACGACCTGCATATCTACGCGATTACGTTACCGCACCTCTCAAATGGAACCGCACCCCTCAAACGGAACCTAGGGGGGAGGGGTGTTATGAACTAATAAAGGCGTTTAATAACGTTTTAATAACCTTAAGTAAAAAGCAGGGTTCTAATCCTGCACTTCTGATTGGCCGATAATAGCGACATTGGATTGGTCCTTTCTGGGACATCTGATTGGCTGTTAACGGGCCAACTCTCATTGGTTCAAGGGTTTAACACTTCCATGTTTTTCATTGGCTAATAGGACAGCAGCCAACCCTATAAAAGGGCTGCTGCTGCCCTAGGTGATTGCTCTGTTCAGTATGCTTAATAAAGAGTTGAAGTTCACTGTTTACTGCCTCGTCTCTGCTCCTTGCACCCATGCGCAGAACTTAACAGATATGATATAGATAGATAGATGATAGATAAATAGATATAGATAGATGATAGACAGACAGATCTATACATGATAATAGAGCTAGATAGATGATAGACAGACAAACAGAGTAGGTAGGTAGGTAGTTATAGATGATATATAGATAGATGATAGATAGACAGACAGACAGATAGACAGATGAGTAGATGGATGGTTAGAGAGAGATGGATTGATCTATCTATCTATCTATCTATCTATCTATCTATCTATCTATCTATCTATCTATCTATCTATAGAGAGATAGAACGCTGGTTCTTGATTTACCACTTCTCGTTCGGTAGCTCCAGTTCTGAAGTTCCCGTGGCTGCTCCTCTCCCCCATGGTCACATGACCACAACTGGGATACATGGCAATTGACCTGCGTTTATGGTCATTTTTTATGAAAGTCAACGTTTCTGTCTGGTTTGGTGCAAAAATGCCTCCAAGTGAACCATGGCTCTGCTTAACGACTAAAGCATTTGCTTAAGAACTACAGAGTCACTTAACGAACATGATAATTTGCTTAACGACCAGAAAAAGGTAGCACAATCAGGTCAGTCATGTGATGAGCTGCTTTACAACCATCATGGCTAATAATGGGTAGGGTCTACTATGGTTGTAAGTCAAGGATTACCTGTAGATAAGACAGGCAGATTTGCCTTTGTCTTTGTTCCTCATCATGGAGTTCCTGAAAATATTTTTATTTTGACCTAGCATTTATATGGGGTAGATTTAATTTTAACCCTTGTTCTTATTTGTATTTGGAAGTAAATGGTGGCTAAATTATCAATTCTCAGATTGTATCACCTGGAATTATAGTTATAGGACATGCATGACCACAAAACTAGAAATTTCTTTATTATGTTTCATGTTTCTTAATCATTCATCTCCGTCAGACTTGCTAAATTAGAGAAGTCTAATCTATACTAAAGTTTTTATATCTTTATTTATGTTTTTTTAAAAATTCATAAACATCAATGGGTTACTTTAAAGTGGCTTTTGGTTTTATTGTTGCAAAACTGTGTTGGGCCATTGTTTATCAGTTGCTGACTGTGAGTTGTTTGATATCTTTTTACTTTTGAAGATGGCCATTAAAATATCTCACATAAAACATTTGCCTCTATCTCAATAGTCAAGAATTTACTGTGGGTTCCGCCTCCCCTCCCTTTTTTTAAAAAAATTCAGATCCAGATGAATCTTCCCCAATTTATCCCCTCAGAAGTCACTTTCTTTTCTACTTGTACATCTCAAGCTGTGAATTTTGGCAGAGTTGCCTGCCTTTCAAATTTCACACACACACACACACACAATGAGATGAAAAGAAAATGTAAATCATTGGCTTACAATGTAAAAACAAAATTTAAGAATATCGGAAGAATCCTGCTGGCTTAAACCAAGGAATCCTATTTCCCACAGTGACTTTCCAGATGCCTTTGGGAGAAGATATCTCAAAATTGTACTAATGGCATTGAGAACAAAAACTAGATGGCCAAAGCTTCTAATGGTTTATTTATGTATTCTTAGTTATTTGTTCCCTGCATTTATTATTTTAACAAATAATTCAAGATGGCGCATATATTCAGCACATCTTCCTCTGATTTTTCCCACAACAACAACCCTGTGAGGGGTATTGGGCTGAGAGAAAAGGACTGGCCCAAAGTCACCCAGCTGGCTTTCAGGGCTAAAGTAGGACTAGAACTCACCATCTCCCAGTGATTGGCCCAAAGTCTTAACTACTAGATGAGAAGAAATACAAATTGTTCTTCATAACTACATGTTAACATCTCATAGCAGTCCTGCTGACTGTTGGCCTTGTTGTTGAATTATATGAGATCTCAGGCAGGTGGTGACAGCCTATGAAACTGCCAATTTGCCACACACATGCACACACACACACACACACACCTCAAAATAACACCACACCTGTTGGTGAGGTTGTGCCCAGTCCACAAAGCCGTGTGACATAATAGATGTGTTAGTGATGCTTCCATTCATTCACCCCATTCTTATCTGTGAGTATTCCAGGCTGCTAACAGTGAAAAACAAAACCATATATAAAACAATTAAAAGCTAATAAAAACCAGGGCTAAAATCATTATTATTCCAAGTGAAAACATCGGGCTGAACACAAAGGTCCTGGAAATTACTTCCCACTTTGGGAAAGTGTGTTTGAATACAAGTGTTTTTACTTTGATACAGGTAGTCCTTGATTTACAATCACAACTGAGTTCAAAATTTCCAGAGATGGTTGTTAAGTGAATTTTGCTCCATTTTACGACCTTTCTTGCCACAGTTGTTAAGTGAATCACTGCAGTTAAGTTAGTGACATGGCTATTAATTGAATCCGGCTTCCCCATTGCCTTTGCTTATCAGAAGATCACAAAATGGGATCACATTGACCCCGGGACACTGCAATCGTCATAAATACGAGTCAGTTGCCAATTTTGACCATGGGGATGGTACAACAGTCGTAAGTGTGAAAAACGGTCATAAGTCCATTCTTTAAAGTGCTGTTATAACATCAAACAGTCGCTAAATGAACTATATAGTTTGAGGACCGGCTGTACTTTGTTAAGTTATTCAGTGAGTTTTGCAAGAAAGGTCATAAAATGAAAACTCTCTTTACCACTGTCTCACTTAGCAATGCAAATTCTGGGCTGCACTGTGGTCCTAAGTCGAGGACTACCTGTACAGGTGCAGCAATTTTTTTTCTCTCTCTCTTCTGTTTCAGTTTTTATTATTATTGTTGGTGTTGGTGAATGCTTCTAGACACACTTTGCTGGTCCTTTCTAAAAGTCTGTGGAGATTCTCAGTCATCCAGGTCATGGTTGTCCCAAAGATGCTTTTTCAAGAGGCAATTGGACTTTCTGGTTTTTCCTTGAAGAGGTTTTGCTTCTCATCTAAGGAGCTTCTTCAGTTCTGCTGAGGAAGAGGAAGATGTTTCACTTCTCTTGGGGAAGAAGGCGTTTCCCTTCTCATCCAAGAAGCTTCTTCAGTTCTCTTGAGGAAAATGTTTCGCTTCTCTTGAGGAAGAATACATTTCCCTTCTCATCCAAGAAGCTTCTTCAATTCTGCTGAGGAAGAGGAAGATATTTCACTTCTCTTGAGGAAGAAGGCATTTCCCATCTCCTCCAAGCAGCTTCTTCAGTTCTGTTGAGGAAAATGGTTCACTTCTCTTGAGGAAGAAGGTGTTTCCCTTCTCATCCAAGAAGCATCTTCAGTTCTGTTGAGGAAAATTTTTTGCTTCTCTTGAGGAAGAAGACATTTCCCTTCTCATCCAGGAAGCTTCTTCAGTTCTGGCAGTTCTAAATTCTGTATCTGCCAGTTCTGAAAGAACTGAAGAAGCTTCTTGGATGAGAAGCGAAGCGTCTTCGAGGAAAAACAAAGAAACCAAGTCCACTTGCCTTTTGAAAAAAATACCTTTGGGGCCCTTTCTAAAAACAATGAAAATAAATAAGTCAAACATCCGTTCTTCAACAGCAGCAAAACGCTGACAAGCATATATATACAGAAGAAATGGTGGATTAAACTGGGCAGGTTTAAAATGACAACCCTTTTCATTTTAATTTTTGTACTCCTAAAATGCCTGTGAGAAAATATGGGTCTTGAACCCTTGATGAAAAGGTAACAGAGGCTCCATTGTTTCATCTCCTCAGGGGTCCATTATAGGGGGTTATCCTTCTTCCTCAGTTTTAACTCTCTGGTAATGGTCTTTTGAGCATGTTCCTTCTTAGAGGTCTTAATTGGGGGTGCTGCAATGGGATTTGATGTGAAAAATTTAAAACAGATGCCTCCAATAGAAACAATGTGTTTGATGTTCTTCTACTTATTAAGCTTATTGCTATATGATTACTTAAGCAAGGACAAATGCCCTAACACCCTATCTATCCAGCGACCCCTTAAAAAAGTAGATTATATAGCACTAGCTCGATACTCAAGCTTCGCTACAAAACTACTGTATGTGGTTGGGCTTAGTTTTGGGGGAGGAAAATAAGAGTGGGGATTCTGTCTCTGCCTACCAGCATCCATCGGTATTCATCTGGCTAGCATCTGGTCAGTGTGTGAGAGAATTCAGAGCTGTTTGGAAACTGAAACAGTATTTGTTTTGTGAGCAAGAAGGAGACAGCAAGGAGCCTGGGCTTGGCTTAGCTCAACCGTTCTGTACTAATGTTAGTTGCTGATGTGAAAGTCAAACTGAAACTTCTCTCCTCTGCTTGTGTTTTGCATTTGGAACAGGTTTCTTTTCAGATGGGGAGGGGGAGTAGAACTCCTTAGCATCAGAGCATGTTAATAATAATATACAAAATACTAATGCTCTGATGGGGTCAGTTTGAAAAAAAATCCTTTCTTGGTGAGCACCTAGAAGCCAAGAGGAACATATGTGCCAAAGTACCAACTATTCACAAAAGACAAGATTTAGAAGATTTCGGGTTGGGGGGCGAATTAGGGTTTTGGAACCCAATCTGATTATGGAGTTGAATGACGCTGATTTCTTACAGGATGCCGTGCTTCAGAGGCTTAAAATCCCCCCATATGTGATATATTGATCTATTCAAAAAAGGATTAGCTAACTTTGAAGGTTAAAGCCTTGACGTGAAGGTGAGTGGAGCAACCGGTTCTCTATCAGGTTGCTGGGTAGGCGTGGCCATGGTGGGTGTGGCGTAGTCAGCCTCCTGCACCACGGTGAGGGGGGCGTTTTCACCCTCCCTGGGCTCCGAAGGCCTCGAGCCTCCAGGAGGGTGAAAATGGCTTCCCCAGGCTCCAGAGGCCCTCTGAAGGCCATTTTTCAGCCTCCCTGGGCTCCGGGGGCTTTCCAGAAGGGCGGGGCAAGGTGGGCGGGGCCAGCTAGTCATCGCAACTGCCAGTTCGGTGAACCAGTATGTAAAATTAGCATCCAGTTCACCCAAACTGGTGCGAACCAGTAGCAGCAGAGGTGGTATTCAGCAAGTTCTGACTTCTGGAGAACCCGTAGCAGAAATTTTGAGTAATTCGGAGGACTGGCAAATCCCACCTCTGACTGGAGATTTTACAGTATCCTTCCCCCGCCATGCCCACCAAGCCATGCCAACAGAACCAGTAGTAAAAAAAAATTGAATCCCACCATTGAATAGAAGAATGCAACCTATGTTTTCATAACTCTTAAAATCATCGTTTTTTATGTTGCCTTTGACAAGATGGGTGGCTATACCAATTGCATAAATAAATATTTTCATTTTAAAATGATAGAAGATAAGTGTGATGACCTGGGGCATGGCACAAAAGTGACAAAGTCACAGAAGTAGGTCAAGTCCCTTTAATTCCTCCAACTTGGCCCCCAACGTCCAGTTATCATCGGCTGGAGAAAAAACTTTCCCAAGAACAGTTTTTAAAGGGAAGAAATTCCATCTGAACCCAAAGTACATATAAATTATAAATAAAAACCAACTCAATTAACAAGATAGGGCAGGATAAGGAATTGAAGATTTCAAAAGATAACGAAATACACACAGTTTGCAGGATGCCAGAACCCAGATAAGACTTGACAAACCAAAATAACTCATGCTTTGCTTCCAGCAAGGAGCTGTGTGCAAACACCCTCTTTATCCTGTTTTCCCAGCTGCAGCTAATGAAGGGAATCAGGGCCATTTTCTGCCCCGTAATCCACATTGCTCCCTTATCCGTTCCTCCCTGAATGCCCTAGGATGAAGAGGGAGTGGCCTGGGTCTTCCTCTGAATGCCCAGCTGGACTGTGCCCAGTTTCCTCCATAGCCACCAGAGCCACACTCCCACTCCCTGTCAGCTGCTCAACCTTTCCCTCGGAATCTGATTCCAGCAGGGGCATGACAATAAGGCAGCTGAACCACAGGTTCCATGTTATGAGGATTAAGGTGTAGGTAGTCCTCAAATTACGACCACAATGGAGCCCAAAATTTATGTTGCTAAGCGAGACAGTGAAGTTGAGTTTTGCCCCATTTTATGACCTTTCTCGCCGCAACCAAATGAGTCAGTGTAGTTGTTTAAGATAGTCGCAAGGTTGTGAAGTAAATCTGGATTCCCCATTGACTTTGCTTGTCAGAAGGGGATCATGAAACCCTGGACATGAAACCATCATAAATACACGCCAGCTGTCAAACACCTGGATTTTGATCACGTGACCCTGGGGATATTGCAATGGTCATAAGTGTGAAAACTGGTCATAAGTCACTTTTTCCAGTGCCGCTGTAACTTCGAATGGTCACTAAATGGATGTTGTAAGTCAAGGGCTACCTGTATCCTATTGCACTAAAAAAAAAAAAAACCCTTTATGCCTGAATTCTGTATCTGCCAGTTTGGGTGCTAATTGTTACTCTATTGTCAGAACTGCCCTTGTGTGTTCCAACAAGGTGATTTATTGTTAGTTAATTGCTGGGTCAGAAAGAATGCGGACAAGGGTGTGAAATAAGGAAGGGCTGCTCTATCCTCATTTATTTTGTTATTATGTTTACCTTTGGTACACCAAATCCAGCTAGATTGAAAGCCATTTGCTAGGAAGATTTCCAAATATTGTAAAGAACCCCTTTGTTACACGGTGGTAACGCCAGGTCATAAAGTCACAATCGAGGTTGCTTTTTTGCTTTTTAACTCAGCGAGTGTGTGAATCATACAGCGCCCATTTGAATTTTTCTTCTTTTTATTGAATTAATGCCTATCGGCAAAAAAAACCCCCTGAAAGCTGAGCAATGGACATCACACATTTGCTCCCTGGATTTTGCCGTCTTCGACGCCAATTTGCACAAAGTGAAGCCCTGGCAGACAATTATCAGAGTGCTCCCCCCTGCCCAGTTCAACCCTTGGCAACCTTCATCACAAAACCGTCCTGAATGGTTTCAGAAGTTATTCAGGTCAAAAAAATAATTCGTGTTTTATCTCCTGGGAAACTGCAGAAACTTTCCAAGAATGAAGTTAGCAAAGCAAAAGGAAGGAGCAGGGAAAGAGCTGGCCGGTGTTAACCTACAGTCTCTTCGCAGGCAACAACAAGGCCTCAGTGTCAAAACAACAAGAGCAAGGGCACACACACACACACACACACACACACAATCACACCCCCTAAGCTGAAAAGAATGCTTCTTTAAACACAGTGCGCAAGCAGGTGGTCAAATTCTAAAGAAAAAGGCATTTAACGGGAAGGTCCAACGAGACACGAGCGATCTGGAATATCTTTGTCCCTCTACCTGAGGAAATTTAAGGAATTAAAGCTTACTGCACAGGCTTATGTACCGGTCAGTTTCATAGTCTTTATTGCAACATCCAAAAGGAAAAATCCCACAAAATGCAGGGTTTTGCTTTCCTTTGCAGGAGTTGCTAGAAAGGGCCGTGCAAACATGAGGTGCACATTTGAGAGGCATGTTGGAATGGGACACCCTTGCAACTTTAAGGAGAAGTCAAGTGGGACCACCATAATCCTGGGGTGCAGGTCAGAAGAAGGCAAGGACAATCCACCTCTGCACCATGGGGTCCTTGGTGCTCTCTAAGCTTGGTGGTTTTCTTCCAGATGTTTCATGAGCCAACTAGGTAACTTTGTCAGTGCTTTGTCCAGTTTGGTACCTAAGGGAAATACAGGTAGTATTGTCTGTAAGAAAACAACCAAGCTCAGAGAGCACCAAGGACCCCAGAGTTCTCCTCTTCCTCCTCCTCCTCTTCACCTCTACAAACCCCATTCCCTTTCAGCACTGATGACGTTACCTAGTCGGGTAATGAAACGTCTGCAAAAAAACAACCAAGCTCAAAAAGCACCACAGACCCCACAGTTTTTTTCTTTCTCTTTCCCCTTTTTATTTTTTATAATTTGTCAAACAAAAACAAAAACATGAATACTATAAAAATAAAATTACAGGGGACGATAGGTGCGTTAGTGCGCTTATGCACGCCCCCTTTACGGATCTCTTAAACATGAAGTAAGGTCCCTGGAAGTCAAATTGTGACTAAAACTGTAAAATTTGTAACTGAGACAAATGAATCAGGTAGAACAGGGGTCTCCAACCTTGGCCCCTGGAAGCCTGGTGGACTTCAACTCCCAGAATTCCACAGCCAGCTGGCTGTGGAACTCTGGGAGTTGAAGTCCGCCAGGCTTCCAGGAGCCAAGGTTGGAGACCCCTGAGGTAGAGCATTCCAGACTTTGACAACTGTATTACAATCATATTTTTTACAGTGAAGTTTAGAACTGTTTACATTTAGTTTAAAATGGTTCTTTACCTGCGTATTATTGTGATTTTAATTCAGAAAAATAGTCATTTACAGGTAAAACATTGCTACATACAATTTTGTATGCAATACCTAAGTCCGACTGCAAGCAACACAGTTCCAGGTTTTCCTTCTTCTCCTCTCCATAAACCCCACTCCCTTCCAGTAATGATGACGTTACCTAGTCGGGTAATGAAACGTCTGCAAGAAAATAACCAAGCTCAGAGAGCACCAATTGATCCGCCAATTTTTGTTGCTAAGCAAGACAATTTTAGACGAGTTCCGGCCCATTTTATGACCTTCCTTGCCACAGTTGGTAAGCGAATCACTGCATTTGGTATGTTAGTAACACCATTGTTAAGTGAATCTGTTTTCCTCATTGACTTTGCTCGTCGGAAGGTCGCAAATGTTGATCACATGACCCTGGGACCCTGGAACCATCATAAACACAAGCCAGTTGCCAAGTGCGGAAAACGATCATAAGTCACGATTTTGTGTGCAATTAGAACTTTGAGCTGTCAAGATGGATTTTTTTTTTTTTTCATATGTGGTGGCAATGCCCCAAAGCCAGAAAATATTGGATGAAAGTACAAAGATGGTTACAGGAGATAACAGAACATCAAATAGAATTTAAACCCGAACTATTCCTCCTGGGAGTAATTAAAAGGAAATTTAGCAAATCAATCAATCATATTGCATATAATAACAGCAGCGCCAATAGTTTTTGCGCAGGGTTGCAAATTAGAAAACATACCGTCTGAACAGGTGTTAATGCGGGAAAAAAAAATAGAATTTGCCAAGATGAACAAACTTACAACAGAACTAAAAGGCAAGGAGGAATCAGAATACTATGTGGTATGGGATAGATCTGGGAGGGCGAACCTATGGCACACATGCCAGAGGTGGCATGTAGAGTCCTCTCAGTGGGCACATAGGCTGTCACCAGCTGCTCTTCTGATTTCTGGTCAACTGGTCTTTGCAAGTGCTGGAGCGCCAGAAAACAGCCTGAAAAACCTTTCTCAGGCCTATTTTTGGGCCATTTTCTGGCCCTTTTTCAGGCTTTTTCAGACCATTTTGGGCCAAAATAAGCCCAAAAACTGGCCTGCAAACTGCCCCCAAACAGCCCCAAAATAGCATGAAAATGGCCCCAAAAAGGCTTGAAAACAGCCCCCAAAATGGCCTGGAAAGCCTGGAAAACAGCTCAGAAAATGGCCTGGAAATTGCCCAAAAAGCAGCTGAAAAGCAGGCTGTTTTCAGGCCAAAAACATCCAGAAAACGCTCTGGAAAATGGCCCAAAATTCCCCCCAAAATGGCTTGAAAATGGCCCCCAAAGCAGCCAAAAACTATGTGTGCATCAGCTAGTTGGTCTTCGATTTTTCGGCCCTCCGGCACGCTCATATGCATGTGTGTTCCGGTTTGGACACTCAGTGCCGAAAAGGTTCGCCATCACTGAGCTAGATGGTATATGTGGATAGAACATAGGAATAAGGATTAATGTATAGAAATAAATGTAAATATATGTAATACCAATGACACAATACCGTTAACAATGTAAATAGAGATGTGTAATTTTGAAAATAAATAAATAAACAAATAAATAAAAAGAACTTTGAACGGTGACTAAATGAAAGGTTGTAACTCGAAGACTATCTGCATTTGAGGGTGAAATTCAGCTGTGATCAAATTTTGCAGAATTTGGCCTGTTTGGAGAATGGCGTGGGTGGAATTCCACTCCTGGAGTTAATCACTCTGAGCAAATACCACAGGGGAAGAAAAAAAATGTTGACAGGCTGCTTGGAAGAAGGTGAAGCTGAATTATTTTCATTAAAAAGATAAGATCACCCAGGATATTTGGAAGCCGAGAGCTTCGACTCTTCAAACCGTTTATTGTTCTCTTTAATAACCACACAGGCTACTTTTAACCTATACCTACACACCCAGGAGGGTCACTCAAGATGGAGGACCTACATACTTTCTGGATTCATTACAAGTGGGAAAAAAATGTTAATGACCGGGAGAAGGGAAATGAAAACGGTTGCTGTCTCTTAAGGAACAAGACCTCCTCTGTGGGTTTCCAGACAGGAAACCTTGAAATGCTATCAGCACTTTGGAGTGGAGAAAAAAAAAAATAAGACATTCCGATCCCGCGTTGAAATAGCAGTTGGATGCTTCCTGTAAGGGGCAGATTTAAGCAAGCGGATTAAAGACACATGATTCCCAGGGCTCTGCATATTTTCATTGCTCTAATGTGATGGAACTCGGATAATTCAATGTGTTGATAGGGGTGGAAAGGCAACAGCAGCAGCACTTATATACTGCTTCCCAGTGCTCTACAGCCCTGTCTAAGTGATTTACAGAGTCAGTCAATGGCCCCCAACAATCTCCTTCCTCATTTTACCCACCTTGGAAAGAGGGAAGGCTGAGTCCAACCTTGAACCTAGTGAGAAACTGCTGGCAGTCGGCAGATAGGTTGCAATATTGCAATCTAACCACTGCGCCACCAAATCTCCTTAGAAATTCTACAGATAAACAGCAATAGCCCTTAGACTTATATACTGCTTCCAAGTGCTCTACAGCCCTCTTTAAGCGGTTTACAGAGTCAGCCAATGGCCCCCAACAATCTCCGTCCTCATTTTACCCACCTTGGAAAGAGGGAAGGCTGAATCAACCTGTGGGAATCAAACTGGAATGAGCAGAGAGTTAGCCTGCAGTACTGCATCCTAACCACTGTGTCACCATGACTGTTTGATGACAGAAAGGTTGAAGAGAATTCCTTTGTGGGAAGCCTCCCATGCTTCCTCCTTCTCCTCTGATTTTGCTGCTGGAGGGACAAGCGGCCGACAGGCCACAACACATGTTATTAACTTAACAACTGCAGTGATTCACTTAACAACTGTGGTGAGGAAGGTCGTAAAATGGAGCAAAACTCACTTAACTGTCTTGCTTTGCACCAGAGATTTGGGCTCAATTGTCATCGTAAGTCCAGGATTTCCTGCAGCTGATGCTGGCATGTCAAGAGATTGCATCTGAGCATTTCCCTAGAATGGAGATCTGAGAACCAGCAGAATAGAATAGAATGGAATGGAGTGGATTGGAGTGGAGTGGAGTGAAGTGGATGGAATGGAATGGAATGGAATGGAATAGAATAGAATAGAATAGAATAGAATAGAATAGAATAGAATAGAATAGAATAGAATAGAATAGAATAGAATTCTTCATTGGCCAAGTGTGATTGGACACACAAGGGATTTGTCTTGGTGCAAATGGTCTCAGTGTACATAAAAGAAAAGATGCATTCATCAACAGTCAAGAATCATAAGGTACAACACTTAATAATAGTCATAGGGTGCAAATAAGCAATCAAATCATACTAGAAAACAGTCAATATAGATCATAAGGATACAAGCAACAAAGTTACAGTCATACAGTCACAAGTGGGAGGGGATGTGCAATAAGGAGTGATGAGAAGATTAATAGTAATAGTAGTACAGACTTTGTAAATAGTTGGACAGTGTTGAGGGAATTATTTGTTTAGGATGGCATTCAGGGGAAAAACTGTCCTTGTGTCTAGTTGTTCTGGTGTGCAGTGCTCATCATTTTGAGGGAAGGAGTTGAAACAGTCCAGGATGTGAAGGGTCTGTAAATATTTTCACAGCCCTCTTTTTGACAAACTGAATTCCCACCCCTGAGAGCACAGATTGCATCTCCAAATGGCAAGAACCACAACCAAAATATTTAGGGGAAGACTTTTCCCAGCCCTGTTCTCTGAAATGACAAATGTCTCCATTCACACAGCATGACTGCCAATGTCAATTTGCTTTCCATAGGACCCATTGCTACTCCTTGTTAGATCAGAACAACTCTATGGAAGTAAGCAATGTTCCCCCTGGCTTAATTTAGGTTTTCACACTGGGATTATTTTACAGATGGTGTTTGTGTCAGAGGATCAGTTTAAATATAGTCATTAGCCAAAATAATCTCTATTTGTCAGAGGGCATAGCTAGGTGGACGTGGCTAAGTGGGCATGACCACGTGACTGGGTGGCGTGGTTTCTTTTTTGCAGCAGCCGCAGCGCACACACACACACACACACACACACACACACACATACCCTTGTGCTCCCTTTTTTTGCCTCCTGGGCCTCAGGAAAGCCTCCTGGGAGGCCGTTTTTGCTCCTTGAGGCCCAGGAGGCAAAAATGGAGTGGGGGGGAGGGCACAGCAATTACCCCCCCCCCACTGTGTGCCCCTTTTGACCTCCTGGGCCTCAGGGAAGTGTCCTGGACAAAGCAGTAAGACAGCACAGCTGTTCATCGGAACAGCTGATTGTCAGCAGGAATTTTTTTAAAAAAGAAATATCAGTTGGGCTGAACCGCTAGCTGTTTTTTTTTTTTTACTACCGGTTCTCCTGAACAGTAGCATTTTTAACTACCAGTTCACCCAAACCAGGTTGAACCGGTAGAATGTCACACTGATTTCCATCCATTGCTTCTAGTCTTGCCTTCGGGTGCTTTGGAGAAGAGCTTGACTCCCTCTTCTTTGGGGCAACCCCTGGAGAAATTGGAACACTGCTATCATGTTACCCCAAGTCCTTCTTCTCATCAAACTAGACATCACCCAGTTCCGAGACTCTGAAATTTGGCAACCTGAAGATGTCTGGCCTTCTACTCTTGAGGTCTATACATCTTCAAGTCGCCAAATTTGAAAAACTGCTGCTGCATACATTTTTAAAAATTCATTCTGCTCTCTGGTTTAAACATTTTAAGGTTTAACACACACACCCCACTCCCTGGATTGTGATTACAGCAATGGAAAATTCATTGGATCCTATAAAACTATTTGTGTGCTGCTAATTAGTGTGCAAACTCTCCCAGTATAGGAATTTGGGAGGATGTGACCTTGGAAAATTGCCAGAAAGGATGATTTAATGAAAGGTTAGATCTGTTGTTTCTGATGATGCAGCATTCATCAGAGATATTCTCGATGACATAATCAGAATAATTGACAAGCAGGAAAAAGGAGTTCCAAAATATGCTTGGGCCTAACCACATTTATCATTTATCATTCCTTAGGATCAAAATAGGGCAGCCACTGCTGGCCTTCAGCATTTAACTGGAACTAAGCTTGTTTTTCTGTTCTTAATTGTTTAGCTATTACCTGCAAAAACACCAGAGTAGAGTAGAATAGAGACTAGACTAGATTAGACTAGACTAGACTAGACTAGACTAGACTAGACTAGACTAGACTAGACTAGACTAGACTAGAATAGAATAGAATAGAATAGAATAGAATAGAATAGAATAGAATAGAATTCTTCATTGGCCAAGTGTGATTGGACACACAAGAAATTTGTGTTCAGTGCATAAGCTCTCAGTGTACATAAAAATACGTTAATCAAGAATCATAAGATACAACACAGTGCCTGTCATAGGATACTAAATAAGCAACCAAAATAATGCTAGGAGCTAAATAAAAAAAAAAATATTGTAAAGATACAATCAACAAGGTTATAGTCATAAGTAGAAAAGGAGATAGGTAATAGGAAGGATGAGAAGAATAACAGTACTACAGTCTTGGTAAATAGTTTGATGGTGTTGTGGGAATTACTGTAGTTGTTTAGCTGAGTAATGGCATGTAGGGAAAAACTGTCCTGTCTTGTTGTTCTGGTGTGTAGTGCCCTATAGCAAGGGGTGGGATTCAATTTTTTTAACAAACGGTTCTGTGGGCATGGCTTGGTTGGTGGGCTTGGTGGTCATGTGACTGGCTGGACGTAGCCAACTCAACATCACTCACATTGAGGCACGCTTCTCCTTGCCTGGCCTCTCGTGACTGTGGGGATGCTGCAACAGTCATAAGTTGAAAAACGGTCATAAGTCACTTTTTTCAGTGCCACCGTAACTTTGAATGGTCACTCCACACAAGCAAAGTACCAGCAAAGGAGGGGGAAAAAAACTCCAGAAAAGTTCCTGAGACAGGAAGTCTAGTCCTGCCAAGAATGTAATAAGAGTTAATGGAGAAGCAGTTTCTGTAAACAACACCAGAATGTTTCCTTCCTGCCTTCCTTACAGGATTAGGCCAGGAATTTCTCCAAACTGCTTAGAATATTAACAACCGGTTCTAGCGAATAGGTGTGAACCTGTAGAATCCCACCCCTGCCTATAGCATAGTTTTGAGGGTAGAAGTTGAAACAATATGTGTCCAGGATGTGAGGGGTCTGTAGTTATTTTCACAGCCCTCTTTTTGACTCTGCACTATACAGCTCCTCAATGTAAGATTAGCAGGATATTGTGCATTTTTGCTTAGTATCAAAATTGATATTGTATAATGTGATCAGGCCACAAAGGAATATATTAACCTTTGACCACAGCAGCCTGCTGGGTCACACAACATTCTCTGATGCAAAATATCTGTTAGCTATATCAAGCAATTAATTTAAAGTTTCCAGAAAACAGGGCTTGTTTTATGCTCCGGAACAATTTAAATTCATCAGACAGCTATGTCTCTTTAACAGTGAACAGGAAGAAGATGATAAAAAAATGAGAGAAAGCAGATCATTAAAAAAAGAGAGAGAGAAAAGTATGTGCATGCTCTTTCTTGACACAACATTTAGTTGAGTTCTGAGCCAGTTAAAACACTTTTATAGTGAACAGCATTAATCTAGGACTGATAAAAGCATATTAAAATAAACTCAGTTTTTGCTCTTCTGAAACTGTGCCCAGAAAAATACTGAGACCTCAACAGCAATCCACCTTTAAAATAAACAAATTTTCTCCCACACATCCACCCTTTGAGCTACTTCACAACGGTACACAGTACACTCACAAATCCAGACTGAAAAAGTACCCTCTGACCGAGGAGATTATGAATTATTTGCAATTTCAAATGAGGTTTATAAATATAACACTGAAAGACCAAAGCACAGAGCTAATTCCTCTAGTGGCCTTATGTTCCAACAAACACAGCCAACATAAATCAAGGTTTTGGAACCATAACATCGTATTTTCTCACTGGGAGTAGCAACTTTTAGATGTGTTCTACTATCTTTAGTTCAGGGAAGGTTATGGAACTATGATACTGTGTCTGCAAGATTTGGGTTTGGCGAGTGTTGTGAATGAATAAAATGTGCTTAATAAAGATTATTGAGAGCTTGAAGTAAAGTGCAGGGTTCTGGCTCTGCACTTCTAATTGGCCGTTAATGGTGACATTGGATTGGTCCGTTCAGAAGGATCTGATTGGCTATTAACGAGCCTCTCCCATTGGTTAACGGAGCTAACACTCCCTGTGTTACCATTGGTTAAATACTCAATAGCTTGCCTATATAAAGGCCATTGAGCTGAGCTGTTACACCATGTTAATAAAGAGTTTGAAGTTCACTGTTTCATTGGCTTGTCTCCATTCTTAGCGCCCATGCGCAGAACTTAACAGCTAGTCCAGAGAAAAGGATGGGATGGGACATGATAGCAGTATCTGACAGTCTGCCATAAAGAAGAGGGGGTCAACTTATTTTCCAAAGCACCAGAGGGCAAGACAAAAAACAATGGATGGAAATTATCAAGGAGAGAAGCAATCTCTTGCTTTTTGGTGCTTTGGAAAATAAGTTGACTCCCTGGAAATGTAGGTTGCTTGTTTCATTGATCAATTTTCCACCCATTGCTTCTTGTCCTGCCTTCAGATGCTTCGGAGAACAGCTTGACTCTCTCTTCTTTGGGGCAGCCCCTGAGATACTGGAACACTGCTATCATGTCACTCCTAAGTCCTTCTTTTCATTAAAGTAAGCGTACTCAATTCCTGCAACTGTTTTTTATATGTTTTTTCCCCTAGGCCTTTAATCATCTTAGTTGCTCTGAAAAGCAGCTCTCTTTCTCTCCTTTGCTTTACAATCCAAAAACTTGAAAGGGGGGTTCCTTTTGAGACATTGGCCATGCCCCCATTCCTTCTACAAGATCATCTGTCTCTTATCTGACTGCTGATTCACCTACATCTTATCCGAGTGCTGCCTAAGCTGTAGCTCTCCTTCTTGTCTCCCAAGGTCATTCCCACACACCATTCCAACTCCAAATTCAAGAAGATGGATGCTATAAGAAAAGTTGCCTTTTCCTCTCCCTGCTCCCCACTCCATCTGGACAAGGACAAGACCACTTTGGCCAAAACTCTCTTAACAGCTATATCCAGCGTAACAACCGGTTTGGTGAGCATGTGCAGCGTTTGAAACCCGCCCATTTTCAGATCTAATGCTTACCTTCAGGGGTGGGATTCAAATTTCTTAACAACCGGTTCTGTAGGTGTGACCTAATTTGTGGGTGTGTGTAAATATTGAATTTTTTATTTAAAAAAGAGCAACTTTTACCCAAAAGCAGGCAAAGCAGGCAGGCACATTGAGTTGCTCACAGAATCACAGATTAACTTAGAGATCTATCTATCTGCAATTGGCTATCTGAGTCTGCACTGAAAAGCTTCAGCCCTAAGGAAGGTTTGGCTCTGCTTTGAAATACAAGGATTTCCTGCTTTCTAGCTAATCTAAATTTCCTGGCAGAGCAGAACAGCTGATGGTTGGGGGGGGGGGAAGGGATAAATAGCAACTTACCAAACCAGGCAAGTTGGATGGCTCGCATGCCAGGTAAGGAGTAAGTGGGTGGAGAGGGGTGGGGCCAGCTACTGGAGTGATTTGTCAGTTCTCTGAACTGCGGACAATCGTGTCTGCAGTGTTTGCAAGAAATCATTAGCTGTGCCACCTGGACAGCCGACAAACGCTGCGCTCGGGTGTGCAGCATTTGAAAATCCTCTTGCTTCCTGCTTTTTCAACCTCAGCTGTGCTGCACAAAGCAGCGGAGGAGGGAAAAGCAGGGAATAAAGGACAGCCTAGAGCCCGGGCAGGTAGGTGGGTGGCCCAAACACCGAACCGATTCGGTGTCAGCTGCTCTTTGCAGCTACAGGTTCTATAGAACCGGCTGAACTGGTAGCATGCCACCCCGGCTTACCTTCTACTCAGCCCCAGCAAGTAAAACAGCTGAGGCGTGGCAATCCGCTGTACCATGCGGATCAGCTGTGCTGGAAAACATGGAAATAAAAGACAGACTAGAGCAGGGCCAGGTGGGCAGGGCCAAATGATTGCCGGAACTATTGATTCGCCCGAACCGGTTCAAACCGGTAGAATCCCAACCCTTTGCACAGATGTGGCTAAACTTTTTGGGCTCCTGTGCCAAAAATAGTGCGCGCGCTGCACACTTGCTGGCACGCGTGCCAGCACCCAGAAGGCAATGAGCATGCGGGCGCAATACCCACCCACCCATGCCGCCCCCTTACCTGCACTGCACCTCACAGCTGATTTTCAGCCAGTTTGAGGCTTGAGGAAGGCTTCTGCAGGCTTTTCAGGCCAAAAACTAGGTCTGTTTCGTCACTTCCGATATTTCCGGAAAAACAGGAAGTGACAAAATGGGCCTACTTTTCGTCCTGCAAAGCCTGCAGAAGCCTTCCTCCAGCCTCTGGGAGGCTGAAAAAGGCCTCAAACCAGCTGAAAATCAGCTGTGAGGCGTGCGCATGCGCAGTGAGGTAAATTTGCCTGCAGCTTGCATGCCAGCACAAATGGCTCTGTGTGCCACATGTGCCAGAGATTTGCCATCACGGACTTAGCAGATAAATTTTGGGCTCCATTGTGGTCGTAAGTCGAGGACTACCTGTACAAGTGAGGTTCCTTCTTTCCGTCATTGAGAAGTAGAGGGAGAGGACAAAAAAAGATGAAGGATGACCCTGAACAAAAACTAAACGCTAAAACTAAAAAATGATTTTTGTTCCTGGAAGTATTGATGTGGTTTGCTGACCTGCTCTTTCTTCAAAGAATATTTTCTTTCAATAAAAGAAGTCACTTAATTTTGTTACTCTTGCCTGTTAGGGCTGAGAAGACAGATTCCACATTTGTTTCTCTGCCATGACAAGATTTTTTTCCCCCCACAGGTTGCCTAGGACAGGGAAATGAGATCTGTATGTTGAAAACCCCCAACCAATTTACTTCACTTTCCCGGCTGCCTGCAGGCCAAATTATTCTCAGGAACTGGAGACAGCAGCCATTCGCCTTCAGGAAACCGGACAGGCCTTGGGTGATAATGATTACCTTTCGATTGGAGAAGGTATCTTCCATATCTTCCTTACAGCAATATCATCTTGCACTAAGATTATCTGCTGTGCTTCCAGATGACCAAAGCAGATTTGGTTGGGTATCTGCCATTCTGAGGATCCTTTGATGTCTGGGATTTCTCAAACTTCAAACGTGAGAGATCCGTGTGTGAATTGGGCAGCCGTATACATTTGTTTAATAAATAAAATTAATACATCTTTCATAAATCAACCAATAAATGGGAAAGTATCTGCAGCATTATTTTAAAATGATGTTCCTTTCCTTTCCTGTCCTACCCTTTTCCTTTCCCTTCCCTTCCTTCTTTCCCTTCATTCCTCCCTCTCTCCCTCTCCCCCTCCTTCCCTCCCTTCCAACAGGTTTATCTTTAACACGACTTAGATTAAGGCAAGGGTCTTCAAACTTGGCAAGTTTAAGACTTGTGGATTTCAACTCCCAGAATTCCTGAGCTAACATGACTGGAGGAGGAATTCTGGGAGTTGAAGTCCACAAGTCTTAAAGTGGTCAAGTTTGAAGACCCCCTGGATTAAGAGAAACAGGCCCAACTGAAGCAAGATGCTGTTAATCATCTCTGTATGAACAGAGGAATGGTATCAAGAACACATGAAGGGATAGTACCGTTTTATATTGCTTTAAGGCCACACTTGGAATATTGCATCCAGTTTCATCACCACAATACATAAAAGGATGTTGAGACTCCAGAAAGAGTGCAGAGAAAAGCAACAAAGATGATTAAGTGACTGGAGGTTAAAACATACAAAGAATGGTTGCAGGAATTGGGTATGTCTAGTTTAATGAAAAGAAGGACTAGGGGGTGATAGGATAACAGTGTTCCAGTATCTTAGGGGCTGCCATAAAGAAGAGGGAGCCAAGCTATTCTCCAAAGCACCTGAGGGCAGGACAAGAAGAAACAGATGGAAGATCATTAAAGAAAGATCCAACCTAGAACTAAGAAGAAATTTTCTGACGGTGAGAACAATTAACAGTGGAATTCACAGGTTGTTGGTGCTCCATCAATGAAAATTTTTAAGAAGAGATCGGACAGCTATTTGCCCAAAATGGTATGGAGTCTCTTCCTTGAGTCCAAAAGTAGGATATTAAGACTTCAGAACTTAAATATACGTTAAGTATGCATACATGGATTACATTTAACTTATTCTCTCTAAAGGGTTTGTCCCATTTTCTAATGAAAATAATATTCCAAGCAGTTTATAAAAAAGAAACCAGTAGAATACAAGTAGGGAAATGTTTCATGTTTCTAATGTTTTAGTTTAATAATTTTATGGTGCTGCTTTAACTTTTGATTGAGAAGCATCCAGAGTTGGTTATAAGATAGATGGCTGTATAAATGTAAAACAAAACAAAACAAAATATAAAATAAAATAATAAAGTAAAGTATAAAATAAAATAAAAAAATAAAAAAACAAAACAAAATATAAAATAAAACAAAAAAACAAAACAAAATATAAAATAAAATAATAACAAAATAATAATAAAGTCAAATAATAAAACAGAAGAACATATAAAATAATATAATACACTAAAATTATTAATAAAATAAAATAATAAAATAAAATAATTATAAAATATAAAATAAAATAATATAAAATAATAATAAAATATAAAATAATAATAAAATAAAATAAAATAATAAAATAAAATAATAATTTAAAAAACCAGCCACTTGTCTGAAATGGTGTAGGGTTTTCAAAGCCCCTTCCAGCTCTATTCTGATAATAAATGAATAAAATGCAGTAAAATAAAACAAAACTCTGAAAAACAGACAGTGTTTATCCCTACATACCAGCCTCTTTTCTTCAATAGATAGAAAACAGCTTCATTCATTACGAGAGATGGGTTGAATCTTCTCACACAGCCAGCCAGACTCATTTCTATTTTATTTTTTTTAAGGGCCAAAAGGATTCCTCTCCCCTCCAAGAACAGAGAGGTATACACATGTATATAAGGACAATGGTGCAGGAAGGACAAAGCAAGTGAATAATAAACCCATGGAAACTATCCCCAAATCAGAAAACATTTCACCTATATCTATCTAGCTATCTCCCTGAGCATGGACTCAGGCCTCTATTCCCAGATTTCTGCATGTGGGCACAGGATAGAGGAGATGAGAGATTTTAATAATAATATTTTTTTTAAAAAAAGAGGTTTATTCTTGGTCAGCAGGTTGCTATGGAACTTGAGAGAGATGGCATTCATTCCTACCGCCGGACTCCAAAGCTGTCCGTTCAAGCATGCCACAAGCATTCTTCGAATTCCACCAACTTTGGCAAGCAATACCCCCCTAGACAAACCCCAGACAGGAACTATTCCTGGGACTCCAGACAAGGCAGCGCTCACTCTATGGGGCTGGTGGGCTGGTCTAGGAGCAGAGCCTTTTGTCTCTTTTGAATCCCCCCCATCAGGTGGGAGCAGGGAGGGGGTTGGAATAGAGAATTCTTTGGAGGGGTGGGAGGCAGATATTCAGACGCGGAGAAAACCAGGGAAGACTCGACCATTGGAGGGCCCAGCAAATTGGCGGGTGATATGGGTAGTCCTCGCGTTATGATCACAAGTGAGCCCCAACATTCACATTGCTAAGTGAATCGTGTGTTAATTGCCCAGTTTTATGACTTTTCTTGCCACTGTTATGAAGTGAATCATTGCAGTTGCTGAATTAGCAACACGGTCGTTCAGTGAATCCGGCTTCCCCTGTGGCCTTTGCTTGTCAGAAGGTCTCAAAAGCTGATCACATGACCCCGGGACTCTGTGACCATTATAAATAGAAGCCAGTAGCCAAAAGTCTTGATTTAAATCACGTGACCCTGGGAATGCTGCCATGGTAGTGTGAAAAAGGGTCATACGTCACTTGTTTTCAGCACCGTTGTAACGTTGAATGGTCACTAAATGACCTGTTGTAAGTTGAGGATTACCTGTACTAATCAATGTCACCTGTCAGTCATTTTGCACACATCTATCCACAGGGAAGGAGGGCACGGTGGTTCAACAGTTAAAGTCGCTGCGGTTATCAGCTGGGAAACCGACAGCCTGTGTTTGAGACCTGAGTGTTGTTCGATGGGTGAGCTCCCATGCCTTGCTCCAGTTCCTGCCCAACTAGCAGTTTGAAAACATGCAAATGCGAGTAGATAAATAGAATAGAACAGAGTTGGAAGGAATCTTGGAGGTCTTCTAGTCCAACCCCCTGCTCCGGCAGGAAACCCTATACCATTTCAGACAAATTGTCTAGATCAGGGGTGTCAAACTTGATTTCATTGAGGGCCGCATCAGGGTTATGTTTGACCTCAGAGGCTAAGTTGGGTGTGGTCATGGTAGGCATGTCTATGGTGATCATGACCAGCTTGACTTCACTTGTGTCAGGGGTTCCTGTGGCCTGATCACTCTGCCAGAGAAAACAGGCTCCCAAGCTCCGTTTTCGGCTGGGACGGCCTCCTGCAACCCTCTGCCAGAAAAAAAACAGAGCTCAGGAGGGCCACGTTTTTCCTGAGCTGGTCCTTCGCTACTTCAAGGGTGGCTCTGCAGGCCAGATCTAAGCACCCCATGGGACGGATCTGGCCCCCGGGCCTTAAGTTTGACACCCTTGGTCTACATGGACAGATTACCTCTCTAGATTCTCTAATATGTGCTCTTCAGAAATCCCCACGATCATGTGGTTTACATTTAGCAGAAATTAGGTGTCCAATTCAGCCGTTCTAATCTGTTGAGCTACCGCGCCATCAGCCCCCTCTACCACAAAGCAGGACAAGGGCAGTATGGACAACGGTGGGATCCGGCAGGGTGAGAGCTGTGAATCATAAACACAAAGCTTTCGCTGTGTCCCAGCATAATAGATACACTACCCTTGTTGACAGGGACACCAAGTTGACAGGTCCAGGTAGCTGCATTGATGATAACTCAAATAAACAGGGGATCGTGGTCTGAGATGAAGAACTTGCTTTAGAGAAGGGAAAGTGGGAATCGGGTATTACACATCGGTCACGCACGAAGAGCAAGGTATCCAAAAAGAGAAGCCACCTTCTCTTAATAAAATTATTAAATAGGTACCATTGGGAAGGTAACAGCGTTCTGTGAGCCTTTGACCAGGGATGGTATTCAGGGTACTCGAACCAGTTCAGGCAAACCTCTAGAGAAAATTTAAAATGGTTCATAGAACCAGGAGGGAAAATTTCGACTGGCCCCGCCCACCTGCCCCTGCTCTTACCTCTCACCTCTCTTATATTCTGTTGTTTCTTAGCTCAGCTGATTCACAGGGCAGAGTGGATTGCCACGCCTCAGCCGAGCTAAGAAACAACTGATAGTCGGTGTTGCTGTTATCTGTGCGCATGTAAATCGCGTGTTTGGCGCACCCGGCAATGCAAGAAACAGCTGATGGTCGGTGTTGCTGTTATCTGTGCATGCACGAATCGTGCATTCGGCGCGCTCCGGGGAAGGTAAGAAACAGCAGGTGGTCGCTGTTTGTCCCATTTGTGCATGCACAAAGCAGGGGGCAGGAGGCAGAAAAGTTCAGCCAAGTCTTCTCCTCCTTCTCCTTATTTTGTCAGCCCACGCCCAAAGGTGGAGGGTGGGAGGGAAAGGTACAGACACAGGCAATTGCCCTGTCTCTGAAGCATTGCCCATCTGACTGAGTGGGCATGGCCAACTCGACATCCCTGACAAGCTGCTGCCCCACCTTGCCGTGAATGACGTTGAGTTGGCCATGCCCACCCAGTCACATGGCCACCTAGCCACACCCACCAAGCCATGCCCACACAACTGGTGGTGGTGAATTTTGAATCCCACCACTGTCTTTGATGTATACCCATGCTGGCCACATAACCATAGAAAATGGCTTC
Source organism: Hydrophis major (assembly GCA_033807585.1). NCBI lineage: Eukaryota > Metazoa > Chordata > Lepidosauria > Squamata > Elapidae > Hydrophis > Hydrophis major. Next base: position 10,526,101 of record CM066333.1, on the reverse strand, counting down.
ATACAACACCAGTTCCCTCAGCCAAGAAATGGGGATGACCACACCCTGCAATTGGACATGAATCAGAAACCTTTACCTTTTCTCTACAGCGGTGGTGCAGACTTCAGCTTGGCTGTGATTTCCCACTAGAGTAGAGAGACACCTCGCAAAGGACTCTAATGACCTATAAGTGTCATCCCCTGTCAAGCACTTCCCTCTATAAATATGCTTCTGCCTAGACACGTCACCATATATTCTGAAAGTCCTTCTTTGGAATCACCAATCCGTGGGGCCTCTCTAATTAATCAGTAGTAAAGGGAAGACAGGGGACATATTCATCACTTATACCGTGAATCTGAAGATGAACACATCTGCTTAGGGAATAGTTGGACTTTTGAACACTGAATCAACTGAAGTATGGTGTCAACCAAACTGTTGTGGCCTCTTGGCCACCGGCCCTTCCAGCAGCCGAATTAGAGGAGGAGGAGGAGGAGGAGGTGTGAGAGTCAGGGTCAGCATCAAGGCAACCTAAGAGCTCCAAGGGGGAAGAGGAAACGCAGCTGGAAGAGAGAGAGTCAGAGGCTGAGCCTAGACTATCCGTCAGCCCTCAAATGGAGAGTCAACAGCCCCTAGGTCTGGAGGTGGCTGATGAGGAAGAGGAGGAACAGCTGGGTCCAGTGCCTGACACTGAACAAAAGGCAGAGGAGAGGAGAGCAATGGAAATCTATGAGCCGGTCCTTGGGAAGGAAGAGCCACCACTGCTAGCAAAACCCCACCCTAGCTCTGGGGATAAAAGGCAGGGGGCGGAGATGAATAGACATGGTAGAGAACTATTCATCTCCCTGCTGGTGCTCCTAATAAGGAATCATTTATTTAACTTCAGAGGGTTTGTTGTGTTTGGGGAGCTGGGTCAAAACACAAACACAGAAAACTGTAGCTCTTGAAATCGGGGTATTGTGGCAATTGAAATTCAAAAGCAGTGGGATATATAGCATCAATCAACAACTTGAAGTGAATGTATTTTTCCCCCAGGTACACATGAAAGCAGCTGTGTGACTCTAAGAAAAGATGCAACTGCTTTAATGAATTTCAGACAGGTGGCAAGATGTCTGCCCATAAGCATGCTCTTTATAAACACAACTTTAGGACCATTTTGAATATGCGGTGGTCATGTATTGTAGTACAAAATGTCAATAAATGAAGACAGAGAGCCAGTTTCTGCCAGATAAATAGCAATAGCACTAAGACTTATATACCGCTTCACAGTGCTTTTACAGCCCCCTCAAAGCGGTTTACAGAGTCAGCCTCTTGCCCCCAGCAATCTGAGTCCTCATTTTACCCATCTCGGAAGGATGCAATGCTGAGTCAACCTTGAGCCTGGTGAGATTTGAACTGCCAAATTTCAGTCAGCCAGCAGTCAGCAGAAATAGCCTGCAGTACTGCACTCTAACCACTGCACTATTGTAGCTAAACCTTGTTAATTCTGTCATCACTGGATGCATTGTGGATTCCTATTTCACCCTAGGCTTCTATTCCATACCCAGTGGCTATTAGCTAGGCCAGGGATGTCCAACCTTGGTAACTTTTAAGACTTGAGGACTTCAACTCCCAGAATTCCCTAGCCAACCATGGAGTTGAAGTCCATTGATCTTAAAGTTGCCAAGATTGGACACCCCCTGAACTAGGCTATTTCTGAACTTGGGTTTAGTCATTTTCCAGAAAAGTGTAATAATCTTTCCCGGAAATAATCAGCAGGTAGCAGACACAAAGAAGGTATTGTGAAGATCATCTGGAGAACTTCCTGCTGCTTCGCACCTGCTACATGTTAATCATGCAACTTGACCATTGGCCAATCCACCTGTCTAAAAATCTGCTGAAAGTCACCCCACTCCATTTCACAAAGAGTCATTGATGTTGTTCTTCCTGCAGACAGGTGAGATTTGTGGGTTGGAGATCTGGAAGCATTCATCCTTTTCCTTAACTCGACTCACAATAACTAGGGACAACATTCCTTGTGCCAGCCTACTTTTCAAGGACTGAGGAATACTTTTTTATTTCCTTCCTTGTAATCAATACTTGGGTGAGGGTTTAACCTCACATAAGGTAGGGAAACCCTTTCACTACGGTAACTGGAAATAAATGAAGTTGTAATTCAAAAATCCATAATCACCAGTTTGATAAACAGTCTGATTTAACTTGTGTGATAGGGCATAATCTTCTCCAACGGTAATCTGGGTGGAGGTGGAATGGTACAGTCAGAGCAGGGCTGAGTTTTCTCAAGCTTACTGAAAAAAACATTGGGCTCCAGGTAAGTAGACAAACAGGTGGAATTGTTCCTCCTTTTGAATCCCACCCCTGCTTAGAAGACGAGGCTAACGTTCTAATGTTTTTTATTTTTATTAAAACCTTAAATGTTTTGTTTGAAAGGCTGTCTTCTTCCCGTTATATCTACCCAACCTATCAGAGCAGGAAAGCAAGGAATACTTCTCCTAAGGAGGTTGATCTAGTGGGACCAAAAGAAGGGATTTCTTTGTGGTGACTCCTTCCCTCTGGAACATCATCCCTGCAGAAATAAGATTGGCACCGACTTGGAAACCCTTTCACAAGGCCAGGAGGACTTGCCTGTGTCAACGGGCCTTGAGAACTTAGAGAGGAATGGAACCCATCAAAAACTTATTTGATTAATTGTTGTCACCAGGGAATTGGGTATGTGTGTGTTGATGCTTTTTATTGTTCTATAAAAGATTTTTAACTTTGCAAGCTGCCCAGGGAGTCACTCCTGGTGAGTTGGGTGTCCATGTAAATTTTCTTAAATAAATAAACAAACCTTCTAATTGTTTCATACTGTTTCTTTACTGTGATTTATGGTAATGTAAGCCTCCCAGAATTGCTCCAGAGATGGGTGGCATACAAATAATAAATAATAATAACAATAACAATTCCAATGGATTCAAACAGAATAATTGCCAAGAAATTCCACATATGTGCCAGTACCTTCTAGCAGAATTATCACTTACCCACTGCAGTGATTCAGAAGTGGCATTCAGCCGGTTCTGAACAGTTCTGGAGAACCAATCGCGGAAATTTTGAGTAGTTCGGAGAACCGGCAAATACCACTTCTGATTGGCCCCACCCCATCTCTTCTCTGCCTCTCAAATCCCAGCTGGTTGGCTGGGTCTTCTTTGGTTGCCCTGCACAGGAGAACGGAGCTGGAAAGCAGGTTAGTGGGGTGGGGAGGGAATGGGGATTTTACAGTATCCTTCCCCTGCAACACCCACCAAGCCATGCCCACAGAGCCAGTAGTAAAAAAAAAATTAATCCCACCACTGCGGTGATTCACTTAACAAGTGTGGCAAGAAAGATCGTAAAATGTGGCAAAATCTACTTAGCAACTGCCTCACTTAGCAACAGAAATTTTGGGCTTGACTATGCAGGTGGAGGACTCCTGCTAACAGTTTTCCAGAATTACGTGGGGACACAAACCAGAATTACCCCGATCAGCCTGTCATTCCAGCAATTATTTTAATATCTGATACATTTACACAGAATTTCAATTCTCTTAATTGCTAGTAATTAGAGAAGAAAATAGTTGAAGATGATTATAGCATATATTATAGCAACTATTACATTACATTATAGTATATTTTAATAGCTATAGCTACATTTGGCTTTTAAAATCTCAATGGGAAAAAAAGGCTAGCATTGCGATCCTATTGTTTGTACTTATATGTGGGATTTTAAAGAGAATGTTATCTGATTTATTATTGAATTTAAGCCCAACTTTGAGCCCTGAAAGCTGATTGACATAATAACTGTATTTATTTATTAATCGTATTTCATTGCCACCCATCCCATACAAAGGGACTCTGGGTGGTGTACAATAATTGAACAGGAACTTGATTTAAAAAACCCATCACTATCAAAAGATAAAAAAGAGATGATTAAAAGAAGAATATTATCAAAAGTTTTGAAATATACAAAGAGCACAGAGAAAGCAAGAACACAAATCACAAGGCAGCCTTCTTCGACTTAGAGTATTTAAATGGCTCCCAGACCTAATGAAGTCCTTCCTGAGAGGCCTTCACAAGTTCACAAGGTTGAGAAACACTTTGGACTTTAACTCCCAGAGTTCATAGCTGGCTGGGGAATTCTGGGAGTCCACACACTTTTAAAGTTCCCAAGGTGAGAAACACCATCTTAACAATAGCAGGGAAGGAGCCAGCCTAACTTTTTTTGGCGGGGGAATGTTTCACAAAGAGAAGGCCCATCTCCTTGGACCTATCTACTGTGCAGACGGCAGTGGAATCAGACAGTGGGGAAGAACGAGAACCAGCCTGGGAGTCTGGAGAGGATTTGGATGAGGGTCCTGCATCTGATGCAGAGATGGGGCCAGGACCCTCTGGGAGTGGGGTGCTGACTCTGGAGCCTCCAAAGTCTGGCAGTTGTGAGGAAGAGGAATAAGGCGAGCCTGTTCCTAGCGTGCATGTGCGCAGAGCTGCTAGAAGGTAAGTGTTAAGTACTTGGACATGGGTTGGAGTAAATGGAGACAGCCTCTGAATAGTGACTTTCAGCTCTTTATTAGCATAGTGACTTCTCAAAACAACAACAGTGAACCCTGCCTTATATAGGCAACCTTTGTGAGAATTGTCCAATAGCGAGCTATGAACGCAAGTACTTTAAACCAATAATAATCCTCTGTTAAGGGCCAATCGGATTCCTAAGAACTAACCAATCCAATCTGGCCGCCTAACAGCCAATCAGAAGTGCAGGGCCAGAACCCTGCACTTTACCTCAAGCTCATACTTTATTAACTATGGTACATACACAACACCACTTCCTCCTGGCTTCTTAATTATGGTGTAGTTATATAATCCTTTAAATAGGATGGTTGTCTTTTGAGTCTTTCGGATTTTCGTTGGACTGGTTGATTGCAATCCTGTTGAGGTAGATTGTTGTTTGGCAGTGTCTCTGCTTCTTGTCAGGTGCAATTTCTTGCGGTGCAAACAATTCTCCTTCCTGCTCCATTTCCTGAGTCTCACTTGATTCATCGCTCCCTTCGAGCAGGTTCCCTGGAGCGTCATCTTCTTCTGTACCTCCCCCCTCCTCGGTTTGGTCATGGGGGAGTTGTTGACTGGCCGTTGTGAGTCGTGACCGTAATTGGTCAATATGCCGTTTCCACAGTCTATTGTCACAGCATTTCACTACGTAGGATTTGGGGCCAGTCACTCACACTATCGTTGCCTCTATCCATAACGGATCACCCGATAAGTTTCGTGCGTAAACATGGTCTCCTACCTGGAAAGTGCGATAGCGGCCACTGGATCCTATTGGCTTTTCCAGTTCGTAAGCTGGGTGCAACCGGTCGAGGTGGGAACGGAGTCTTTGTCCCATCAGTAGTTCCGCGGGAGTTCTGCCGGTGACGCTATGTGGAGTTATGTGTTCCAAAAAGAGAATTTGGTTGACTTTGTCATCGACATTGTCATAGTCCATTTTTTGCAAAGTCTTTTTAACAAATTGGACCATGCATTCCGCTCGGCCATTGGTCGCAGGGTGCGCAGGCGAGGTGAGCGCATGGCGGATGCCGTGGTCAGCGAGGTACTGCTCAAACATTAGTGCCGTAAACTGTGGCCCGTTATCGGACACCAGGACGTCAGGCAATCCGTGGGTTGCAAAGAGTCTATTTAGGATCTTAATCACTGCCTCGGAAGTTGTGGCCGTCATACGATGAATTTCTAACTAATTGGAGTACGCGTCGACTGTCAGCAGGAAGGTATATCCTCTGGTTGGCCCCGCGAAATCCAGGTGGATTCTGGATCAGGGTCCACGTGGCGTTTCCCATTCAGTAGGCATGGCTTTTGATGGGGCGTTGCTGGCTTGTTGGCAACTGGTACACGCTTTGACCCACTGCTCGATTTGCCAGTCCATGCCCGGCCACCATGCGTAGCTTTGTGCAAGCACTTTCATCCGCACGATGCTGGGGTGGCCCTCGTGCAGAATTTGTAGCAGCGTCTTCCGGAGTCGTTCTGGGACAACGACTCTATCGTCCCAGATGACACAGCCTTTTTGGGAAAAAAGTTCAATCTGTCTTGCTTTAAACGGCGCGAAGTCATCTGGGACTTGGTCCAATGGCCATCCGCGTTCTACCCAGCCTAGGACTCAAGCTAGGGTGTGGTCTCGTTTGGTTTCTCTCATGATGTCTCAGGCGAGTTGAGTGTTTCAATCTGCAATGTGGTTGCCGTTGGTGCCGGATCGTCGAGAGTCTCTGGAAGCGGTGCTCGGCTTAATGCGTCGGCGTGGGGAATGGCTTTCCCCGGGCGATATTGCAGGCGATAATTATAAGCAGCTAGGAATTCTGACCATCGGGTCATTCTAGGGGATAATATGTAGGGGGTTGGCTTGTCCCCGGCTATTATCCCTAGCAACGGTTTGTAGTCAGTTATAATGGTAAATGTCCTTCCATACACATATTCATGAAATTTCTTTACAGCTGAAACGATTGCGAGAGCTTCTTTATCAATTTGTCCATAGTTCCGCTCTGCTTGTGAAAGAGTCTTCGAAAAGTATGCAACAGGGGCTTCGTTCCCATTAGGCAGTACATGACTCAAAATGGCGCCCACCACGAAGGGTGAGGCATCGTAGGTTATAACTAATGGTAAAGTCTCGTTATACTGCATAAGTACAGAGTCAGATGTGAGCAATTTTTTAACATTCCGGAACGCTTGTTCATCCCGGTAACCCCATACCGACAATGCTTTTTTATCTAATAACCGGTGTAACGGTTCAGCAACAGTCGCCTTGTGCGGTAAAAATACATTATAGAAATTAATGAGGCCTAAGAATGCCTGGAGATCGGCCTTGTTACATGGCCTGGGAGCATTTCTTATCACCTTTAATTTACTTTCGGTAGGGTGAATGCCCTGGCTATCAATCCGATACCCTAGAAACTCAACACTGTCAGTATATAAGTGACATTTATTTTTTTTCACCTTAAGTCCTGCCTCTTGGAATTTTTTAAGAACACATTTCAAACGATCCTGCAAGATTTTTTTGGTAGGGGCTACAATTAATACATCATCAAAATACGGAACCACACCCTTGATTCCCTGTAACAACCTTTCCATGAGGCTTTGGAATATCCCCGGGGCTACACTAACCCCAAATTGCAATCGAGTACATTTAAAAGCACCTCTGTGCATTACAATTGTTTGGGCTTGGGCCGTCTTTTCATCCACTGGTAGCTGTTGATAAGCTTGAGCTAAATCTAATTTAGCGAAAACCTTTCCGCCCCCCAAGGAATGGAGGAGGTGCTGCACCACCGGAACTGGATACGCATTCTGCTGTAGGGTGTGGTTTAAAGTGGCCTGGTAGTCCCCACAAATTCGGATTGACCCGTTTGGCTTAATGGGTGTTACAATAGGGGTTTCCCATGGAGAGTGATCGATAGGCTTCAACATCCCTTGAGCAATTAGCTTGTTGAGTTGTTCGTCGATCTTAGCTTTAAGAGCGAATGGAACTCGACGGGGCTTCAAGCGAATTGGGGCTACCTTTGGATCTAGACTAAATGAGATTGGGGTCCCTTTATACTCGCCTAAACGGTCCGCAAAGACGTTGCTGAACTAAGAAATAAGGTCTTCCTCCCACTCACAACCACCGACTCAGTTCACGCCGGCCACTTCGATGCCGAGTGGCGCGAACCATTGGAGGCCTAATAGACTAGGCCTATCTCTATCGATGATCGTTAGAGGTCAGCTTGCTTTGCACGCCTAGTGCATCTAATCCCAGAATTACTCGATCTCTTAGTGCTTCTTCTAAATCGGCGAACCCGCAGAGGCCCCCTAAATTCCGGAGGCCCGCCACGAAATCGGCCACGCTCTCTCCTTTTCGCTGGTTTCTCTGATAAAACTCGTGGCGTCTCACGAGTGTAGGCACGGTTGGCGCGTAATGGTCTCTCAGGATGGGTTCGAGGTCGTCCCAGCTCATGGCTTTCACTTCTCGAGGTTTGGCGAGTGCTTTAGCCATTTTAAATACAGCTGGGCCGCAGTGCGTCAGGAACAGTGCCCGCTTCTTTGCTGGTGTGGCGTCCTTCAAATTATTCATCTCAAGAAACATTTGGAAGCGATCCATGTAGGATTCCCAATCCTCTTGGTTTGGATCGAATGGAGCGGGTGGTACAATGCCGCCGGACATGGTTCTGTTGTTGGCGTCGTCTTATCACGTGCTCGGTATTGCTTCCTGGCTTCTTAGGTTGAGACGTCTCCAAATCCCATCTTCGTTGCCAGTGTTAAGTAATTGGACATGGGTTGGAGTAAATGGAGACAGCCTCTGAATAGTGACTTTCAGCTCTTTATTAGCATAGTGACTTCTCAAAACAACAACAGTGAACTCTGCCTTATGTAGGCAACCCTTGTGGGAATTGTCCAATAGCGAGCTATGAACGCTAGCTCTTTAACCCAATGATAATCCTCTGTTAAGGGCCAATCGGATTCCTAAGAACTAACCAATCCGATCTGGCCGCCTAACAGCCAATCAGAAGTGCAGGGCCAGAACCCTGCACTTTACCTCAAGCTCATACTTTATTAACTATGGTACATACACAACAGTAAGAGCAGCTGAGACAAAAGGGGCAACTCGGGAGTAAGGCTGGGCGGTGATTGCCCTTCCCATAAGATATAAAGGACATGCAAAGGTAGAGAAACCTTTGTAGGAAGCAAAGTCATTTCTTTCTGTTTGGATAAATCCTTGAAGCTCTGTGTGGACTTTTTACTTCAGTTGGTGTTTTATAATTCATTTGGCACTTTTGTTGTTGGCAGCCATTCAAAGGAGAGAAAGGTGGGTGCTTATTTCGAGGGACTGTTTGGGACTCAATACAGGCTGGGAATGAACATAATTCCTAGCGTTGAAATAAAACCAGAGTTGTTTTAACTAAGCGGTGTGCTTAATTACAGTCTGGGAAGCCTTGGTCAGAACACCTACCAAATGCAAGTCCTTGGCTGATGGAATCCCTAACATGCTTTGAGGGAGCCATTAGTCTCTCAGCTTACAACTACTGACCATCGGATATCACAACAGCACTGAAAAAAATGATTTACAACGGGCCCTTGCTCTTATGACCGTTGCAACATCCCCAGGGATGCCAGACCAAAATTGGGACGCTTGGCAACCCAATGATTTTAAGACTATCCCAGAGCCATGTGACCACCATAGGCCACCTTCCCAGCTGGCTTCTGACAAGCAAAATCAATAGGGGAAGCCAGACTTGCTTAATGACTGTGTGATTCACTTAACAACTCTACTGATTCACTAGAGTGTGGGAGTGCCTGGCCTCCTGGCCACCGGCTCCTCTGGGGGGGAGGAGCCGCCGGGTTCTGGATTTGTAGTAAAGAACTGCAGAGGGGTTGGATGTAAACACTAGACCAGTGATGGTGAACCTTTTCAGCACCAAGTGCTCAAACCAGAAAGTACGTGCATGTGTGCATGCCAGAGTACCAGAAAACCGAAGACCAGTGTGCACATGCCTGTTTTTGTGGTGTTTGTTGGTCTGTTTTCAGGCCGTTTTCAGGCCATTTTGGGGCTATTTTCAAGCCATTTTGGGGTGCAAAAAATGGCCTGAAAAATGGCTCCAAAATGGCCAAAAAACCAGGCCATTTTGGGGGCCGTTTTTCAGTGCTCCAGCATCCACAAAGACCAGCTGGCCAGAAACCAGAAGAGTAGCTGGCCATAGTGCGCTTGCTCACTGAGAGGGTTCAGCATGCCACCTCTGGCATGCATGCCATAGGCTCATCAGCACTAGACCATGGGGTAAGTAGGGAGAGCTTTGGTGCTGGGCCGCTTTGCGAGGGCTGCTCAGAGCCATCTTTTGTGCGCAGTGGCAGGTGGGGTGGCAAAGCACCTCCTAGGTTTTCTAGGCTTCGGCCCAAGCCTTTCTCTTACGAGAGGCTGCCGGTGAAAGCGAGGAGAAAGATGCCCAGGCTCCATTCATCCGAGTGGAGGGGTCATTGCTGCACGGAATCCGGTTCCAACTCTCACCAACCTTAGCCCTAATTAAGGAGAGGTGGTGAAGTGCCTGTTCTGTTTATTTCAAAGGCCAGGTGAGCCACTCTGTGAGGAGAGGCTAGGAGGGGAAGGCCTAGGCACGCTATTCAGCCAGTTCACCAAACTGCATGAGAAGTTAGCTACTGGTTCTAGGGAACCGCTACAAACCAGCTCAATCTCACTGTTAGAGATAACATTGGTTACCAAACTTAATTTGGGTAAAAATAATACATAAACTATGTTAGTGAGTTTAAGTATATGTATCACTTTAACTGTTAACACATGTATTTTGGGTGCGGTTGTAAAATCACCATAAGAGGGAGCAAGAAAGCTCACTGTTTGCTGGCTTTTACTGGATAGCTGACAATGTTGGATTGATGGTGATAACTGCGTGTTTTCCCTGCTGTTGCTGAAACGAAGAAAAGGGGTTTGATTTTCTTCATATCTCTGACTGCAAAAGAGATATATTGCTGGACTGATTATTTGTGAGTTTACTGACCTCTATTTTCGACACTGGATTTTGCAACTGATTAATCCTTGGATGGACTGAACTAGTTTATGACATATGGACTGTTTTGACTATGCTATAACTCTTGCTGGAATAAAAAACTATTTAACTGGCACAGTGTATCTGTCTTACTGAGTGTAAACTACAACAACGTTTATCTCACATAATTTGCCTGCCTGCTAGACTGCCGTTGCACGTTCTGCTAGGGTGTGTATCCCTAACACTGGTTATGGGCCCAGGTGCACAGTCAGACTAACCAGGATATAACAGGTTTAGATTAAAGTGAGAGTTTGTGTAGTTACACAATACTGTAAACAGACAGCTGTGTTTTTATTAATTATAGTTTTAATATCCAGATAAAGATGGCACAAGTCAATTTGCAAAGTTTGTCTCTAATATCCAAACTGGATGGAACAAACTATGTTTCATGGTCTATGAAATGTAGCCTACTTCTACGCAGAGAAGGTTTGTGGAGTATAATTCAAAACCCACCAGAAGTAGACGCTTGGGATCCGGAGGATGAGAATGATGCCCAGAAAATACAAGAATATCAACTGAAGAATGAGCAAGCTCTCTGTATAATAGGACTGACACTCTGTGATAAGCAACTTGTACGCAGCGGAAGCGTGCTGGGCCCATAACCAGTGTTAGGGATACACACCCTAGCAGAACGTGCAACGGCAGTCTAGCAGGCAGCAGGCATATTATGTGAGATAAACGTTGTTGTAGTTTACACTCAGTAAGACAGATACACTGTGCCAGTTAAATAGTTTTTTTATTCCAGCAAGAGTTATAGCATAGTCAAAACAGTCCATATGTCATACACTAGTTCAGTCCATCCAGGGATTAATCAGTTGCAAAATCCAGTGTCGAAAAATAGAGGTCAGTAAACTCACAAATAATCAGTCCAGCAATATATCTCTTTTGCAGTCAGAGATATGAAGAAAATCAAACCCCTTTTCTTCGTTTCAGCAACAGCAGGGAACAGCAACAGCAGGGAAAACACGCAGTTATCACCATCAATCCAACATTGTCAGCTCTCCAGTAAAAGCCAGTAAACAGTGAGCTCTCTTGCTCCCTCTTATGGTGATTTTACAACCACACCCAAAATACATGTTTTAACAGTTAAAGTGATACATACACTTAAACTCACTAACATAGTTTATATATTATTTTTACCCAAACTAAGTTAGGTAACCAATGTTATCCCTAACACCCACCACTGCTTTCATGGTTAAACCCAGCACCCTGATTTGGACACAGAAGCACACTGGCCACCAATGAACCTCATGTGTGGGGGAGTAATTATTGTAATTCTGTGATTTATACTCCCAATATATTGGAAATACATTTCATATTTACAAAGTCTGCATTACTATTACGATTAATCTTCTCATCACTCCTTATTGCCCATCCCCTCCCCCTTGTGACAGTACGATTTGTATTGACTGTTTCCTACTATGATTTGATTGCTTATTGTTTCCTATGACTATCATTAAGTGTTGCGCCTGATGATTCTTGACTCTTGACAAATGTATTTTTTCCTTTATGTATACTGAGAGTATTTGCACCAAGACAAATTCCTTGTGTGTCCAGTCACACTTGGCCAATAAAGAATTCCATTCCATTCCATTCGTTGAGGAAGGTTGGTTCACAAAATTACAGGTAGTCCTTGAGTTATAACCATTCATTCAATGTTACAACAGCACTGAAAAAAGTTTCTTATGACCATGTTTCACACTTACAACTATTGTAGCAACTCCATGGTCATGTGATCAAAATTCAAATGCTTGGAAACTGATTCATATTTATGACAGTTGCAGTGTCCCGGGGTGCTGGGGTCCCCTTTTGGGACTTTCTGACAAGCAACGTGAATGGGGAAGCCAGATCACTTCCCAATCATGTTACTGGCTTAACAGCTGCAGTGATTCACTTAACCGCTGTGGCAAGAAAGGTCGTAAAATGGGGCAAAACTCACTTAACCATTGTCTCACCTAGCGGCAGAAATTTGGGTATCCATTGTGGTCATAATTTGAGGACTACCTACACCTCCATTTTTATAACATGGAACCTGTGGTTCAGCTACCTTCTCTCATTTTAAAGTGAAAATATTTATTTATTTATCAAATTTGTATAGCCACCCCATCTCACCAAAGGCAACATTTAAAAAGATGATTTTAAGAATTATGAAAACATAATGTAGTATTTTTCTATCATGCATCACCCACTTATTAATTGCACCATAATGTTCCACTCACCTTAACATCAAGGCTTTAACCTTCAAAGTTAGCTAATCCTTTTATGAATAGATCAATATCACATATAGGGAGATTTTAAGCTTCTGAAGCACGGCACACCGTCAGATATCAGCATAATTAAATTTACAGATTTGCAAACATTTTCATTTCAGAATGGTAGAAATAAATCCACCTTCAAGTCAACTTCGATTTTTACTAATGATATGACCGGGGTCTGTTTTGTTTTCCTGACAAAACCCAGAAGTGTTTTTTTCTACAGTTTCCCTCCCAAAATGTTTGTTTCTTTTATTTCCTCAAACTCCTTGAGATTTCCTGATGGTGCCCATTCCAAATCCTCACTGGCTTCAACCCACCTAGCATTTATTGAGACCAGAGAGGTGCTGCCCCCTACGGAGGATAGCTGTAACTACTGTATGACTTTAAATCTTGTTAAGATTTATTTTATACTAATCTGTCCAGACTCACTGCTTCCCTTTTATCACACCCAAGCACAAAAAGTAATTTAATACCATACTCCTGCTTTAGCAACATTATTAATTGGCGCACTCCGAGCTTTACTTGTAAGACAGTGGTAACGTCATTTCTGAATACTGGAACGCAACGAAAGCAAAAGTTCCATCCCACTTCTCGCTGAGTAACTACAATCAACACTTTATGCCCTTTGGAGTACAATTTGTACCGCAACTACAATACATGTTGAACTTCCAGGTTCTCTTCCCTTTTAAAAATAAATGAAGCCAGAAAAAAAAAGAGAACAAAAAGGGGTTACTGGCTGGTTTGGAAAAGCAAAAAAAAAAAAGGGGGGGGGGGGAAGAACTTATATTGCCTGAGATGATTAAATTCTGTTCAAGGATTTAATGCAACTGTTTGTGTACATATCAGTTGAATTGAAGAGTGTAAATATTAAAACTATGAAGCAGCCATAATTAATTTAGTAGCTGTGATCGAATGCAAAAGTGGGGAGATAATAAGGCGCCTTCCTCACACTATATTTCACTCCCATCTAGCCAATATTTCCAGGAAAGGAAGAAAAATATATTAAACAATCAATCGTGGCCAGGCACAACTCAACCCTTTTAATCTTTTCTTAGATCCCTACCCTAATGCTGTTAAAATCAGCAAGTGCTTAGATGGGATTAAATCTACTAATTGTTATCTGCTAACTTGCCTCTCTATCTTAATTGTGTTTAAAAACTAATTAGCAAACAGGTGAGGCTTTCCATTGCAGTTCTGTCCGTTAGAAAGATTCAAGAAAAAAGAAAACATAAATAATCCTAATTTTGAACTTGCAAATTAGGCACTTCACTGACAGACTCTGAAACAACTGATACACGGAGGTATGACTTACAGCCCTACTAACCTGCATATTAAAATTAATATCTGCTACCACCCAGCAAACAGTTTTTAATGCTCTAGGCTCTTTTCTTTCCACCGGTAAGATATGAAAATAACAAATCGGACCAAACTTTCTTCTCTAAGCCAACATTTCAAACAGCTGCGCAAAGTTTGAAACAAATCATTTTCTGTCTCCATGGGATTAAGGGCCATTGCAAAGTGTTTTCCTAGTCTTCCTGTTCAGTTTAAAACATTAAGCCCAAAGGTCCAATCTTGACTACTTTAAGACATCTGGACTTCAACTCCCAGAATTCTCTACTGGTTGGAGAATTCTGGGAGTTGAAGTCCACAAGTCTTAAAGTTAGCCGAGATTAGACATCCCTGCGTTAAGCAGTTGAGATCTTTTCTCAGGATGGCTGCTCCATTAATCAAAAATTCCTTACCTTTATAAAATGCCTTGGTCACATCCTTGCTGGTTTTAGCAGAGTTCTTCATAGAGGAGACAGGACCCGGTCGTACTTGTGGTCATTTCAAGCAGGTTTATTTCCACTACCACCCCAAAAAAGAGAGAAAAACTTAGCTCCCTGGCTGCTACTTCCTAAACAGCTTGCAGTCCAAAAAGGCAGGTGGATTTCTGCAGAGACACAGCACGCTTGGAGAGCAGCCAAATCGGAGGCTCAGCATAGCTCAGAGCTCAAATTACTTTTCTTTTACCTGCCAATTACCAGCCAGCCTCAGCTGACCAAGACTGGAGTGGTGATGGTGATGTCAGGGGAGAATCGGAGAGCCAGGAAGGCGGGTGTGTGTGGGGGAGAGAAATCAGTGTGAGTCACTGTCACTCCCTCCCTGTGTGTGTGTGTGTGTGTGTGTGTGTGTGTGTGTGTAGAACTGACTTGCATCACTGCCGAAAGGAAAGATGGCAGGACTTTCTAACAGGCAGCTCAACACCCTGCCAAGAATATATCTCATGAAAATCACCTCAAAGGAAGGTGATTTCCTGGTCGATTGGCTCATTTCATAGGACCGCTTTATAAAGCCTGGGACACTTGAAATACTGCATCCAGTTTTGGTCACCACAAGATAAATAAAAGAGGTTGAGACTCTGCAAAGAGTGCATAGCAGAGCAACAAGAATGATGAAGGGGCTGGAGGCAGTTGTGGGATTCAGCCAGTTGGCACCACTTTGGGAGAACTGGTTGTTAACTTTCTGAGCAGTTTAGTGAACTGGTTGTTGGAAGAAATCATTAGGGCAGAGAACTGGTTGCAAAATGATACAACAGTGGTGGGACTCATCTCTGAAGGGGATGAGTCTGCCTACCGAGATGAGGTGGACCAATTGCTTTTGTGGTGTGGAGACAATAACTTGGTCCTCAACACCAATAAGACCAAGGAGCCTAGAGTGGACTATATAGAAGGAACAGATCAGACTTCCAGCCCTTGCTTATCAAGGGAGACCGAGTGGAACAAGTGGCCAGTTTTAAGTTTCTGGGTGTTACCATAAAAGAGGACCTGACCTGGGGTGCTCACCTTGCAGCCCTGGTCAAAAGGGCCCAGCAGAGATTATACTACCTGAGATTTCTCAGGAAACAAACCACTGAATGAAAAACTGTTGCTGCACCATAGAGAGTATCTTAACATAATGCACCTCTGTATAGTTTGCCAATTGCACAGGGGCAGATAGGACAGCACTCCAGAGGGTTAACATCATTGCCCAGAGGATCACTGGCTGCCCTCTTTCCTCTTTGGAAGAGCTTTATAGCTCCCGCTGCCTTAAAAAAGTCCTAAATATTCTCAAAGATCCATCTCATCCTGGGAACCCTTTCTTTGAACTATTACCATCTGGCAGAGAGTACAAAATAATAAAAACAAGGACAAATAGGCTGAAAAACAGCTTCTCTCCCAGGGCAGGAGCTCTTTTGAATTCTGCTGTACAGAGCAGTGTTGGTGTGGTGTCAGGAGTTTTCGGTTCAATGTGTGGAGGGTGAAGGATGTGTGTTTGTGTTTATTTTCATGGTCATGATGTGTACTGAAGATGGTGTTTGATTTTGTTGTACGAGGTGCAATGACAATAAAGTAAACTAACTAACTAACTAAATTATTTGAATCCCACCACTGGCTGGAGACTAAAACATACGAAGAATGGTTGCAGGAATGGAGTGTGTCTAGTCTAGTGAAGAAAAGGATCAGGGGAGATACGAGAGCAGTCTTCCAATATTTGAGGGGCTGCCGCAAAGAAGAGGAAGTCAAGTTATTCTCCAAAGCTCCAAAGAAGGTAGGACAAGAAGCAATGGATGGAAACTAATCAAAGAGAGAAGCAACCTAGAACTAAGGATAAATTTTCTGACAGAACAATTAACCGGTGGAACAATTTGCCTTCAGAAGTTGTGGGTGCTCTATCACTGCAGGCTTTTACGAAGAGACTGGACAACCATTTGTTTGAAATAATACAAGGTCTCCTGCTTGAGCAGGGAGGTTGGTCTAGAAGACCTCGAAGGCCCCTTCCAAAGCTGTTATTCTGTTCCGTTAAACTTTAGCAAATAAAGGTGATTTACTGGTTGGTTGGTTTCATCTTTTTCAAATGAAGTTCTTTTAATGACTTTTTTATTATCTTGAATTGCGTTTTTGAAGCCATCCCGGGGCTGTTAAGGGAGTGGCTTATCTGTTTCCGAAGCAAATGTCAAACAAATCAAATCAAGAGAAGTCCTAACCCTATTTTGAGAATGATGGCAGACTTCACCACTCGATACAATAGCATCAGTATTTATTTATTTATTTTGTTTTCATGGTTTTTAAAATTTATTTATAAATTTTAAACTGACGCCCAGAGTCACTTGGCTGAGTTGGGCAGCTTTGAAAAATGAATGAAGAAATGAAGAAATAAATATTTTCCAATGAGTCGATGGTTTGAAAACAGCAATCCGGCCTTTGGCATGATGCCCTTCAAATATTTGGGACTGAAACACCCAGATTTGTTATTTATAAAGTCTACAGTTATGAGAATTGTAGTTCCTTTTGAAGAAAGGAAAGAAGGAAGCCTCTGGAAGTTTAATAGCAAATATGTTTTGCATGCATGGAAATTCCCACCTCCATTAGTAAACAGCTCTGTGGACAAATATTTATATATTTATTAATAATGTTTCTAAAAAGATGAAAAGCTTACTACTCAAAAGTTGATGGTTAACTCAACTAAAGTACATGATGAATGTGTAGTATTGATGGCAGACAATGTCAACCAAATAGTTGGAATTTATGTGGTGTTTAATACAATACCACTGTTTCTTTCTCTATGCCACTATGTTTGTATACAGTTTGCAGTTTTCCAGTTGTGATTCAAGTTTCATCTCCTTTCTTTCCTTCTCATACAACTTCCTTCTTTCTTTTCCCCCTTCCTTCCCTCCTTCTATTTTCCTCTTCTTTCTTTTTTCCTTCCCTCCTTCCTTCTCATGCAACTTTCTCTTTTTCTCCTTCCTTCCTTCCTTCCTTCCTTCCTTCTAACATATTTTCCTCTTCTTTCTCTTTTTTCCCTCCTTCCTTCCTTCTTTCTCATATAACTTCATTCCTTCTCTTTTTTCTCATCCTTCCTTCCATGTTCTTTTCTGTTCTTTATTTCCTTATATTTCTTTAAATGTTTTTCTTTCCCTGTCTTTTTCTGGAAAACACTTAAAGAGAAATAAAGAAAAAAATCAATTTCAGGAGTCCTTCTCCCTCCCTCCTTTTCATCTCAAAAAATCTCTATCAACATCATCCTTGGAAAGACATTTAAGGCAGCTGCCAAAGAAGCTGACAATTAAATTCATCGCAACTTTTCCAAACTGGCTTTTAACAAAGTCTAATTTTGCATTTTGAAAGCTTTAAAGTTTTGGATTTAATTTTTATTGCATTTCTGATCTGCTTGATTTATTTTTGTATGCCTTCCAATTTGCTTTTGAGGGGGTGGAAAGGCTGTATTGTTTGGATGGCTTAGCCTGGGCTAAAAGCTTTCAAATACAAGCTCACTTTACATTGATCCATCTAAATCTTCCATGGAAGGAAAAAAATATGAAAAAGAAAAAATATTCACATTAGACCTGACAAGGTCAGAATCCTATGTCTCCAATGCCATCAGTCTGATTCGTTTTGCCTGCAGCCTTATCCAAAGAGAAGAGATGATTAATCTTTGCACAAATCTATCTCAAGCAGAACATTACAAACTGCTGTTTAAGCAAGATGTCCATGGCAGTGATTTTATTCATAACCGTTGGAACCAAATCCATCTGCTAATTGATTTCATTCACAAAAGCGGGATTGACTGGATTTAATTTCTGCAGGCTCTGAGCCAAAGCTTGCATGAAATGACATTAATACGGTAAGAAATCGAGGGGAGGGGAAGGGGCAGTTTGGTTTAAGGAGGAGTGACTTAAAAATTAAAAATAAAACTGCTAGTGGCCTTGTGGTTCTTGAAGAACAATTCTATCTATCTATCTATCTATCTATCTATCTATCTATCTATCTATCTATCTACCTACCTACCTACCTACCTACCTACCTACCTACCTACCTACCTATCATCTATCATCTCGCTATTTATGTTATTTATTCTCTCTCTCTCCCACTCTCTCTCCCTCTCTCCCTCTCCTCCCTCTTTCTCTCCCCCTCTTTCTCTCCCTCTCTCTCTCCCCCTCTCTCTCTCCCCTCTTTCTGTCTCCATCCCTTCCTCTCTCTCCCTCTCTCTCTTTCTGTCTCCATCCCTCTCTCTCTTCCTCTCTCTCTCCCCCCCCTCTCTCCCCTCTTTCTGTCTCCATCCCTTCCTCTCTTTCCCTCTCTCTCTTTCTGTCTCCCTCCCTCTCTCTCTTCCTCTCTCTCTCCCCCCTCTCTCTCCCCTCTTTCTGTCTCCATCCCTTCCTCTCTCTCCCTCTCTCTCTTTCTGTCTCCATCCCTCTCTCTTCCTCTCTCTCTCTCCCCCCCTCTCTCCCCTCTTTCTGTCTCCATCCCTTCCTCTCTCTCCCTCTCTCTCTTTCTGTCTCCATCCCTCTCTCTCTTCCTCTCTCTCTCCCCCCCTCTCTCCCCTCTTTCTGTCTCCATCCCTTCCTCTCTTTCCCTCTCTCTCTTTCTGTCTCCCTCCCTCTCTCTCTTCCTCTCTCTCTCCCCCCTCTCTCTCCCCTCTTTCTGTCTCCATCCCTTCCTCTCTCTCCCTCTCTCTCTTTCTGTCTCCCTCCCTCTTTCTCTTCCTCTCTCTCTCCCCCCCCTCTCTCTCCCCTCTTTCTGTCTCCATCCCTTCCTCTCTCTCCCTCTCTCTCTTTCTGTCTCCATCCCTCTCTCTCTTCCTCTCTCTCTCCCCCCCTCTCTCCCCTCTTTCTGTCTCCATCCCTTCCTCTCTTTCCCTCTCTCTCTTTCTGTCTCCCTCCCTCTCTCTCTTCCTCTCTCTCTCCCCCCTCTCTCTCCCATCTTTCTGTCTCCATCCCTTCCTCTCTCTCCCTCTCTCTCTTTCTGTCTCCATCCCTCTCTCTTCCTCTCTCTCTCCCCCCTCTCTCTCCCCTCTTTCTGTCTCCATCCCTTCCTCTCTCTCCCTCTCTCTCTTTCTGTCTCCCTCCCTCTTTCTCTTCCTCTCTCTCTCCCCCCCTCTCTCTCTCCCCTCTTTCTGTCTCCATCCCTTCCTCTCTCTCCCTCTCTCTCTTTCTGTCTCCATCCCTCTCTCTCTTCCTCTCTCTCTCCCCCCCTCTCTCCCCTCTTTCTGTCTCCATCCCTTCCTCTCTTTCCCTCTCTCTCTTTCTGTCTCCCTCCCTCTCTCTCTTCCTCTCTCTCTCCCCCCTCTCTCTCCCCTCTTTCTGTCTCCATCCCTTCCTCTCTCTCCCTCTCTCTCTTTCTGTCTCCATCCCTCTCTCTTCCTCTCTCTCTCTCCCCCCTCTCTCCCCTCTTTCTGTCTCCATCCCTTCCTCTCTCTCCCTCTCTCTCTTTCTGTCTCCCTCCCTCTCTCTCTTCCTCTCTCTCTCCCCCCCCTCTCTCTCCCCTCTTTCTGTCTCCATCCCTTCCTCTCTCTCCCTCTCTCTCTTTCTGTCTCCATCCCTCTCTCTCTTCCTCTCTCTCTCCCCCCTCTTTCTCTCCCTCCCTTTCTCTCCCTCCCTCTCTCTTCCTCTCTCTCTCCCCCCCCTCTCTCCCCCTCCCTCCCTCTCTCTCTGAAACTGCCCATCTCCTTTACATAGGGACTTTGGTGGTATACTGATAAAATATTGAAATATAAAAATAGCATAGACAGGCCTTGATTTACAACCATTCACTTAATCACTGCTCAACATTAAAATCACAACAGAAGTAAAAAAAAAAAAAAAGTTAACATCACCATTTTTCACACTTACCACCATAGCGGTATCCCCATGGTCATGTGATCAAAATTCAGATGCTTGGCAAGGGATTCGTATATATGACAGTCGCAGTGTCTCGGGGTCACGGGATCATATTTTGCGACCTTCTGGACAAGCAAATTCAATGAGGAAGCCAGTAACTGTGTTACTAACTTAACAACTGCAATGGTTTCCTGAACAACTGTGGCAGGAAAGGTCGTAACATGGAAGGAAACTCAGTTAACTGTCTCACTTAGCAACAGAAATGTTAGGCTCGATTTTGGTCATAAGTCAATGCAGCAGCAGGGAAGCTGCATTGCTAACAAGTGTGAAAATCGGTCATAAGACACTTTATCGGTGCCGTTGCAACTTCGGTCACTAAATGAATGGCTGTACGTTGAGGACTACCTGTACATGAACCAAAATGCCTTCCAACTTTCTCGTTCTCCGATTCTCCAATACAAACCAGTAGGTTAAAAAAGTAGATCAGTAGGCAGATGGAGAAATCAAATGATGCTGTATTGCAGGCAGGGGTGGGATTCAACCGGTATTCCTTTTGTTTCAGTGACTACACTGCACGCGCATGTAAAAAACCTTTGACTGTGCTGCCTGGACAGCTGACAAGCACTGCACTCGGGTGCGCAGCATTTGAAAAGCCTCTTCTTTCCTGCTTTTTCAACCTCAGCTGTGCCACGCAAAGCAGCTGAGGTTGAAAAAGCAGGAAATAAAGGACAGGTAAGAGCCCTAGCAGACAGGTGGGCCAAACAGCAGCAAACACAGAACCAGTTTGGTGTCTGCTGCTCTTCAGAGCTATCGGTTTTATAGAGCCAGGCAGAACCAGTAGCATCCCACCCCTGATTGCAGAGATGTCAAATGCAAGGCCCATGGGCTGGATCCAGCCCATGATGTGGTCAGATCTGGCCCATGGGGCCGTCCTGGAAAATGTACAGGTTGAAGCTCGTGTGGCTTCAGCCCGGTCTACCCAATGCAAAGAGGAATCATGCCAGCAGTTTGGGGAGTGGCATCAAGTTGGCTACACACACCTAGTTGGCCACGCCCACCCAGTCGGCCACGCCCTCCTGTCCCCCGCCACAAGGTCAACCACAGCCCTGATGCGGCCCTCAATGAAATTGAGTTTGACACCCCTGATGTCAACTCATAAACTATTTCCATGGTCTTTTTAGAATTGCCAACAGAAAGGGAGGGGGGAGCAGTGCAGCCGCTTGCAAACCGAAACTGCATTCCATAAATGTTTCAAAAATAGTAACTAGGTGACTGAAGTTTCTGCTGTGCAAAATTCTAACTGGAGAGCTTGATTGATGGCTTTTGGCTATGGATGTGTCCCATTGGAGAATATGAATTACGATACACCCATGGGGTGCAGGGAAAACCAGGGTCAAGGGTGACAATGAATGAGGTGCCTCAGAGTCAGCTACACCCAGGCAATGCTGGACCGTTTAACTCCCAATAAATCATTTTGAAGTTTTGGAAGTTTGGCTCGAGACTCATGATTTAAATGGGAGTAGCCGCCGGAATCCTGACACCTGATATATATTGCATTGAATCTGTGAGTTCTCCTGAAATCTAAATTGGGAAAACCCAGCCACCCACATCAGGTTGGCCAACGATATAACATGCCTACAGTGTTAAGATGTAGCAAGATAACTAGTCCCTCAGCATTCATTCATAGTACACGGAGTCCTTGAACTTTCTGATTTCTTTGGGAACCTGCAGGTGCTTTAAAAAACATTCAACTCCCTTTGGTTCTTGGCAAGGAGCTCCAAAGGGCAACACTGGAAGAAGATGACCATTTATGGAGGCGGTTTCAGGATGGGAGAGTTGCTTGTACTTCCCTGTAACGTATGGGAAGATTAAGGAGCTGAACAAGCTTAGCTTATTAGTCAGCGAAGTGACAGCCTTGCTAGAATATGCTCTTCGGTTTAGAGCCCTGGTGGCATAGTATTGCAGGCTAACTTTGCCGACTGCCAGCAGTTCGATTCTCAACGGCTCAAGCTTGACTCATCCTTCCATCCTTCCGGGGTCGGAAGGAAGAGCCAGATTGTTAAAGACTAGGGGACAAAATGTGGAACTATGTTGCCATACATGTTGACAGCAGCACTTTACACACAAAAATGGAAGGACACTTCAACCCTGAAAACAGACAAATGGCTGCAAAAGTTGACGGAGGTAGCAGAGATGGCTAAAATAATTGCTTTGACCAAGGAAAAAAACCACAAATATCTTTGTTTCTACCTGGAAACAGGGGTGGGATTCAAAAATCCCAGCAACTGGTTTGCTGCCTGCAGGAACTTCAGGGAGGGCCATTTTTTGTCTTCCCAAGGGTCCAGAGGCTTCTCTCAGGCCTCTGGGAGGGTGAAAACAGTGTCCCCTGGGCTCCGGAGGCCCTCCGGAAGCTGGAAACACTCCTGTTTCTGGACTTCTGGTACTTCTGATACTTCCATTTTTTTGTCTTCCCAGGGGTCCGGAGGCTTTTCTCGGGCCTCTGGGAGGCCAAAAATGGCCTCCCCTTGGCTCTGGAGGCCAGAGCCTGGACTTCCGGGAGGCCTGTTTTCCTCCTTCCCAGAGCCTCTGCATGGACCCTGCACTTACCTGCATTGAAAATGGGCTGTGTGGAGAGTCCTGGGAGGGACAGGGTGGGGTGGACATGGCCAGCAGCTCAGTTCAAATACTGGTTTGGCAAACCAGATGCAAATTTAACATCCAGTTCGCCTGAACCGGTCTGAACCAGTAGAATCCAACCCACGCCTGGAAACCATTTCTGGACTTTGTGCGTGAGGTAGAAAAAAAATGAAACTTTGATTTTGGGCTTGACCAATTAGATATTAGAAAATGGCTAGTTTAAACTACCATGTAAAACTAAAAAAATGTAGTTTGATGGTATTACCCTATTCTACTGCACTAAAGAGAGTTGGAAGTCAATGCCTTTTCTTTCTCCCCCCTCCTTCTTTTCCCCACTTTTCCCTTCCCTGTTTCTCCTCCTTTTTGCTTTTGTATTTTTTGTGTATGTTATATCATCCATTTTATATATACTGGAAATTCTAAACAAATAATTTAAAATGAGAGTAGGGTAAAATACAATAGTTCTGGGATAAAAATACAATAATTTAATACATAAATATATAAACTAGAATAAAATGAGATAAAATTATATTTTTTTATCAGCCCCTCAATCTACCCCAATCATAAATGAATAAAATTGTCATAAACATTAAAAAAAAACTCATATGGTTGGGAGGCAATATGGTGATACTGTAAACTACTTAGAGAGGCTTGTAACGCACTATGAAGGGGGACATAAACTGGGGTGGAAATACTGCAAGGTTAACTACCAGTTTGGGATTTACGAGCTTCCCTGCCCGCTGTGAGCTGTGCACCTGTAAATCTTCATTAGCATGTGCTCCCCGAGAAGCAGCCTTTGAAACAGCCCTCTTTTCTTGTTTTTTTTAACTGCAGCTGTGCCTCGTTCGGCAGCTGAAGTTGAAAAATCAGGAAATAAAGATCAGATAAAAGCCCAGGTGGATGGGTGGGCAAAAACATCAGCAGATGTCTGCTGCTCTTCAGAGTTACTGGTTCTTCAGAGGTGGACAGAACCAGTAGAAACCCACCCCTCGTCTAAGTGCTATTGTTATTGCTGTAGAGTTATTTAGGAGCCATGGTGGTGCAGTGGTTAGATTGCAATGTTGCAGGTTAATTCTGCCGACCGCCAGAAGTTCGATCCTGACCTCAAGGTTGACCCAGCCTTCCATCCTTCCGAAGCCGGTGAAATGAGGACCCAGATTATTGGGGAAAATAGGCTGACTGTAAAAACTGCTTAGAGAGGGCTGCAAAGCAATATGAAGCTGTATATAAGTCTAAGTGCTATGGCTATTTCTCTTTCACTAGATTTTGCTTGCAGGATCCTTATTTCTTCCCAGAAAGTGCTTGAGGCACATCTGCATTTTTCTCTGTCTGTGGAAACATGTGACACAAGGCTAAAACTGTTTGGTCAGCTTTATAAAGGAAGTCCTCAATTCATGACCACAATTGACCCCCAAATTTCCATTGTGGAGTGAAATTTGCCCCATTTTACAATCTCTCTTACCACAATTGTTAAGGGAATCACTGCAGCTGTTAAGCTAGTAACACAGTTGTTAAGTGAATCTGGCTTCCCCATTCATTTGGCTTGTCAGAAGGTCACAAAAGGGGATCCCTTGACCCCAGGGCACTGCAACCACCCCCAAGTCCTGCCAATTGCCAGACACCTGAATTTTGATCACATGACTATGGAGATGCTGCAATGGTTGTAAGTGTGAAAAATGGTCCTAAGTCCCATTTTTCAACACCATTGTAATTTTGAATGGTCACTAAATGAACAATTATAAGTCAAGGACTACCTGTAATAAAGAAAAATAAATGTATAAAAGGAAATGACTTCCCCCTTGATCAAAAGAATAAAAAAATTAGTAACTTAACCACTGCTCTCTTAAAATATAAGAAATAATCTCTTCTTTCCATATCCAATCTCTTATCTATAAACTCACTTAACTGTCTCACTTAGCAACAGAAATGTTAGGCACAATTTTGGTCATAAATTGATATTATGATAATATCTTCTTTCCATTCCAATCTCTTATCTATAAACCTTATCTAGAAATCCCATACTTAAAAGCATTATCATTTCAATCCTGATGTCAGCAAAGGTTACTAGAAATAACAAGGTATCTGTTTTAATCTTGATCAAATAAACCAGCTCTTTATTCCTTCTGTTTTACTTCTCACAATCTTGATATTTCCTTGAAAATAATGTCCTAGAATTTTTTTTCATTTTTTTCTTCTGTTCCTTCTCACAAAATTCTTATACTTGTACGTATTTCAACCTTGTATGTCATATTTAAATTTTTATATCACACAGTATTGCCTTATTTTAATCGTGATGCTTCTGAGATGAATCAAGAAACAAGCAAATAAAATTCTTCAAAGCTTTAACAATCCTCTTGTTAAGAGGGATTAAGGCCACATATAGCTACCCATCGCACAGCAGCAACTGTGAGTGACATACAAAAATTAAAGTGTTTAACTGGTTGTGAACATCCACACTATTAAATGCAAAATAATTACAATAATTTCTTGGAACACCTGAGATTTTACCTCTTTATGGATTGCTGAAACTATACCAGCCAGGAGTCAACATGAATTTTATAATTCAATGCTTGGTACAACTGTAGAATTGCTCTGTTTACATTATTTTTACTAATTTTGTGGGTTGGGTTTCTGGATCCTTCCTCCATCCAAAGATTAAATGATTGGGGCCATTTCAAAAGCTGTGAATGTCTCTGCAAATACATAAAAATAAATAGGTGCTTCTTCTTACTGGATTAACCCATTTTCTGGGTTCACAGAACATAATAAATCACACACTGATTAAATGAACTGGGCTGGCATTACATTATTGGACAATAAGCCAAATAATCATTAAAACTAATGAAGTTTTACCTTGGGGAAAGGCAATTGCTAGATCTTTCAATATGTTAAATAAATAAGAGATGATTAGGGGGCTGGAGGCTAAAACATGCAAAGACTGGTTGCAGGAATTGGGTATGTCTAGTCTGGTGAAAAAAAGGACTTGGGGTGACATGATAGCAGTGTCCCAGTATCTC
Organism: Hydrophis major; assembly: GCA_033807585.1. Classification (NCBI taxonomy): domain Eukaryota; kingdom Metazoa; phylum Chordata; class Lepidosauria; order Squamata; family Elapidae; genus Hydrophis; species Hydrophis major. Next base: position 10,500,016 of record CM066333.1, on the reverse strand, counting down.
AGGGGCTGCCCAAAGAAGAGGGAGTCAAGCTATTCTCCAAAGCACCTGAGGGCAGGACAAGAAACTATGGGTGGAAGCTAAGCAAGGAGAGAAGTAACCTGGAACTAAGGAGACATTTCTTGACAAAACTGTTGTGTCCGCGAAATGATGCCAGGAGTCGGTGACTTCAAATCATGCTCTTTTATTTAAAGTTGGAACCGAACTGGGGCAAAGGAAAAAGTTAGCGGCTTTTATTCCTTTAGCCGCAGCGGCCGCGGCCAATGGCACCACTTTGAATCTCCCGTGATTCGAATGGACCAATCGCGGGAGATTCTTAGCGAGCCAATCGGCGCGGCTCGCCTGACCAATCAGAGTGCCCCACGCTTTGGCCAATCAAAGCGCGGGGATCTCAAGAATGCTAATTAGGGACAGAACAAAAACAATTACTCACTGGAACAAATCAGCTCCAGAAGTTGTGGGCACTCCATCGCTGGAGGTTTTCAAAAAGTAATTGGACAACCATTTGTCTGAAATGGAATAGAATCTCTTGCTTGAGCAAGGGTTGGACTAGAAGATCTTCAAGGTCCCTTCCAACTTTGTTATTTGGATAAATATCTATAGTTAAACTTGTGATATGAACTGAATCTGTTCGTCACAAAAGATGAGAAGTTCTCTATGTGGCAATGAAAATTGAAAATGTTATCCTTTATTCTATTTGACTTCTGATATTTTGGAAATAGCCAATCTACTACTTAAGCTGATTTCTCACAGTTGTAATAGACATAAACTTGTTCTTTTCCAACAAAATTTAACTCAGAGGTGTCAGTCAGAGACAAAAATATCAAGAAGGCAACCACAGACAAGCATTTTACATCCCCGAAAAGGAGACAGGCCTTTTAAATGTACAGTCACAGCCAACTACAATTATGAAATAACTGAATGGAATGAAACTGAACAAGCAGAGATTCAACCTAGAAATAAAGAGAAACTTTCTGACAGTGAGAACAATCAACCAATGGAACAGAAGTTGCCCTCAGAAGTTGTGGGAGCTTATTACTGGAGTCTTTCAAGAAGAGATTGGACTGCCATTGGTCAGAAATGGTGTAGGGTCTCCTGCTTGAGCGGAGGGTTGGACTAGATGACCTACAAGATCCCTCCCAACTCTGTTAATTGCTAAACTACCTTGGCCTTTTTCATTCTACAATAAATCAGCGGTTAAAACTAAGGTTTAGGGGAAGATACCACACTCTACGGGTCTCCAAAGCTTTTACACAGTCAAACAGGACCTCCAAATGCTTCTTTGCTTTGGACAAAAGACCATTGGTTGTTTTTCATGGAAAAGAGGGTTGCAAAACACAAAAAGTAATGATTCTGGAATGGCTCACATTCCAGGCTGGATGCCGATTGAACACTTCGGATTGCAATGACATGGATCTGACTTTGTATTTTGACCTGATTCTCAAGTTTGATAAAAGTGTTTGGGAAGCATTGCGCTCCAGCAAAGTTCTCATTCCGTGTGGGCAGAATTCCAGCTTTGAAATACAAAAGATAGGCAGAAGAGAGGAGGCTTTTAAAAAACAGACTGCATACAATTTTTTAAATAAAAGAAATGGGGAATGAGAGAGGAAAAACCTTATAGTCTGACCCTCTCACTAGACTGCAGGGATATCCAGCAGTAAACAGCATTGAGAATGGTAGAATGTTTACAGAGAATATTTACAGACCTCTCACATCCCGGACATAAACTGTTTCAACTCCTTCCCTCAAAACGACACTATAGAGCACTGCATACCAGAACAGCTAGACACAAGGACAGTTTTTCCCCCGAACGCCATCACTCTGCTAAACAAATAATTCCCTCAACACTGTCAAATTATTTACAAAGTCTACACTACTATCACTGTTAATCTTGTCATCACTCCTTATCACCTATCCCCTCCCACTTGTGACTTTATGACTGTAACTTTGTCGCTTGTATCCTTATGATTTTTACTGACTGTTTCCTAGAATGATTTGATTGTTTATTGTTCCCTATAATAATCATTAAGTGTTGTACCTGATGATTCTTGATTCTTGATGAATGTATCTTTTCTTTTATGTCCACTGAGAGCATATGCACCAAGACAAATTCCTAGTGTGTCCAATCACACTTGGCCAATAAAGAATTCTATTCTATTCTATTCTATTCTATTCTATTCTATTCTACTCTACTCTACTCTACTCTACTCTACTCTACTCTACTCTATTCTATTCTATTCTATTCTATTCTAATTCTATTCTAATTCTAATTCTTGGCCAATAAAGAATTCTATTCTATTCTATTCTATTCTATTCTATTATTCTGTTTCCTAGAATGATTTGATTGCTTATTGTTCCCTATGATAATCATTAAGTGTTGTACCTGATGATTCTTGACTCTTGACGAATGTCTCTTTTCTTTTATGTACACTGAGAGCATTTGCATCAAGACAAATTCCTTGTGTGTCCAATCACACTTGGCCAATAAAGAATTCTATTCTATTCTATTCTATTCTATTCTATTCTATTCTATTCTATTCTATTCTATTCTATTCTAATTCTATTCTAATTCTAATTCTTGGCCAATAAAGAATTCTATTCTATTCTATTCTATTCTATTCTATTCTATTCTATTCTATTCTATTCTATTCTATTCACTGTTTCCTAGAATGATTTGATTGCTTATTGTTCCCTATGATAATCATTAAGTGTTGTACCTGGTGATTCTTGATTCTTGATGAATGCATCTTTTCTTTTATGTACACTGAGAGCATATGCACCAAGACAAATTCCTTGTGTGTCCAATCACACTTGGCCAATAAAGAATTCTATCTAAAGAATTCTATCTATCTATCTAGAGGGTTTCCTGCTTGAGCCAGGGGTTGGACTAGAAGACCTTCAAGGTCCCTTCCAGCTCTGTTCTACTCTTTAGTCTTCAAATATCAAGGCTTCATATGCAGCTAAGTCCTTGACTTACAACCATTTGTTTAGCGAGCATTCAAAGTTACAACAGGATCGGGGGAAAAGGGGACTTACAAACAGTCCCCACTCTTATGACCATCCAAGTATCCCTATGGTCATGTGATCAAAATTTGGGCGCTTGGCAACTGGCACGTTTTTACAGTGGTTGCGGGATTCCCAGGGTCACATGATCAACATTTGCAACCTTTCCAGCTGACTTCTGAGAAACAAAGAAGCTGAATTTCCTTGATCCGCTTAACAACTGAGGTGATTTGCTTAACAACAGTGGTGAAATAGGCCATAAAACAAAAGATGCAGGTAGTCCTCAACTTATGACTACAATTGAGCCCAAAATTTCTCTCACTAAGTGAGAAATCTGTTATGTGAGTTTGTTCCATTTTATAACTTTTCTCGCCTTCATTGGTTAAGTGAATCACTGCAGTTCTTCAATTAGCCGCTCGGTTAAGTGAATCTGGCTTCCCCATTGACTTTGTTTGTCAGAAGGTCACAAAAAAGGATCACATGACCTCGGGGACACTGCAACCGTCATAAATATGAGTCAGTTTATCAAGCGTGTCTGAATTTTGATCATGTGACCAAGGGGATGCTGCAATCATCGTAGGTGTGAAAAATGGTCATGTTACTTTTTCAGTGCCTTTGAAATGGTCACTAAATGAACTGTTGTAAGTCGAGGACTACCAGTATTATAAATAAAAATATAGTGAAGAAAAAGTAAAGAAATATATAAAGAAATGGCTTCTCCCTTTATACGCAACAAATATAACCATTTTTCCTTATTTAACTTATGATCTTCTCTTTAAATACAATAAAGGGTCTCTTTTATCCATATATAATCTGTTATCTATAAATAAATCATCAAAATCTCCTTGTTCAGTCCTAGTCAGTAAAACTCCATTAGCAGTTACCATAAACAGATAACAACCAGAGACAGATAATGGCATATCTATTTCAACCTTGGTCAAACAAGCCAACTTTATATTCCTTCCCTTTACTTTTAACAATCTTCATTTTCCATCCCTTCAAATAATGTTGTAGAACTTGAGTTCTTCTCATTTTTAATCCAGCCCTTGTCACAACAATCATTTGTAAACCCAACCTAGGAAAATTGCCAGCCTCACGTCTCAATAAGGGACAATACGAGAATCAAAATCCTGGGGTACAACTGCTTGTTACCCTTCCCACATGGCTTGGTTATTACCTACCTGCGGACAACTAGCTTCAGTGTTTTCCAAGATCCTTTTACTAAGGAGATAGCTTTCTGCCTGGAGCTGCTTAGGTAGATTTCATTGATGAGAATCACTTCATCTCCAGGTTGCAGCCGGGCGTTCAAAAAATCTGCTTTCCCTCCTTTTTCAATCTAGGACAGGACAAGTGGAGAGAAAAGAGACAAATTAGAGAGATGTTTTACCCATGCCTCTTGCTGTCTACATCTTCTCACCTTGAAGAAAACAAGGACCTAGGTTACTATCTGCCAATGTATTCACATGTTTTCATTGGAAATCTACAGGTTGCTTTAATACAGGCAGTCCTCATGACCACAACTGAGCTTGAAATTTTTGATGCTCAGCAAAAAAAAATACCAGGATAGAATTATGCAAAGCAGTTCAAGCCCAAGAGTAGATTAGAAAGACCAGAATCTGACACCTGAAACTTATTTTAGCATTGGCTCTTCATTCTACCTAAAACAGCAAGTTAAGTTTTGGTAGCCAGAACCCTGTTATCTTCCAAAATACTAGAAAAGAACACCCACAGCCATACATTACAAGGGGGAAAAAAGACCAGAATACCTTCAATAAAAATTTTCCATATTTTTCTCCAATTATTTTCAGTTAATTGCTCCTTCACAATAAGAACAATTTGACATTTTTTAAAAGGAATCAGCCTAAGGAAGTTGTTATACCGCTTTTCTGGACGCGTAACAAAAACTCCGGTGCCTATAAGTGAGACACATTATTCAACACAGCTGGGGGAAAAAAACCCAGCACAGCTAGTCCTCAACTTATAACCGTTCATTTAGTGACCATAGCAACTTACAACAGCACTGAAAGAAGTGACTTATGATTATTTTTCACACTTACGACCATTGTAGCATCTAACGGCATGTCAACTTTTTCAACTTTCCATTTCCAAACATTTAGGGATGCTCAAATGTTGTGACATGCCTTGGAGAGTGTAAAGATATTTTGGTTGCTTAAATATAATTTAGATGCACTTGGTAAGCAACTACATAAATATTATAACTTTTTAACATTTTGTTTGTTTCATTCCCCATAGTTACATTATCAAAATTCAGATGCATGACAACTGATTCATATTTATGACCATCACAGTGATTCACCTCACAAGCGGCTCAAGAAAGTTGGCTAAATGAAGCGAAATTCACAATTTCCCCAAAAATACAACCTACACTGAAAGTAAGTCCTAGACTGATTTTTTTACACATGCACTCAATATAAGCCCTACCCACAAAATAAGCCCTAATTAAGACTCCACCCACTCCAGGTAAAAATTAAGCTAGGGTGAAGATGGGGGTGTGTGGAGCTGCCTTGCTACTTACCTTTGGACGGTTGTAGCCATGCCTTGCACACCCTGACACCTGCCTTGCTGGCCCATTTCTTCTGCAGCTGGCAAGGCTTTCTTGAAGGCCTCTGTATCAGCTGCAGAGGCCTTCAGGAAGGCCTTGCCAGTCACATAAGTAGTTCCTGAAGGCCTCTGACAGTGAAAAGGAGGCCGGGGTGATGCATGCAAGTGAGGTTAGTCAGTGGATGATTTCCCCTGAAAATAAGACCTGGTGCCTTTCCTGTTGGGAAAAAAATTATAAGACAGGGTATTATTTTCGGGGAAACATATTAGTTATTTATATAAGGCTTTTTTCCCCGTTTAATAGTTCATTTTTCAAATGAAGAAGTTGAAGAAATGAAGTTTCTCCAGAAAGAGAGGAATTGTGAGTTTGAAAAAAGCTCATGTGTTTAATAAAGGTGTATAGTCAATGCATCATATCCCATTGACATGGATGAATTAGCTATTATTAGCTATTTTTATCTATAAGGAGGGTAGGGAATTAAAGCCCCAGCTATTATTTCGAAGAGCCGGCCTCTAAAGAATTTTGCAGAGTTTATTAGACCAACCCATATTGGTCTATTCATCCAGCATTCTGTTTTTTTTTTTTTTTTTTAATAAAAGCATGTGTTGTTGAAAAGGCACCTGGATGAAATATTTGCATTTCAGGCGTGGTAGGAATCCTGTAAACGAGAGCAGAAACCAGAATCCTGTGTGAAACACATTGTCATCAGCCAATAATAGGATGGAAAGACAAATATTATAGGTGAATGTCTGTTTCTAAAGATAGGGAGCAGAGTGTAAAATCAAGAAGTAAGGAGCTTTCATGGCAACCTGAGATGTTGTAAGATACACATAGTCCTTGATTTACAACAGTTCACTTAGTAACTGTTTGAAATTACAACAGCACTCGAAAAAAAATGACTCAGGATCACTTTTCACACTTATAACCATTGCAACATCCCCATTGTTGAATGATGTACATTTGGCAGCTTGACAACTGATTCACACTTATGACCGTTGCAGTGTCCCAGGGTCATGTGCTTCCACTTCGGAAGTTGTGGGAGCTTCATCACTGGAGGCTTTCAAGAAGAGATTGGACTGCCATTTGTCAGAAATGGTGTAGGCAGCGTCTCCTGCTTGGGCGGGGGGCTTGGACTAGATGATCTACAAGGTCCCTTCCAACTCTGTTAATCTGTTATGCCTTCTACAACCTTCTGACAAGCAAAGTCAATCGGGGAAGTCAGTTTCACTTAACAACCATATTACTGATTTAACAACTGTGGTGATTCATTTAACAAATGTGCAAGAAAAGTCGTAAAATGGGGCAAGACTCGGTTAACACATTTCTCACTTAACAATGTCAATTTGGGGGTCAACTGCGGTCTTAAGTTGAGGACTACCTATTTTACTAGGGTACTGTTTCTCAACTTTGGCCACTTTAAGACGTGTGGACTTCAACTCCCAGAATCCCCCAGCCAGCATGGGGATACTGCATGGTCCTGTGAAAAATGGTCATAAGTCACTTTTTACAGTGCCGTTGTAAGTTTGAACAGTCACTAAGCAAATGGTTGTAAGTCGAGGACTACCTGTAAAGATTCCCCTCGCACATACGTGCTAGTCATTTCCAGCTCAAGGGGGCAGTGCTCATCTCCGTTACAAAGCCGGAGAAGAGCCAGCGCTGTCCGAAGGCGTCTCCGTGGTCATGTGGCCGGCATGATTAAACACCAAAGGTACACGGAACACTGTTGTCTTCCCACCTATTTTTCTACTTGCATTTTCAAACTGCTAGGTCGGCAGAAGCTGTGACAAGGAATGGGAGCTCACTCCATTACATGGTGCTGGGGATTTGAATCTCCGAACTGCCGATCTTTCCGATGGACAAGCTCAGCGTCTTAGCCACTGAGCCACCATGTCCCTCTAAAGAGACATCGAATGATAGGAAATGTCTAGTCCTTCGGGCTTTTAAGCTCCTATATTTCACTGGGGATCTGAAAGTATGTAGAACAACTATAGGTGGTCATCGAGTTACAACAGTAGTCATCGGGTTACCGCGTGGCCTGTTTTTGGCCGGTTGAGTGCTGCGGGAGGCTGGAGAGGCCGAAAGGGGCTGTGGGGAGTGGCGCAGAGTGCTGCACGGCAGCTGCTGAAGCGACCGGGAGAGTGCAGGCTTGCAGGAGGTAAGTTGAAAGGCCTCTGTACCTGTGCAAAGTGTGTGTTTGGTGCACACATGCAAAGTATGCACACATGCACAAAGCATGCCCACCAAGCCACACCCCCTGATCCGGTGGTAAAACTTTTTTAATCCCACCACTGCACCACAGGTGCCCCCAACACAAGTCCTATGTCATGCCCACAATGGCCGTGTCCACCTGTTTTGGCCAGCAGGGGCTGGTCCTTTGATATTTCCAGGCCAGGCCTGCAGGGCGGATTTAAGCATCCCACAGGCCTTGAGTTTGACACCCCTGCCTTAAACTCCACTCAAGATGTTACCTAGCCTGGTAACGAAATGTTCGGAAATCAACCCACAAGCTGGGAGAACAAATCTTTACTCTCATCCTAAACCCGAGGGACCGATCTTCACCACTATTTGTCATTGAGTAGGATTTTAATTCCATGGGCCTATCTGCAGGGGTGGGATTCAAAAATTTTAACAACCAGTTCTGTGGGTGTGGCTTAGGTGATGGGCATGGCTTGGTGGTCATGTGACTGGGTGGACACGTTATTGGCTAGGTGTGGTGAACTCAATATCACTCACATCGAGGCCCGCACCTCCTCGCCTGGCCTCTCGTGACTGTGGGGATGCTGCAACAGTCATAAGTGTGAAAAATGGTCATAAGTCACTTTTTTCAGAGCCATTGTAACTTTGAATGGTCACTCCACACAAGCAAAGTACCAGCAAAGGAGGGAAAGAAAACTCCAGAGAGGTTCCTGAGACAGGAAGTTTAGTCCTGCCAAGAATGTAAAAAGGGTTAATGGAGAGGCAGTTTCTGTAAGCAACACCAGAATGTTTCCTTCCTTCCTTCCTTACAGGATTAGGCCAGCTTGCCTTTTTTATACACTGTGTTCCCAGCTGCAGTTAATGAAGGGAATCAGGGTTCTTTCCTCCCCCGTAAGCCAAGCAACTCAAATTGCTCCCTTCTCCGTTCCTCCCTGTGTGCCATAGGATGAAGAAGGGGTGAGCCTGGATCTTCCTCTGAATTCCCTCTCCCTCGTTCTACCTCTTCCTGGCTCTGCCCAGGTGGACTTTGCCCTTCCCCAATTTCCTCCACAGCCAACTGAGCCACACTCCCTGTTAGCTGTTCGGCTTCCTCCTGGATTCAAACTCTGACAGGGGCATCACACAATGGAACAGAAGTTGCCTTCAGATATTGTGGGAGCGCCATCAGTGGAGACTTTCAAGAAGAAATTGGACTCTCATCTGTCAGAAATGGGGAGGACCTGTAGGGCAAGGGGTTGGACTAGATGACCTACAAGGTCCCTTCCAACTCTGATTATCGGTTATCTATTAATGATCAAAATTCAGGTGATCACCTTCTGCGACCTTCTGATCAGCAAAGTCAATGAAGGAACCAGATTCACTTAACAACCGTGTTACTAACTTTCTAAAGTTACAACAGCACTGGGGAAAAAAGAGATTTATGACCGTTATCCACGCTTACGTCCGTTACAGTATCTCCATGGGCACATGATCAAAATTAAGAGGCTTGGCAACTGATTCATATTTATGACAGTTGCCGTGTCCCTGGGTCATGGGATCACCTTTTGCAACCTTCTGACAAGCAAAGTCAACAGGGGAAGCCAGATTCACTTAACAACCGGGTTACTAACTTACTACAACTCCCTTAACAACCATGGCAAGAAAAAATTGGCAAAATTCACTTAACCAATGTTTCTGTGATGACTCAGGGTGTGGCGCAAAAGCAACGAAGTCACAAAAATAGGTAAAGTCCTTTTAATATCTCTACCTTGGCCCCCCCAATGTCCAGTTATTATCGGCTGGAGAAAAAACTCTCCCAAGAACAGTTTTTAAAGGGAAGAAATTCCATCTGAACCCAAAGTACATAAAAATTACAAATAAAAACCCAACACAAACCACACTGCCACAATTAATGAGACAGGGCAGGATAAGCAATTGAGGACTTCAAAAGATAACGAAATACACACAGAACCCAGATAAAAATAATTCACGCTTTGCTTCCAGCAAGGAGCTGTGTGCAAACACCCTTTTTATCCTGTTTTCTCAGCTGCAGCTAATGAAGGGAATCAAGGCCTTTTTCTCCCCTGTAACCCACGCCGCTCTCTTATCCGTTCCTCCTTGCGTGCGCTAGGGTGAAGAGAAGGTGGGCCTGGGTCTTCCTCTGAATGCCAGCCAGACTGTGCCCTTCCCCAGTTTCCTCCACAGCCACCAGAACCACACTCCCACTCCCTGTCAGCTGCTCGACCTCTCCCTCAGAATCAGATTCCAGCAGGGGCATGACAGTTTCACCTGAGGAACAGAAACATTGGACTCGATTGTGGTTGTAAGTTGAGGGTTATATCTGTATTTTTCATCTCAATGTACCCAATTAGGCAATATAACATTATGAAAGTGTTATCGTATATTAAAAATTACCTAGCTAGAACTTGGAATGAAGCCTGTTAGAGAATCCCAGGATTGTAAAATGGACCGGGAAAATCCGAAGAACATCTCAGAAGTCAACAAATAGAAAACAATTTCTCCTTTGTTGCTAGGAAACCAAGATTCGTGAAGCCATGGAGGAGATTTATTTTTTTTTCACACCTTCATCCAAGCAGTCAGTGGTGTTGGGTATTGGACAACACCAGCAAATGGTTAATTGTCTTATTTATGGCCACAGCATTCTTGCTGTCATGAGGAATGGTGGTTTGCGGTTCGGGCACTCTGTGCCAAACGGCCAACTTCCGTTTTTATGCACCACCAAGTTGCAAAACCAACTTCAGTTTTTATGTACCATCAAGTTGCAAAACCTGATCTGAAAGAATCAGGTGCAATGGGAAGATTTTTTTCCCCCCTCGCCTTTGAGAGGTGAGCTTCACCTGCTGGCCTGAGAGGCCTCTCTGAAGACCAAGCTAGGGAAAATCCCAAAGTCCAGAAAGTACAATGGGTCTTTGAGATGTCCATTTGGGTTAAATGTAGTAGTATTCCTTGACTTACAACCAGAATTTCCACTGTTAAGTAAAATGCTTGTCAAGGTACAGGTAGTCCTCAACTTATGACTACAATGGAGCCCACAATTTCCTTCCTTGCTTCCTTCTTCCCTCTCTTACTTCCTTCTTTCCATCTCTCCTTCCTTCTTTCCTTCCTCCCTCCCTCCTCTTTTTTCGCACACAACTTTCTTTTCTTTCTTTCCTTTCTTTCTTTATCTTTCTTTCTTCCTTCCTCCCTTCCTCTTTTTTCTCACACTTTTTCTTTCTTTTTTCTTTTTTCTTTTTTCCTTCTTTCCTTCCTTCCTTCTCTTTCCTTCCTTCCTTCCTTCTTTCCTTCTCTTTCTTTCTATCCTTCCTTCTCTTTCTTTTTCTTTCTTTCCTTCCTTCTCTTTGTTTCTTTCCTTTCCTTTTTCCTTCTTTCTTTCCTTCCTTCTCTTTCTATCTTTCCTTCTTTCTTTCTTTCTTTCCTTCCTTCTTTCTTTCCTTCTCTTTCTCTTTCTCTTTCTTTCTTTTTTTTTTCTTTCTTTCCATAGTTGTTAAGTGAATCATTGCAATTGCTAAGTTAGTAACATGGATGCTCAATGAATCTGGTTTTCCCGTTTGACTTTGCTTCTCAGAAGTTTGCCAAAAGTGGTCACATGATACCAGGACACTGAAACCATCATCAATGTTGCCAACTGTCTGGATTTTGATCCTGCAATGGTCATAAATTTTAGAACCAACTGTATGTCTTTTTTTTTTCCCAGAGACGGTATAACTTTGACTCGTCGCTAAACTAACATTTATAAGTCAAGGACTCTTCTTCCTAGCATTACTCCTGCACTATGGCAGGTTGTAAGTCGAGGACTACTGTACTCAAAATTCTTGGGAATTTTGCTTCCCTGTGTTGTGAGTGCTCCATCACTTGAGGTTGTCAAGAAAGTGTTGGATGTTTGTCCTGGTTGATACAAGGTGTCCCACAGGGGGCAGGGGGTTGGAGAAGAACGGGGGGGGTCAAACTCAAGGCCCGTGGGCTGGATCCAGCCTGAAAACAGCAAAGGACAAGCCCACTGGGGCCTCTGCCAGCAAAAACAGAGCTCAGAGGGCTGCCCCCCTCCACGAGTTCCATTTTCATGGCAGAGGGCTACCAAAACACACTAAAAAACAAAACAAAAGGAGAAATGGTTCCCCTTTTGCATTTGAGCATCCAAGAAGGGACAGGAAAGGAGAAAAGGAAAGAGGAAAGGCAAAGAAAAAGGAAAGATGAGAAGAGAGCAAGGAAGGAAAAAGAAGAGGAAGGAAGGAAGGAAGGAAGGAAGGAAGGAAGGAAGGAAGGAAGGAAGGAAGGAAGGAAGGAAGGAAGGAAGGAAGGAAGGAAGGAGACAGGTAAGAGAAAGGAAGGAGGGAGGGAGGGAAGAAAGAAGGAGAGAGACAGGAAAGAGGAAGGAAGGAAGGAAAGAAGGAAGGAAGGGGACAGGTAAGAGAAAGAAGGAGGGAGGGAGGGAAGAAAGAAGGAGAGAGACAGAAAAGAGGGAGGAAGGAAGGAAGGAAGGAAGGAAGGAAGGAAGGAAGGAAGGAAGGAAGGAAGGAAGGAAGATTATAATGAGAGTGAAGGAGGGTCTCAGGGAAGTCCTGCCTTAGCACTTGGCCACCACAAGTGACCTCAACACGAATCCCGTGACACGCCCACAATGGTCATGTCCACCCCTTGCCATGTTCACCTGCCCCCCCCCAGCCCAGCTTTCCAAGGTCAAACACAACCCTGCTGCGGCCCTCAATGAAATCGAGTTTGACACTCCTAGACTAGAAGACCTCCAAGCTCCCTTCCAGCCCTAGGAGTCTATGGTTGTGTGAAGTGAGAATTAATGGCCCAGGGTTGCAAATCACCAGCCTTTACGGAACTGCCTTTAGAGAAATGAGTCACTTCTTAACAAGAAAAATGGGTAGATTTTTTTTTTTTTTAAAAAAACAGCCCTCTCATAAAGCCGGAGGCCATATCGAAAGAAGGTCAACAAAAGATGTGAAGTACAAGTGCCTCCATTGAGAACAGGGCAGTCAACGGAGAGCAACAGCCCAGTAAAAGCTGCTGGGTGCCAGAGGTCATGCCTGGCCTTCTCAGCCCAAAGGGGAGCCGTGGAGGCGGAGCAGGGAGAGGGCTGCTTTTGCCCTTATGGTTTGTTTGAGGATTGCTTTTTATGAGCCATGCACGTGTCCTCGTAGGCCATCAATGGCAAGTCCCACAAATGGGGTGGGGAAGGCGGGTAGCCTTTAGGAAATGCAATGAGCCACTTATAGGCAGCTTAGAGGGAAATATGGCCACTGTTTATTGAAGCTGTTGTGTCAAATGTATATACCTTCCATCCTTTTTCTCATACAACCGTTCTTCTTTCCTTCTCCTTTTTTCTCAACCTTCCTTCTTTCCTTCTCCTTTTTTCTCAACATTCCTTCATTCCCATACAACTTTCCTTCCTACCTTTGTCTCATATAACCTTTCTTCTTTCCTTCTCCTTTTTTCTCAACCTTCCTTCCTTTCTTTCTTCTTTCCTTCTCCCTTTTTCTCAACCTTCCTTCCTTTCTTTCTTCTTTCCTTCTTCTTTTTTCTCAACCTTCCTTCCTTCCTTCCTTCCCATACAATGTTCCTTCCTTTCTTCCTTTTTCTCATACCTTTCTTCCGTCTCCTTTTTTCTCAACCTTTCTTCCTTTTTCTCATACCTTTCTTCTTTCTTTCTCCTTTATTCTCAAACTTCCTTCCTTCCTTTTTTCTCAAACCTTCCTTCCTCCTCATTTTTCTCAACCTTCCTTCCTTCCCATACAACCTACTTACCTACCTACCTTCCTTCCTTTTTTTTCTCATGCAACCTTCCAGCCTTCTTTCTATCCTTTCCTTTTCTTCCCTCCCTCTCCTTTTTTCTTTCTTTGTTTCTCCCTCTCTCGCTCCCTCCTTCTTTCTTTCTTTTTCCCTTTATTTAAGTAAATGCATCAGAAACAGATAGAAAATGAATAAATAAATACATAAATAAAACACATCCAATAAACCCAGGGAAGTGTCTCTGCGTAGCATTTTAGCCCAGCCACCGGCACTGCATCAGGAGGTCAAGAGGGCATGTGCCATTCAGTCCAGCTGTCAAACTAGATAGCAGAAAGTTTAGACAAGGCAAACATAGCAGTGAAACATCTCTGATTGTTCTCTGCTTCATTTACCAAACATCTTAACTTCCAGATGGCGAAACACAAAACTTTCAACAGTAGAAAGTCTGAAACAAGCAGACGCTAATGGAGGACGTGTCGACATCCATTTGATCCTGCAGGATTTGTTTTCATATTAAAGCATGAGAAAGTAGTTTTTATTATTGTCACACTATTGTATAGCTGTCCTGGGACTGCCAATAGCTGCCTGGGCCAGCGAATTTCCCCATCTAATGAGAAATGCCAAATCCCATCGGCACTCAGAAATGTCTGCATGCAAAGAATAGGCTGTACTAGCTAACCTGCGCTTTCTTACTAAATTATAAAAGCAAAAATAGAAAAAAAGTAATTGCTACTTCATTATTAGAGTAGTTGGTCCAATCCCTTTTAGGAAACATGTCCAGGACAGTGGTGGGGTTCAAAAAATTTTTTTTACTTCCTGTTCCATGGGTGTGGCTTGGTGGGCGTGGCAGGGGAAGGATACTGCAAAATCTCCATTCCCCCCCTACCCCACTAACCTGCTTTCCAGCTCCGTTCTCCTGTGCAGGGCAACCAAAGGAGACCCAGCCGATCAGCTGGGACTCAATGGGAGGCAGAGAAGAGATGGGGTTGGCGGGGCCAATAGATTTGCCAGTTCTCCAAACTACTCGAAATTTCCGATACTGGTTCTCCAAAACTGGTCAGAACCTGTTGAATGCCACCTCTGGTCCAGGAGGTTCCAGCATGTCCATGCAGCAAGTTCAGCATCCTCCTGGACATGTTTCATAAAAGGGATTAGAGAGCTCTCATTCCCAAATCATGTCGCATGGTGTCCTAGGAAGCTATGGAATATTTTAAATTTTCAAGGGAAACACAACAGTACTTGATATTTGTCAGATACAATGTCAACTACTAGCTTGAGATAGTTCAGTTTTGATCTAGGAGTACCATGAAAAAAAATTGTTCAGACACCAAGGGTTCAGAATTTCAGAATAACCATTGGAAGGGATCTTGGAGGTCTTCTAGTCCAGTTCATTTAGTGACCATTCAAAGTCACAGCGGCACCGGAAAAAGTGACTTATGACCATTTTTCACACTTACGATGGTTGCAGCGACCCTGTGGTCATGCAATCAAAATTCAGGCACTTAGCAACGATTCATATTTATGACATGCGATCCCCTTTTGCAATCTTCTGACCAGAAAGTCAATGGGGAAGCCAGATTCACTTAACAACTGTGTTACTAACCTAATGTCAGTGATTCACTTAACAACTGTGGCAAGAAATCTCGTAAAATGGGGCAAAATTCACTTAACAAATGTCTCACTTAACAACACAAATTTTGGACTCAATTGTGATCATAAATCGAGGATTACTTGTGTTGGTTGGGTAAGCTACTGTAATTGCAAGGAATCAAATTCCCTCCACAGCTGAACCCCAAGGTACAAATATTCTTTACTATTGGAATATGAAGCCTGATTTGCAAAGGAGCTTCCATTTTTATTTATTTTATAGATACACAATTAACACAACTATCTTTAAATTTTAAAAGTTAGAAAAGAGAAAACTACAAACAAATAAAAATGTAACGAAATAAAAAAGGAAAAGAAGGAAGGGGGAAAAAAAATCTATCTGATATCTATCCATGCATTTAAGTCACTAGTTTCCTATGATTTGATCCAGACAAAATATTATTGTAAAATATCAGGAAATCTTTGGCATAATAGAGATTTCTTACATAGTGCTGCTTCCAGAAAATATTAACTTTTCTTACTCTTCTCCAACACTCATTCCTTGACATCTGGAATAATGTCACATTTCCAATTTTTCAAATGTTGGAAAATTCTTCAGTCCTTCACTTATGTCCACGAACTGAGCCCAAAATTTATGTTGTTAAGCAAGACAGTTGTTACAGGGGTGGACTTCAAACATTTTAGCAAAGGGCTCTCCGCCTGGTTGCTGAGTGGGCGCGGCCATACTGGGCACGACCATGTCAGCCTCCTGCACCATAGCCTTTGTGTGTGTGTGTGTGTGTGTGTGTGTGTTTTGCCCTCCCCAAGCTCCGGAGGCTTTCCTCGAGCCTCTGGGAGGGTGAAAACGGCCTTTCTGAACTTCTGGGAGGCCCGTTTTTTGCCGTGCCTGAGTCTCCACACACATCCTGCACTTCCCTGCATCCAAAACAGGCTGCGTGGGGACTCCTGGGAGGGGAGGGGTGGGCGGGGCCAGCCAGGAGTGGGATTTGGGGGTTCTCCAAACTGCACAGAATCTAAGTTGCGGCTCTCCCAAACCCCCAGCAGCCCATCCCTAAGTTGTTAGAATTCTGGGTGTTGAAGTCCACAGATCTTAAAGTTGCCAAGGTTGGACACCCCTGTTGTAAGCCTTGGTTTGCCTAATTCACCATTGGCTGATGTTGCTCAACACTCTAGAAGACAAGACAAAAATTCCTTGTATATCCAACCACACTTGGCCAATAAAGAATTCTATTCCATTCTGTTCTGTATCTATTCTATTCTATTCTATTTCTATTCCATTCCATTCCATTCCATTCCATTCCCTATTTTCTATTCTATTCTATCTATTTCTATTCCATTCCCTATTTTCTCTTCTTGCCCACTTTTATGCTTCAGTCCAGCACCAAACATTAGGCGTTGGTGCTGCAGAACTTGACTGCCCCCATATGTCAAGTTTAAGAACTCTTGTTAGTGCTTAATCCAATTAGCTACTTGTGTTGCTTTTAGAGGCTTTCTGCAATCTATACCACAACATTCCTGAGATGACCCAGGGTGGGATACAAAACAAACACAGTCACAAAAAAACAGGTGAAGCCCCTTTTATTCTTTCAGTTTGCTTCCAAGCTCCAAATATCTTTGACGGAACACAAAAAACCTCCCACACAAACAGTTACAAGAAGGAGGGGGGGGAAAAATGTCACAAACCAGGCAAGATAAGGGCTGGAGGACATCCACAGATAACAGAACACACACTGGGAAGGGTGCCAAATTCAGAGAGGAACAATCAACTGGAGATATTTCCGCGCTTTGTTTCCAGCATTTGCCGGGACGCATCTTATTCAGTTGTCGCATGAAGAGGACCTCTCCTCCCGAGTAGACCACATCTCTCCCTTATCCTCTCCTCCCTGCTGTGCCCTAGGATGGAGAGGAGATGGGCCTGGGTCCTCCTCTGACTGCTCAGCTGGCCTCTGCCCTTCCCCAGCCTCCTCCACAACCTCTGGAGCCACACTTCCACTCCCTGTGGTCTGTTCCTCCTCTCCCTCAGAGTCAGTCTCCATCAGGGGCATGACAATTCCTGTACAGGTAGTCCTTAACCTACAAGCGCAATTGAGCCCCCAAAAGTGAGGCATTTGTTAAGTGAGTTTTGCCCTATTTTACGACCTTCCTTGCCATCCTTGTTACGTGATCAGTGCAATTGTTAAGTTAGTAACACAGTTGTTAAGTGAATCTGGCTTCCCCATTGACTTTGCTTGCCAGGAGATTGCAAATGGGGATCACATGGCACTGCAGCCATCATAAATATGAGACAGCTGCCAAGTGACAATGGGGATGCTGTAGTTTCACATTTGTAAATGTGAAAAATGGTCACATTTTTCAGCGCTGTTGTGATTTTGAATGACCACTTAACAAATGGTTGAAAGTCAAGGAACCCGCTGTAATAAGTCTATCCCATGACAGCAATTTAATAGTGCAACTGAGCATATAAATGAGAACACATCTCCTTTTCTACAAACATATCAGTTTGCATTTATTTATTTGTCTACTTATTTATCAAGTTTAGAGAGCCAACCAGTTCCATAAGACTCTGGAGCAAAGTCAATGGGGATAGCCAGAGTCACCTAATGACTACAGGATTCACTTAACAACTGATTGGTGATTTGCATAACAACTGTGGCACAAAAAGGCAAAAAATGGAGCAAAAGTCACTTAACAACTGTCTTGCTTAACAATGCAAATTGTGATTCAAAGTCAAGGACTACCTGTATTCCATGTAGCATTCGATTGCTCAGAAAACTAATCAATTCAGTGTGAGGGGTGGTACGGTTTCCTTCCATCTTTCTTTCAAAAAATGCGGCTAAACTACAATTCCCGGCAGAATCCTTGGAGAGTTATCAAGGAGCCAGAAAGTAGCATTCACTCTTTAGCTAATTACCATGATGCAGATCTTTTATTTTGGTTACTGCAGGATCTCTAATTGAGTCCCTCAGTTGCTAAATAGCTTTATAGGTTCCCTGCCCATTAGAAGAAGGCTATTTTTAGAACACAGCAGGAATGGTATTCTTGGAATCAAGAAAATGACAGCTGGTTCCCCCGGCTGAATTGCTGTCTAGAGCCATACTTTTTCTGCAGATTTAACCCAGAAATGACGTTTTCTAGACCACAGGTAATTTAAAAACCTGTGGACTTCAACTCCCAGAATTCCCCAGCCAGCTGTGCTGTCTTAAACTTGTCAAGGGTGGATATTTCTGCTTCAGTTCATGGCAGTCAAGCCGGCTTCCTGACCATTCCCACATGTCCCCTCAACACTCTGTACCCCAAGCCATGGCGTTCTTTAATTCTCAGATGAATAAAGCTATAGAAATCACTAAATTACTTGAGTGTATGTTGATTTACAGAACCTGTGGTGATTTATTATTTCTTATGGCTGTGCAATGCTTCAGGTTCAAATTGAAAAGGGGATTCCCCATAGCACTGCAATTCCTTTAAGCAGTTGCTAAGATTCTCTTCAAAAAGAGCAATCAGCCTTTTGAGGTGTTTTTGCTGAAGGTTGAAAATGCAATTAAACCAGTAGTGTCTTGGCAATTTTAAGACATATGGACTTCAACATCCAGAATTCTCCAGCTAGCATGGCTAGCTGAGGAATTCTGGGAGATGAAATCCACATATCTTAAAATTGCCAAGGTTGGATACCCTTGAATTAAACAAAAATTAAACTGATAAAATCAGGGGTCTTCAAACTTGACAGCTTTAAGGCTTGTGGACTTCTCAGAATTCCTCCTCCAGTCATGTTAGCTCAGGAATTCTGGGAGTTGAAGTCCACAAGTCTTAAAGCTGTCAAGTTTGAAGACCCTTGGATAAACTGATGAAGTGGGATGCCAACAATTCTCTTTGGGCTGAGTGACGTGAGTTCTGGTCTTGTCCCTGATGGTGTTGCATGATGGTTGGATTTGGGACAGTCCATCAGCAGCTCATATGGAGTGCCCATCTGATTAGCGTGTCACCTGGATTCATGCCAAAATCCAAAAATAACATCAAAGAGGTTCAGAAGTATTTAAAATGGCTAGAGGCACTGCATTCAGCATGAAGAAGATGCAGCTTCCATGCAGAGCTTCTCCAAAAGCAGGATGGAGGAAGGCCCTTTGACAGATTCCAGGAGATAATTTATTTATTTGTATTCCACCTTTCTTATTTTTACAAGTTCCCCAAAACAGTGAACATATCATATTTCTACAGTATTTTCCCCAGAACAACTACCCTATGAGGTGAGTTGGACAGAGAGAGTGACTGGCCCAAAGTTACCAGCTAGCTTTCATGCCTAAAGTGGGACTAGAACTCACAGTTTCCTGGTGATTGGCTTAAAGTCACTCAAGTTTTTCATAGCTAAGATAAGATTAGAACTTACCATCTCCTACTTTCTAGCATGGTGCCTTAATCGCCTATTTAAAAATATATTTCCTATGTATGAATATAAAAATGTAGAAAAATATATCCTGTTTCTAACCTCTAACTTGTTGCTTTTTTAAAAAAAATCTCTGTCACCCAGTTTCAGCTTTCAAACATTTTTTTGGAGTTTGTAACATTGACACATTATCAACCTGGACAGTGGGATTATAATTGCAGAAGCAACTGTTCAAAATCTTTTTTATTTTTATACAGTACTGTATATAATATGTGTATGTATGTATGTTTGTATGCATTGGTGTGCATGTGGATGGATAGCTAGATGATTGTTGATAGATAGATATAGAGGATAGATAGATAGATAGATAGATAGATAGATAGATAGATAGACAGATAGACAGACAGACAGATAAATGGTGGATAGATGATGGATAACTAGATGATAGTTGATAGACAGACAGAGGATAGATAGATAGATAGATAGATAGATAGATAGATAGATAGATAGATAGATAGATAGACAGACAGACAGATAAATGGTGGATAGATGATGGATAGATGATAGTTGATAGATAGACAGACAGACAGACAGACAGACAGACAGACAGACAGACAGACAGACAGACAGAAAAATGATGGATAGATGATGGATAGCTAGATGATAGTTGATAGACAGACAGAGAAATGTTAGATAGATAGACAGACAGATAAATGGTGGATAGATGATGGATGGCTAGATGATAGTTGATAGATAGACAGACAGACAAATGATGGATAGATGATGGATAGCTAGATGATAGTTGATAGACAGACAGAGAAATGATAGATAGATAGATAGATAGATAGATAGATAGATAGATAGATAGATAGATAGATAGATAGATAGATAGACAGACAGACAGATAAACAGACAGACAGTCCTGGAGTCCATGTCTATTATCATATATATCATTGCATGGAAAAACTGCACATTCTTTTTTTAAAAATCCATCTATAAAAAACATTTTTGGAAAGATCAATTCGTTGAGATCTAAAGCTCAAGGCAGACACCTCTTAATACAGTTGGAAAAACCATTATGCCTAGTTTGCCAATTGCTTAACTTTAGACCGCATGATCTATTTTAAAACACAAAGCCCTGCTTCCCCCCCGCCTGCCCCCTTAATAAGATGCCGAAGTGAAGTTTGTCTTATGGGAGCCTTGGAGGCAGGGTGATATTTCTGCTGGAAACTGGAAGTGGATTTCGGGCCAACTGATTACCAAGGGATGATCATAAGACTGAAATGACACTGCACTTGGATTGACAATGTAGCTAGTCCGACATTACAAGTTTCCAAGGTGAAGAGCTAAGGAGATGGCAGGAATGTGTATAAATCCTGTGATTTCTTTATAGAATTTTGTAGCAAATCTCACTAGCCCCTCTAAAATGTACCCCACGGCTTCTTCAGCTATACAAAATATCAATCACACAGTTGTTCTGTCAAGGAATTGGGCAGCAGCTGTCCAAATGAAGTCAAAGACACGGATACAAATGCGTAGTTTTATATAAATAAATACACTGCTCAAAAAAATAAACTCCAAGTCAATCACACTTCTATGAAATCAAACTGTTCACTTAGGTAGCAATACTGATTGACAATCAATTTCACATGCTGTTGTGCAAATGGAATGGACAACAGGTAGAAAGCATAGGCAGACATCCCCAATAAAGGAGTGGTTCTGCAGGTGGTGACCACAGACCACTTCTCAGTTCCTATGTTTTCTGGCTGATGGTTTGGTCACGTTTGAATGCTGGTGGTGCTTTCACTCTAGTGGTAGCTTGAGACGGAGTCTACAACCCACACAAGTGGCTCAGGTAGCGCAGCTCATCCAGGATGGCACATCAATGCCAGCTGTGGCAAGAAGGTTTGCTGTGTCTGTCAGCGTATTGTCCAGAGCATGGAGGCGCTTCCAGGAGACAGGCCAGTACATCAGGAGACGTGGAGGAGGCTGTAGGAGGGCAACAACCCAGCATCAGGACCGCTACCTCTGCCTTTGTGAAAGGAGGGACAGGAGGAGCACTGCCAGAGCCCTGCAAAATGACCTCCAGCAGGCCACAAATGTGCACGTGGCTGCTCAAAAGGTCAGAAACAGACTCTATGAGGGTGGTATGAGGGCCCGACATCCACAGGTGGGGGTTGAGCTTACAGCCCAACACTGTACAGGAAGTTTGCATTTGCCAGAAAACACCAAGATTGGCAAATTCGCCACTGGCGTCCTGTGCTCTTCACAGTGAGCACATATGACAGATGTGACAGGCCATGGAGAACGTTCTGCTGCCTGCAACATCCTCCAGCATGACTGGTTCGGCAGTGGGTCAGTAATGGTGTGGGGTGGCATTTCTTTAGGGGGCTGCACAGCCCTCCATAGGCTCACCAGAAGTAGCCTGACTGCCCTTAGGAACCGAGATGAGATCCTCAGACCCCTTGTGAGACCATATGCTGGTGCAGTTGGCCCTGGGTTCCTCCTAATGCAAGACAATGCTAAACCTCATGTGGCTGGTGTGTGTCAGCAGTTCCTGCAAGATGAAGGCATTGATGCTGTGGACTGGCCCGCCCATTCCCCAGAACTGAATCCAATTGAGCACATCTGGGACATCATGTCTCGCTCCATCCACCAATTCCATGCTGCACCACAGACTGTCCAGGAGTTGGGGGATGCTTTAGTCCAGGTGTGGGAAGAGATCCCTCAGGAGACCATCCGCCACCTGATCAGGAGCATGCCCAGGCATTGTAGGGAGGTCATACAGGCACGTGGAGGCCACACACACTACTGAGACTCATTTTGACTTGTTTTAAGGACATTACATCAAAGTTGGATCAGCCTGTAGTGTTTTTTTCCACTTTTATTTTGAGTGTAACTCCAAATCCAGACCTCCATGGGTTGCTAAATTTGATTTCCATTGATAATTTTTGTGTGATTTTGTTGTCAGCACATTCAACTATGTAATGAACAAAATATTTAATAAGAATATTTCATTCATTCAGATCTAGGATGTTTTATTTTTGTGTTCCCTTTATTTTTTTGAGCAGTGTATATTTCACATTTGTATTTAGAGCAGTCAAGATGGTCAGGAGCGCAGGAACCTCATGAGGTAAAAATTCAGACAGCATACAAAGCCTGCAGAAGAAAAAGATGGGGGAAAAAGGGAAACTCCCCCTTTACATCCACGGCAACCAATTATAGCGCAGATTGCCTCATCTGCATGAGCCCACACTCTCCAACCAATCAACTACAACTGTGTGTTCTGGTCCATTATAGGAGGGGTTTCCAACCTTGGCAACTTTAAGACTTGTGGACTTCAATTCCCAGAATTCCTCAGCAAAGCTGGCTGAGGGAATTCTGGGAGTTGAAGTCCACAAGTTACCAAGATTGGAGACCCCTGCATTATAGGATTTACTGTTCTAGCTACTAAATTAAATAATACATTCCTCTCTGAAATTCTCACATTCTTCCTATTGTATGAGTTAATATTTCTCTCTGAGGTGTATAATAAACTGAATTTAGAGTTACTTCCCAATGTATTCAGTGCAATGAGTTGATCCCTTTGATATCCTTTGGCACTGAAATGCAATGAATCATTAACAACACGTGCTGTTTAACTTATTCAGATATCTATAGAAATATAGAGTTACAGACTTGATTTGATTCAGCAAATTATTTAATGGGAAGGGAAGCGCTGGGGGCTTAAAGATGTTTATTGTACCATTATTATGGGAAAATGTAAAAGAGTAAATGTGAAATGTTCAGAGAGGCAGTTTGGTCTAGAGGTTAAGGCACCAGGTAGAAACAGGGAGAATGTGGATTCTAGTCCTGCCTTAGCCATGAAAGCCAGCTGGGTGGCCTTGAGTTAATCACTAGGAGACTGTGAGTTCTAGTCCATCCTTAGCCACGAAAACCAGCTTGGTGACTTTGGGCCAATCACTAGGAGACTGAGAGTTCTAGTCCCACCTTAGCCATGAAAGCCAGTTGGGTGACCTTGAGCTAATCACTAGGAGACTGAGAGTTCTAGTCCATCCTTAGCCATGAAAATCAGCTGAGTGACTTGGGAGCAGTCATTCTCAATCCAACATACCTCATCGAATTGTTGTGGGGGAAATAGAATGAGAAAGATGTGATCCAGAACACTGATCACTAAGTGGAGCAGTGAAGTGAGTCATGGCCTATTTTACAACCTTATTGCTATGGGAATTAAGTAACTCACATGGTTGTTAAAGAAATCTGGCTTTCCTATTGATTTTGCTTATCAGATGCCAGCTAGGAAAATTGGAAATGGCAACCATGTGACTCCAAATACATGACAGTTGCCAAGCACCCAAATTTTGATCATGTGACTATAAGGATACTGCAAAGGTTGTAAGTGTGAGGACCACACTTTATTAGGTGTTTTTCAACATTGTTGTAACTTTAAATAGTTACTAAACAAATGGTTGTAAGTTGAAACCTGCCTATTATCTGCCATCATCTTCCCATACAGGTAGTCCTCAACTTATGACTGACTCCCATGCCTCCTCCTCCTCCTCTGATTCTGCTGCTGAAGGGGCCGGCGGCTGACAGGCTACAACAATAAGTGTGGAAAACGGTCATAAGTCACTTTTTTCAGTGCCATTGCAACTTTGAACGGTCACTGAATGAATGGTTGGAAATCAAGGACTTTCTATATGGATGAACTCAGGCAGAACCCCTGAGCTTAGTTTTGACTCTGTTATAGCCCGTAGGATGTGATGTGATATGCAAAGCAAACCATGGCTTAGTGTGACACCGCTTCTGATCCATGAGGAATAAAGCATTTCAAAAATAAAGTGCTTTAATAGTTAGTTAGTTAGTTAGTTTAGTTTGTCAAGCATGTATGAGAAAACAAGTATAAATATGAACATAACATATAAACATACAAGTATATACATAGTAAATGAGTACAAATAAATGGGAACCATAGGACAGGGATGGCAGGCTTGCTGGTGTGCTTATGCATGCCCCATACAGACCTCTTAGGAATGGAGTGAGGTCCACAGTAGACAGTTTAAGGTTAAAGTTTTGAGGGTTTGAGGATGTAACAATAGAGTCAGGTAGCGAAATAACAGGCATGTGATATTCTTGGTGTTCTTCAAATACAGAATTGGCTAAAAGGAAAAAAGGCCAGAAACTAAACTCATGATGATGATGTAAAACACACTTTAAGCATGTCTGACCTTAAGGGAATTGGTTGTTGAAGAAACCAAACCCCACAGCACCATTGTTGTTGCTTGAATGAGCTGTATTAGCTGTAATAAACCTTTTGTTTTTAAAGGCAGGATGTGGTTTCCTCTCTTGTAAATGTTTTTAGCCCTGGAAGTTTATTACTGTATGCCGGTAAATGTTCCTCTTTAAAGTCATGGAATATCTTGCCGCATTTGGCAGCATCCTTGGTTTGAATTGCAGCTTGTGTTATGGTTGATTTCCATTATTTATATAGGGAGTTTTTAATGCTATTTTTAAAATCCTGTGGTATCCTGTCCAGGGTCCATTAGGGTGGTAAAAACAAACAAATAAATACATTTTGTATTGCTTTGTGGAGAGCAGTCAATATCTCTTTGGCTTAAGTTCACCAACAGAATAGTCCTCGACTTACGATTGGTCACTTAGCAACTGCTCAAAATTATGATCGACTTTGAAAAAGATCATTTCAACCCAGATCCAAAGTTCCAATGGCCACCCTACCCCCTTGCAGTCACATGATCAAATTTTGGTTGATTGGCAACTGGTCTGTATTTATGGCCATTTGCATCTTCTGAAAGTCACATGATTACAATTTACTATGGGCTTCTTTTCTTTTCTGGAACCAGAATTTACTTTGACTTTCTGGCAAAAACTTCCCATAATAGCAAACTACAGTTCAGTTACTCAATTCTGTTTTTTGTTTTTTTTTCATGGAGCCAGCAATTAAGACATGAAGAACTGGGTCCATAATCCTCTTGTTTCCTTCTTCTACTCTTTCCTGGAGGACCTAAGGCAGCTGGATGTAAGCAGTGATTTGATATTCTTTATTTCTTGTTGTGGGTCTCTTGGTGCTCTCTGAGCTTAATGGTTTTCTTGCAGACATTTCAACTAGGCAAGATCATTGCTTACGCTAGCACTGATGATGTTACCGAGTTGGGTCATGAAACATTGACAAAAACCCCCACCAAGCTTAGATCACATGACCCTGTGACACTGCAACTGTTATAAATATGTGATGACCCAGGGCATGGCACAAAGGCAACACAGTCACATAAGTAAGAAGAGTCCCTTTAGTACCGCCAACTTTGCCCCCAATGTCCAGGTTATCTTTGGCTAGAGAAAAAACTCTTCCAAGAACAGTCTTTAAGTGGAGGAAATTCAGTCCGAAAACAAAGTACATACAAACTGTAAATAAAAATCCATACAAACCATGCTGCAGTAATTAACTTGACAGGTCAGGAGAAAGAATTGCAGACTTGAAAGGCCACACAGTTGGGAAGACACCAGGAACCCAGATAAGCCTTGACGAAACCAGATAATTCATGATTTGTTCTCAACAGCTTGCTGTGCACAACTTCCCTTTTTAAACACTGTGTTCCCAGCTGCAGCTAATGAAGGGAATCAGGGCCCTTTCCTCCCCCGTAAGCCACGCAACTCACGTTACTCCCTTCTCTGCGTGCCCTGGGATGAAGAGGGGGTGGGCCTGGGTCTTCTTCTGAATTCCCTCTCCCTTGCTCTACCCCTCCCCTGCTCTGCCCAGCTGGACTTTGCCCTTTCCCATTTCTTCCATAGCCAACAAAGCCACACTCCCACTCCCTGTCAGCTGCTCGGCCTCCCCCTCTGAATCAGATTCTGATAGGGGATAGGCTGATAGGCTTTTTTCCCCTTTACAAAATCCTGAAAGAAAAAGGGAAATTACTAGATAGCTGATATGTTATAAATCTTTTGTTAATTTTTTGAATACTTCTTTGGTAATTGAAGTAATTTAGAAAAAAAATGCATTACTAAAATTTCATACTATAAATCTAAGGAACTCAACTATAGTCCTCAAAGCTTGAGTCTCAAAAGCTACGTAGCTAACTTTTTTTTTTGAGATAATTTAACACAAACAATAATTTGTCACATTCCCACTTGATAATTTTTCCTGTTCAAGAGACATGTCAGACCACACTTGTTTAGTTTAGTTTAAAGAAATGCCAAATGGATTCCAAAAATAATTTCACACACACACACACAATGTTAAACCATAAAGTGGTATTTAGCTATAGTTTAACATGTAAATCGAGTAGTGGCTTAGCTAACAAATCATTAAAGAAAAAGTATGCAGCACATTATGGAAAGAAACTGTGAGAACAGCTTCTGCTCTGAAATGGAAAATTCAGAAAGCAACAAATCCTACTTTTAGCCAACATATTAAGATTTTTGTAAAAACTTTGAATGGCGCAAAAAATTTAAAAGTTGTTATACTCGGAAAACTCTTTATCCCTTTTGCAAAATGTTCAGTGAAACCTGATGGTTTATATATGCTTGTCAGTTGATACTGATTCAAATAAAATTTGTATATAGCTAGCACAAGCCTAGCACATTCTATATTTGCAACTAACATTTAATGCAAATAAAACATTTACATTTTTTTTAAAAATGAAAAATATATTAACTAAAAAGACCAAAATATATAGATGATTGGGTCGTTTTTTGCAACCCTTGCTGGAGCCCTATTAAACTTTTCAGTTGAAATATGTAATTTTAAGCACCCAATCGATTTAAATAACCTTAATCCTCCTGAAACGAATTAGCCTAAATCATGTTAAATCCAAGCACCTTATTCGTTATTGGTTACAAATTAGCTCAGAGGTTACAGGATCCACCTTAAGCAGATAAAAATTGTTTAAATCATAAATGTATATCTCCTTATCTTTGAAATGTGCTCTTTCGAAGAATCTATATAAAACAGTACCTAGTGGTCTGTGCCAAATACAAGTGTTTTTTTTCCCCTTTGGCTTCACAATGGCCTAAAAACGTTGAACAACCTACAAATCACAAGACAAATTCTCACTCCTTCCTCATTCTTTCCTAGAATGCTTTGCTTCATCTGGTACCCTTGTAAAGAATTCTAGCTTTTACATTTGCTTTAAATTCCTGTTAAACTCTTATTTAAATCAAATAAACAGGGTTACCTTGGAGATGATTAATGGCTCTTTATGCTCCAGTCCGCCTTTCAGTGTAAATCCCCATGGAGCTCCTCCTTGGAGTAATACTTCCAAGTAAAGGTATCTCCCTTTATGGGTTAAGTTAGCTTCTGAAGAAGAAATGACATTTCTGTTTACATTGTCCAACATCATGAACCTCATAACTTTGTCTTTCCAAGGGCCCTCTGAACACACCCTCAGTAACCTGAAGAGTCTGGGAACGAGAGCATTGAAGATGAAAAACCTCCACATTCGTGATGAATTATCTCCCTCTCTGCCAGATCGTAGGCTGCAAGGATCACCAAGAAGGACAAGTCCATTTTCCTGGTGGCTACAAGAAGTCCACCGCTAGACAGATAATTCTTTAGAACATTCGGGCAGAGAATTCTTTAGAACATTAGCCGAACCAGTCCAGCTTCATGAGATGTTTTCAACTCGACACATTTCTCCTCCCTCTGCAAAATCTTTCTCTCTGAAAATCTCTTTCCGTGAACATTGCCCAATCTGGGCCTTCTTCACAGCGTCAGGACCAGGAAGAAAGCAAAAGAAAGAAAGAAAAGGAGCAAGAAGACAGAGAGAAAGCGAGACATTTCAATCTGTTGGGGAGCAAACTTTTTAAATGAGCTCCTGGTGCTTCGGCTTTGATTGATGATTGGCCCTTTCTCCCAGTCCCTCGGCAATTTACCATTACAATGGCTGTTTTTTCCTCAGTTCATTGCCTCTGAAGAATGAAAGCATCTTCTCCGGTTCTTCAACAGGCTTTTCTGCTAGCTTCACTGTTTTGTGGTTTGTCAGAAGTAGCAGGGACAGAAAAGGAGAGTGTGAGGGGAGCAAAGCCCAGACTTTCCTTTCTTTTCTCTTTTTTTCTTTTCTTTTTCTTTTCTTTTTCTTTTTCTTCCTTCCCTTCCCTTCCTTCCTTCTCTTTTCTTTTCTTTTCTTTTCCACTTGCTCTGCAGAACTTGGATGTCGAATGACTTGCCCAGTTGAATTTATACAGGGGAAATGAGACTGTGCCAGGAAAACAGGAAAGGCAGGTGAAATTAATCCCTTGCAAAATGTGAAGGAGATAGCTTAGCTCTTTTCAGCTTTTCCCACTCCACTGCCTCTGTTCTCAAGCCTTCTGTTGTTGAAGGAGAGTGTTCAGAGCAGAGAGGCAGCAACAGCCAAAGAGAGAGAGAGAGAGAGAGAGAGGAGTGATTTCTTAAGGATTCCAGAAGCTGCTAGCTACAATTGATTAAAAGTGCATGCAATATAAAGTTGATAGCGGTCATTTCCACACAATTGCTGGACTGGAAATGAAACTCTGCAAACTTCAGAACTCTGATGGCCTCCAAAATAGTTGAGACCTCACTAGAGATGACAAGACAGAAGGGTTTCAGTACTTGAGGGGCTGCCGCAAAGAAAACCGGGGTCAACCTCTTTTCTAAAGCACCAGAAGGCAAGACAAGAAACAATGAATGGAAACTAATTAACGACAGAAGCAACCTAGAACTAAGGAGAAATTTTCTGACAGTGAGAACAATTAACCAGTGGAATGGCTTGCCCCCAGCTCCATCACTGGAAGTTTCTAAGAAGAAGATTGGATAGCCACTTGTCTGGAATGGCATAGCTTTCCTGCTTGAGCAGGGGGTTGGACTAGATGACCTACAAGGTCCCTTCCAACTCCTTTACTCTGTTAAATGTATGAGACTACAGATTCCGTTATTCCCAGGTTCAGTTAAAAGAACTGTAGGTCAACACATAGAATAAACTTAAAACCTTCATGTTATGTTTATCTGACTTCATACCACGATAGGTGGATGCTTGCATGGAAAAAAGGCAACCTTATCATTTGTAGAACATTGTGAAAATGTTTTCTTATTGCACCAAAATCAAAAATAAACAACCTATCTCTTTCTTTTCAACCTTCTTCAGAATCAAGTTTTTCAAAATGCAAAAGTGAAAACATACCAAGAACTCTCAACTGCATTAGATGTCATACTGACAAATGGAATACTCCAGGTTCCTCATTTCTAATCCAATCTAGCTACCAAATATGCAACATTTTCAATGAAAACGAACAAATGGAAGATGAAAACAGCACTCGAAATAAGACAAATTCATTCTGATATCAAAATATATTGTATGATATGTCTGCTGATCAGTAAGTATTTATTAGATCTGGTGAGGAAAACTATGTTTTAAGCACAGACTTTGAATGTAATTAAAAGACAAAACTGTTGTGTATGCAATAAAGATTAATAAAGTGTGAACTTGGAGTAAGTGCAGGGTTCTGGCCCTGCACTTCTGATTGGCTATTAAGCGGCAGGACCGGAATGGCCCGTTCCGGGGAATCCGATTGGCCCTTAACAGAGAGTTTCTATTGGTTATAAGAGCTAGTATTCCTAGCTCGTTATTGGTTAAAAGTTACAAGGTTTGCCTATATAAGGCAGGGTTAACTACTGTTAAAATGAGGAAGTCACAATGTAAATAAAGAGCTGAAGTTCACCGTTCAGAGGCTTGTCTCCATTCTTTCTCGCCCATGCTCAAAACATAACACTGGCGACGAAGGTGGGATATGGAGATATCTGAACCAAAGAAACTTTGAAGAACACTGAGCACGTGACAGACGACGCCAACAATAGAACCATGTCCGGCGGCATCGTACCACCCGCTCCGTTCGACTGGGAGTCTTACATGGATCGTTTCCAAATGTTCTTAGAGACGAACAACTTAAAGGACGCCACAGCCGGAAAGAAGCGGGCGGTGTTCCTAACGCATTGCGGTCCAACCGTATTTAAGATGGCTAAAGCACTAGCCAAATCCTGAGAAGTGAAGGCCAAGGATTGGGACGACCTCGAACCTATCCTGCGAGACCACTACGCCCCGACCGTTCCTACGCTCGTGAGACACCACAAGTTTTATCAGAGAAGCCAACAAAAGGGCAAAAGCGTGGCCGACTTCATAGCAGACCTCCGGAATTTGGGAGGCCTCTGTGGATTCACCGATTTAGAAGAAGCACTAAGAGATCGCATAGTTCTGGGACTAGATGCACCAGGTGTCCAAAGCAAGCTGATGGCGAAAGGCAACATCAGCCTTGTCGACGCCATCGCCGATGCTACGGCAGCAGAAGCAACCAGGAAGTCGGCTGCACAACTACGCCGAAACCGCGCTCCAGTACCACCACCGGCCAGTGAAATCTCACTTAGTTCAGAAGGGCAGCTTGCGATAACGCACCACGAGGAACTCTCTTCGTCGTCAGACAGCGACGAAGAAGGGGTCCATCGACTGCGATCCAACCGGGACCCTCACCCGAAGCCTTTCGCCCTTGCGCTGGCTGTGGAGTCAACCATGCCAGGTCCGAATGCAAATTCCACGACGCACTCTGCCATGAGTGCGGGAAACGAGGCCACATCGGACGAGTCTGCCGCAGCTTGCCAGGACCCAGCCAGGCCTCAAAAGGGGCTAACTATCGCCAATCAACAGGAAACCGTCCTGCACGGCGAGAGCCAGTAAACCACTCTTACAGAAATCGAGCTTTGCAGAGAGAAGAGGCTCACCATACTATCACTATCGGTCATGCCTCAACCTTGGACACTAAGAATATCTGAGTCACGGTAGCCATTGAGAACCAGCCTTGCCACATGGAGGTCGACTCGGGATCGTCCCTCTCAATGGTGTCTTGGAAGACACTCAAGCAACTCATCCCCACAATTCAACGCCAAGATCTCCGTTTCCAACGCCTCATCCTCAAGGACTACCAAGGGAATCGAATCCCCATCGTCGGTTCCTGCCGAGTCCGAGTCTCCTTCAAGAAGCACACAGCGTTCTTACCTTTAACGGTCATCGATACAGATAGGCCTAGCCTACTAGGCCTCCAATGGTTCGCACCACTCGGCATTGAAATGGCCGGTGTAAACTGAGTCAGTGGCTGTGACTGGGAGGAAGACCTTATCTATGAGTTCAGGGACGTCTTCGCAGACAGCTTAGGCGAGTACAAAGGGACCCCGATTTCATTCAGCCTAGATCCAAAAATAGCTCCCATTCGCCTAAAACCCCGTCGAGTTCCGTTTGCCTTAAAATCGAAAATCGATGAACAACTCGACAAACTGATAGCTCAGGGGGTGTTAGAGCCCATCGATCACTCCCTTTGGGAAACCCCTATTGTAACACCCATTAAGCCAGACGGGTCAATCCGAATTTGTGAGGACTACCGGGCCACTTTGAACCACGCCTTGCAGCAGAACGCGTATCCAGTTCCAGTGGTGCAGCATCTCCTCCATTCCCTGGGCGGCAGGAAAGTTTTCGCTAAATTAGATTTAGCTCAGGCATATCAGCAATTACCAGTAGATGAAAAAACGGCACAGGCCCAAATTATTGTGACGCACCAAGGTGCCTTTAAATGTACCCGGCTGCAATTCGGAGTTAGTGTAGCCCCGGGGATTTTTCAGAGCCTTATGGAAAGGTTATTGCAAGGAATTAAGGGCGTGGTCCCCTATTTTGACGATGTATTAATTGCAGCCCCTACAAAAATAATCTTACAGGACTGGTTAAAATTAGTCCTAAAAAAATTCCAAGAGGCCGGTCTTAAAGTTAAAAAAAACAAATGTAAATTGTGTATTGACAGCGTTGAGTTTTTAGGGTACCTGATTGATAGCCAGGGCATTCACCCTACCAAAAGTAAATTAAAAGCGATCAAAAATGCTCCCAGGCCACGCAACAAGGCCGATCTCCAGGCATTCCTAGGCCTCATCAATTTTTATAATATATTTTTACCGCACAAAGCAACTGTCGCTG
Source organism: Hydrophis major (assembly GCA_033807585.1). Lineage (NCBI taxonomy): Eukaryota > Metazoa > Chordata > Lepidosauria > Squamata > Elapidae > Hydrophis > Hydrophis major. The sequence continues at coordinate 10,467,555 of CM066333.1, read as the reverse complement.
AACCGTTATACCGGTTGTTAGATAAAAAAGCAAATTGGCTATGGGGTTACCGTGAAGAACAGGCATTCCGAAATGTTAAAAAACTGCTCACTTCTGACTCTGTACTCATGCAGTATAACGAGACTTTGCCGTTAGTTATAACCTGTGATGCATCGCCTTTCGGGGTGGGCGCCATTTTGAGCCACGTACTGCCTAATGGGAACGAAGCCCCTGTTGCATATTTTTCAAAGACTCTTTCAAAAACTGAGCAGAACTATGAACAAATTGATAAAGAAGCCCTTGCAATTGTCTCAGCTGTGAAAAGATTCCACGAATACGTGTATGGCCGGGCTTTTACTCTTGTGACTGACCACAAACCTTTATTAGGGATAATAGCCGGAGATAAGCCAACTCCCTACATATTGTCCCCTAGGATGACCTGATGGTCAGAATTCTTAGCTGCTTATAACTATCGGCTGCAATACCGCCCGGGGAAAACCATTCCCCACGCCGACGCATTGAGCCGAGCACCGCTTCCAGAGACTCTCGACGATCCTGCACCAACGGTAACCACGTTGCAAATCGAGGCACTCAACTCGCCGCCACTAACCGCCCGAGATATCGCGAGAGAAACCAAATGCAACCACACCCTAGCGCAAGTCCTGGGCTGGGTAGAACGCAGATGGCCATTGGACCAGTTATCAGATGACTTCACACTGTTCAAGACTCGACAAACCGAGCTCTTCTCCCAGAAAGGCTGTGTCATCTGGGGCGATAGAGTCATTATCCCAGAACGACTCCAGAAAGCGCTGCTGAGAACCTTGCACGATGGCCACCCCGGCATCGTGCGAATGAAAGCCCTTGCGCGAAGCTACGCATGGTGGCTGGGCATTGACAAGCAAATCAAACAGTAGGTTAAAGCTTGTCCCAAATGCCAAGAAGTCAGCAACGCCCCACCAAAAGCCATGCCTACTGAATGGGAGACACCACTTGGACCTTGGTCCCGAATTCACCTGGACTTTGCGGGGCCAACTAAAGGCCACACCTTCCTGCTTACCATCGACGCCTACTCGAATTGGCTCGAAATCCATCGCATGACAACTACGACCTCCGAGGCGGTTATCACAATCCTAAACAAACTCTTTACAACCCACGGATTACCAGACGTCCTGGTTTCCAATAACGGCCCTCAATTTACCGCACTAGTGTTCGAACAGTACCTCGCTGACCGCGGCATCCGCCATGCGCTCACCTCACCTGCGCACCCTGCGACCAATGGCAAAACAGAACGCATGGTCCAATTTGTGAAGAAAACCTTGCAAAAGGTAGACTACGACAACATTGACGACAAGGTCAATCAAATCCTCTTCTTGCAACACATCACCCCACATAGCGTCACCAACAAAATTCCTGCCGAACTGCTAATGGGACGAAAGCTCTGCTCCCACCTTGACCGGTTGCACCCAGCTTACGAACCGGAGAAACCACTAGGATCCAGCAGCCGCTGTCGCACTTTCCAGGTAGGAGACCTGGTTTATGCTAAAAACCTATCGGGCGACCCGTTGTGGGTGGAAGTGACAGTAGTACGTGTAACCGGCCCCAGATCCTACCTGGTACAATGCCTTGACGATAAACTTTGGAAACGGCATATTGATCAATTACGATCGCGGCTTCCAGCGGCCAGTCCGCAACTCCCCTATGACCAAACTGAGGGGGGGGGAGGTACAGAAGAAGATGAAGTCCTAGGAAACCCGTTCGAAAGAAACGACGGTTTGATAGAAACTCAGGAAGCGGAGCAGGAGGGAGAAATGGTTGCACCTCAGGGAATTGCAGAGAATGTGGGCAACGACATAGAAGTGAACTCTGAACCAGAAACAGCCCCACTGCCAAACAACGATCTACCTCAGCATGATTGCAGCCAACCGATACAACGGAAATCAAAGAGACTAATAAGACAACCGTCCTACCTAAGGGACTTTGTAACTGTGCCCTGCAAATTAGAAGCCAGGGGGAAGAGGTGTATGCAATAAAGATTAATGAAGTGTAAGCTTGGAGTAAGTGCAGGGTTCTGACCCTGTACTTCTGATTGGCTGTTAAGCGGCAGGACCGGAATGGCCCGTTCCGGGGAATCCGATTGGCCCTTAACAGAGAGTTTCTATTGGTTATAAGAGCTAGTATTCCTAGCTTGTTATTGGTTAAAAGTTACAAGGTTTGCCTATATAAGGCAGGGTTAACTACTGTTAAAATGAGGAAGTCACAATGTAAATAAAGAGCTGAAGTTCACCGTTCAGAGGCTTGTCTCCATTCTTTCTCGCCCATGCTCCAAACATAACACAAACCTCTAGGTGTCAACAGAAAACCACATTCTGTGAAATGTTTTAATCCATAATATATGAGAGATCTAGAATGCACTGGGTCCATTATTCTCTGACCTGATTACCAGTTTGGGCTGGATCAGTTAGCAGAGGTTCATTATGTCAGGATGACTTAAAATTCTTTTCTACAAAGTGATGATTGCTATTTAAAAAAATCCATAATCTAAAGAATAAAGTCAACAGGTCTTCTTCAGGATCAATAAATAGTTAAAAGAACAGGAAGAAGATTCCGAGCGTAACAAGAAGTTTCCACAATAATTTCCAGGCCAGGTTGGGGAGTTTTTTTACTCCTGGTAAGAAGAAAAGATGCCATTGAAAAGATATATGTGATATTTGTGTGTGGGTGTACACAGAGGTGGCATTCAGCAGGTTCTGACCAGTTCTGGAGAACCAGTAGTGGAAATTTTGAGTGGTTCAAAGAACCAGCAAATACCACCTCTGACTGGAGATTTTACAGTATCCTTCCCATGCCACGCCCACCAAGCCATGCCCCCAGAACAGGTAGTAAAAAAATTTGAATCCCACCACTGGTGTACACACAGCTCTCACAGAAGTCAGACAGGAAGGAAGGAAGGAGGGAGGGAGGGAGGACAGGAGGAAGGAAGGAAGGAAGGAAGGAAGGAAGGAAGGAAGGAAGGAAGGAAGGAAAGAAGGAAGGAAGGAAGGAAGGAAGGAAGGAAGGAAGGAAGGAAGGAAGGAAGGAAGGAAGGAAGGACTTACAAATTAAAATTAAATTCCTTGTAAAATAAGGCACCTTATTAATAAAATTATCATATCTCAATATACTGACTTTTGTCTTACACAAACCACTCTCACACAGAGATATGTATCAGCAATTAGATACTTAGAAGATGTCAATCAAAGCAAGGAAAGAATGGACAGGAAATGGATAGGAAAAAGGACATTTGAACCGATAAAGGGTTTCATAAAAGAGGGAGGGAGGGAGGGAGGGAGGGAAAGAGAGAGAGAGAGAGAGAGAGAATAGGTGGAAATTTTAAACCTTTTTTTGTTATGCCCAAACAGCGCTTTTCTTACTTTCTGATTTTTCCTGGCTCTGTCACCTTTTCTCTTTGGTTCAACTAAATCTATTTTTTTCTCTCCTTATTGTTCATTTTCTGAGGATTGATGGATTAACTGTTGTCATTATTGACATTTCACGGTGTCCCAGACAGGCTTTGTTCAGGATGAATTTTCTGAGGGGAGCATCTTAAACTTTTACATGGTCTTTTATCAGGATAAAAATAACAATGCTCTAAAAGACAGGGACAAAAAAAATTCAACAGTAATCTGACAACTTGCAGAAAATAACAGAATGAACTTTAATAAAATAAAATAAAAACAAATTAGGTTTCTCCACCAGTGAAAAAGAGATCAAACGCACAGTTTTAAGATAAATGGAATAAAATTTAATAAAAATAAGATTCTTCACAAGAAGAATGAGATCAAGTGCACAGTTACAGGATAAATGGTGCTTTGTTTTGGTAATGTTACACTTGTAAAATATTTTAGAATTGTAGCTGATCACAACCCAAATAGAAGAAATGTTGAGTCATGATGGTATAATTCCATTATATCTTAATTCATCTGGCGATAGCAGGTCCAGTTTTGGCTGCCCAAATTTATAAGAAACAAACTATACAGGTAGTCCTTGAGTTACAACCACAGATTGAACCCAACATTTCTGTAGCTCAATGAGATGGATTTTAACTCAAGTTTGTCCCACTTTATGACCTACTTGTCACAGTTCTTAAGTGAATCATAGCAGTTCTTACATTAATAATGTGGTCGTTAAATGAATCTGGCTTCCCCATTGTCTTTGCTTGACAGAAAAGGGAGTTACATAAGCCTGAGACACTGCAACTGTCATAAATATGAAACAGTTGCCAAGCATCTGGATTTTGGTCATTTGACCATGGGGATGCTGCAACAGTCATAAGTCACTTTTTCCAGTGCCATTGTAACTTCAAACGGTCACTAAATGAACCGTTGTAAGTTGAGGAGTACCTGTTTTAGAAAAAAAGGTTAATGAGTTATCGAGGAATACAGTATTACAGTATTTTGAGCTGGGATTCCCCAGGCAATCCTATTATGTGGATGAAACTTTTTTCCCCTTTTTCTCATGAACTTCTAGATTTGGATTCACCAGTGGGGAAGATCATCTACAACAAGGTGTCCAACCTTGTGAGTTTTAACCTCTGTGGACTTCAGCTCCCACATTTGGAGCTGGGGAATTCTGGGAGTTGAAGCCCACAGGTCTCAAAGAGCTGGGGAATTCTGGGAGTTGAAGTCCACAGGCCTTAAAGATTTGGGGAATTCTGGGAGTTGAAGTCCACAGGTCTCAAAGAGCTGGGGAATTCTGGGAGTTGAAGTCCACAGGCCTTAAAGATTTGGGGAATTCTGGGAGTTGAAGTCCACAGGTCTCAAAGAGCTGGGGAATTCTGAGAGTTGAAGTCAGAGTTGGAGAATTCTGGAAGTTGAAGTGCACAGGTCTCAAAGAGCTGGGGAATTCTGGGAGTTGAAGTCCACAGGTCTCAAAGAGCTGGGGAATTCTGGGAGTTGAAGTCCACAGGCCTTAAAGATTTGGGGAATTCTGGGAGTTAAAGTCCACAGGTCTCAAAGAGCTGGGGAATTCTGAGAGTTGAAGTCAGAGTTGGAGAATTCTGGAAGTTGAAGTGCACAGGTCTCAAAGAGCTGGGGAATTCTGGGCGTTGAAGTCCACAGGTCTCAAAGAGCTGGAGAATTCTGGAAGTTGAAGTGCACAGGACTCAAAGAGCTGGGGAATTTTGGGAGTTGAAGTCCATAGGTCTTAAAAACTGCCAAAGTTAGACACCCGTGATCTACAAGGTTTGTGGCATGGCTTGTGAAGCATGACAAAGAGCAAGGGCAGGTCTTTTTTCTACAGCAATTGAACAGGCCCACCTTGCTAGTGAAACTGGACACCCGAAGTTGTTGAGTGTGTTTCCCACACAAGCACATAGCTCTTATCAGAGGTGGAGTCTGTTGCCTAGGTGACCCCACCAGACAAAGGCAGGACACTGGCTGCTACTGATCCCGCGGTTTTGCACCTCAGCAGCTCTCTTTGGTGATCAGTGCTTCCCTGTGTGTCATGTGCATAAAGAAGAGTAAAGCATGAATCCCAGGGCACCCCTCAAAGTCTCCTTCTCTCCTTGGATGCACACAGCAAGATCATTGCATGAGCCAGTTCTGCACCAGAACTGGCACGAGAAGCACTTATATTTGCAAAGTACAACAAAACAGAATTTCATCAGAGGCACGTCAGAGGTAGGTATCTCATTGCGGTTTTTTTGCTTCACAATGTCTGGCTTTGTTCAAACTTTGGGGAACCCCCAGATTCTAATTCAGAATGACCTCTCCCTGCACTTTTTGCACATAATTATTTTATGGTGGAAAAATCTACTCTCTTTTTTAGCCAGTTTGGCGGAAAGAGGGCTGTGGCATCACTGAATTTCACAGGAGAGAACGCTGTGCTTAGATTTAAAGCTTGAGGGGTATTTCCCTGTTAGACAGAGAGATTTGGAGGGAAAGAATAACAAGAGTTGTAATATTTTAGCAGATAAGTATATAGGGATTAGGATGTGCTGAAAACCTATACAACCTATAAGCAGCCATTTTACAACCTGATACACAAGTGCATGTGGATAGAATCAACAGATGAAGTTATCATGTAAATGTATTTATTTATTTGTATCCGGCTTTCATTATTTTTTTGCAAATAACTCAAGGCAGTGAAGGTATCCCACACACCTTCATCCTCCTATTTTCCCACAACAACAACCCTCTGAGGTGAGTTGGGCTAAGAGAGAGTGACTGGCTCAAAGTCATCCAGCTGGCTTTCATGCCTAAAACAGAACTAGAACTCACTGTCTCCTGATGATTGGCCCAAAGTCAAGATGGATTTTTTTTAAAAAAGAAAGAATGTAGCTTTCATGAGAGAAAATTACATTCCAGAAGGTTTATTAAAATATCAAGATGGCAACCACAACGCCCATAAAAATTGAGTTTCAATCTGCCTTTGTGAAAAACAGACCATTCGCCTGAGTTCAGCAATTATAATTTGCTTCACGTAATTTATTGAATAGTAATAGCAATAGCACTCAGAATTATACACTGCTTCATAGTACTTTGCAACCCTCTCTAAGTGGTTTACAGTAGGGGTCTTTAAACTTGATAGCTTTAAGACTTGTGGACTTCAATTCCCAGAATTCCTCCTCCAGTCAGGAATAGCTCAGGAATTCTGGGAGTTGAAGTCCACAAGTTTTAAACTTGCCAAGTTTGAAGACCTCTGGTTTACAGGGTCAGCATATTGCTGACATATTGGGTCCTCATTTTACTGACCTCGGAAGAATGGAAGGCTGAGTAAATCTTGAGCTGGTCAAGATCAAACTGCTAGCAGTTGGCAGAATAAGCCTACAATACTGCATTCCAACCACTACATTCTAACCAATAAGCCACAAGTCCCACCTAATTAGCTAAGCCGACTTCAAACGACAATAAGGGTTAACATGAACAAAAACCATTCTTTTTCCTCTGGAGGCCTTCCATGCTGAGGATGTTACGAGTGCTCACCCCAAAACAGCTGGAAATTGCCAGGTCTTGGAGCCAGTGTCCCCTTATACACCCTGCAAGCTTGACCAGATGGGAAAATGGATTACCCACAAAGAGTAACTCAATGTTTCTCAATCTTGGCCACTTGTGGACTTCAACTCCCAGAATTCCCCAGCTAGCCATGGGGAATGCCAGTTGGGGAATGCTGGCTGATGCATTCTGGAAGTTCACACAGTTTGCTCTAGTGTTTAAGGCAGAGGCTAGAAACCAGGAGGCGATGAGTTCTGGTCCTACCTTAGGCCTGAAGGCCAGCTGGGTGACTTAGGGTCAATCACCAGGAGTTAGTGAGTTCTAGTTCCGCCTTAGGCATAAAAGCTGGCCGGGAGACTTTGAGCCAATCACCAGGAGACTGTGAGTCTAGTCCCACTTTAAGCCTGAAAATCGGTTGGGTGTCATTGATCCAATCGCCAGGAGAAGGTGAGTTCTAGTCCCGTCTTAGATATGAAAGCCAGATTTGTAATTTTGGGTCAGTCCCTCTCTCAGCTTACCCCACACCACAAGGTTGTTGTTGTGAGGAAAATAGGAGGAGGAAGGAGTATGGCATGAGTTATTTCTAAAAATAATAAAGACCTTATATAAATAAATGCATTAAAATAAATAAATTAAAGCTGTCAGTGTTGAGAAACACTGAACCAGCTGTATTGAGCTAGGCTCGAATACACCTTATAAGCTTAATTAGGCTTTCCATTCCTTCCCCCTTATACTTATACGTCAGGGAGGAAAATCTTTACCTCAGCTTTTCCCTGTTTCCTGGATCAAAACACATTCTGGCAGATGCCATTGTTGAAACAATCTTTGTACAATTTCTCCATGCTATTCTTGGCCCTCAAGCCAGCCCCTGCAGTGCCACCTCCCAACAGCAGAGGCCACTGTGGTTCCGTAGGCCCCTGCTGATCTGTCCAGTCTATTTCTTAGGCCACTGGTCCTTCTCAGGTGAGTTGCCAGGGGGCGGGGCAACCTGCAGCAGGTGGGACACACCTTGGGCCTTGGGGAGCAGGGTCTCCCCAGCGTCCCCCATTTCCTTGTGCTTTCGAGGCTGCCAAACCTCTGGCTGTGTTGAAGGGAGATGCTTTCAAGGTGGGGCAAACCAGCCTCACCTGGACACCATGGGTAGTCCAAGCCACCTCCCAGGATCAGAGACTAATTGAGCCCTTTGAAGGGTGTTGGACCCCAGGGTGCCATCCAGGCCTGGCAGACTGCTCCAGCAGATGGGTGAAGCTTTCCAGGCACCCAGACGTCTTAGCAAGGGAAGCCCCGCAGGGCTCCTAACTGGGATTTGAAAGGGGGAGAGACCAGGGAGTCCGACAGATCACCCTCCGTAAGTTGGGATTTTGTATGAGATCCTTGGTTTTCTATAAATAAACAAATACATTTGAATTAGCAGAGCATAACAAACTGAGCAAAATTCATATATCACAAATGGTACGGTTAAAAAATAATTGATGTTTATTACAGTGATGAGTACAAGGAGAAAATGTATCTAGGGAAAAGAGGAAAAAATAAGGTGTAGTTATATCCTTAGATGAATCCTTAGATCCTAAGTTGATCCCTTAATCTATTCTAGACCATATTGCTCCATCTTCTCATTTTTAGATATGAAGACCTTCTAAATCAGGTGCTCCAACCCATGGCCCATGGGCTACATTTGGTCCTGAATAGCTAGTAGTATGGCCCCATATGATCACATTTAAAAACAAAAACAAAGAAACAATGGAAGTTTGCTATTGATATACATCAACTATATTTTATGTGAGTCCCAAGGCAAGGCAGTGCAGCTCAGGCTAGCCAAAAGATTGGATAACCATACTGATGGATGAAAAACACACAAATAAGAATATTTTTAATATCAGAATACCGTAAGTTTTGTTTCCTCTTAGTTCTCTTATCTAAGCTCTAAGCTCCTGTTATGTATAAATGAGTGTCTCACAGAGGCTTAGACTCACAAACAAGCCAATGTCATTTTGGTGTAGCCAAGTTTGAATCCCAGCTTATGAGATTAACTTACGTTTAACTGTGTTGTGCGAAGCTAGAGAATTGAGTGGAACAAAACTAAGCGTACTATGAGATTAAAATTGTGAGGTTCAATAGCCACACAGAGTCACCTTATAGGAGAGAACACAAAAAGTGTAATAAATAAATAAATAAAATAAACACAAAGGGGAATCTGGAATTGTTTGCAGCCTTCTGTCAAGCACCAAACATCAAGATAGTTCAGCCTCAGCACAAGTACACCTATTCATTGTTAACAGGTGATGCCTTGAAAATTGATTTTCTGAAATTAGAAACTACCCTCAAATGAGTAGACTAACCTGTTCATATTTCCAGATAGCAGCTAACCAGTTTGTCACAAACTCAGCCATTTCTGCTAACTCCTTAGATATGAACTCCTGGGATCATTTTTCTCCTCCTTAACCAATCACAGCCACTTTCGACATTCATCTCCTATTGTTCAGTTACCATTTTCAACTACTGTTGTTGTTGATGATTTATTTAAATTTATTATAGCCTCCACTCCCATAGATTCTGGGCTTTTACAAATACAAAAAAAAAAACTCTACCACTTTCTTGTTTCTTATCTCCTGGCTTTTATAAGTAAGGTATGTGTACAGGTAGTCCTCGACTTAATGACCACAATGGAGCCAAACATTTCTCCTGCTAAGCGAGTCCATGGTTAAATGGATTTGCCCCATTTTACGGCCTTTCTTGCTGCAGTTGTAAAGTGAATCACTACAGTTATTAAGTGACTGTGACTCTGTGACACTGTGACTCTGTGACTCTGTGACACTGTCACTGTCACCGTCATAAATACGAGTCAGTTGCCAAGCTTCTGAATTTTGATCACGTGACCAGGAGGGTGTGGTAATGGTCATAAGTGTGCAAATTGATTATATCATTTTTTTTCCAGTGCCATTGTAACTTGGAACAGTCACTAAATGAATTGTTGTAAGTCAAGCACTACCTTTATTCATTTACTGACGCACAACATCTCAGTCGCTGAGGATAGGCAATGATGTGAATATTCATATATATATAAGTGAACATAAGCTAGGAAAAAAGGCAAACTTCGTGTTTCTATTGCACGCTGCTGTATTAATGATTAAAAGATTGCTTGAAAATTTAATGGTTAATGATTGTTCTGCTATAACACAGAGATGCTTAAGAGTGTAAGGAATTCTTGTAAATTTCCAGTGATGGCACACCTCGTTTTATCATGCTTTGCTTCCTTGTGCTTCAGAGACCCTCTGCCAGCAAAAAGATTGCAACTTGTTGAAAACTCAGATGATGGTTAGCATGTTTTTAGCACTAGGCGTTATTTAATTAAGGCATTTACATTATCTTTTTAGACATAAGTGCTATAGCACACTTGGGGACACGGTGGCTCAGTGGATAAGACACTGAGCTTGTCAGTCAGAAAGGTCGGCAGTTCGGCAGTTCGAACCCCTGGTGCCGCGTCACGGAGTGAGCTCCCGTTACTTGCTCCAGCTTCTGCCAACCTAGCAGTTTGAACACATGTAAAAAATGCAAGTAGAAAAATAGGGACCACTTTGGTGGGAAAGTAACAACTAGCACGTATGTGCGAGGAGAACCTTTACCTATAGCACACTTAATTGCCGTGGTGGTGCAGTGGTTAGAATGCAGGATTGAAGGCTGACTCTGCTCACTGTCAGCAGTTTGATCCTGATGGGGCTCAGCCTTCCATCCTTCCGAGGTCAGTAAAAAAGGAGCCAGACTGTGGTGGACAAAATGCTGGTGTTGTAAACCGACCAGAGAGTGCTATAAAGCACCGTGGAGGGGTTTATAGGTCTAAGTGCTATTGCTAATGGATTAGAGCATAGGGCAAATAATATTTATATGCATCGGGAAGTCCCAATATTTTGTGTGATTTGCATTGTTACAATATTCGCTTTATTTTGATGATGTGGGCCTGAATGTTGTAAGCTGCCTTGGGATGAGATGGGTGGCAAATAAATTTAATGAATAAATAAATAACCCACAATCTCTCTGAGGTTTACCTGTAGTCCCTGGGATTCATTTCTCTGATCACATGACCATGGGGATGCTGCAATAGTTGTGTGAATAATAATTATAGCTCCCTTTCTTCAGTGCCGTTGTAACTTCGAATGGCCACTAAATAAACGGTTATAAGTTGAGGACTACTGTGTGTTTATGCAATTGGAAAAATTAAGGTGCATCTTTTAAGATATGATTGAACCAAATGGCTTTATATTTAGAATAGAATAGATAGAATAGAATAGAATTCTTTATTGGCCAAGTGTGATTGGACACACAAGAAATTTGTCTTGGTGCAAAAGCTCTCAATGTACATAAAAGAAAAGATGCATTCATCAAGAGTCAAGAATCATCAGGTACAACACTTAATAATAGTCATAGAGTACAATAACCAATTAAATCATACTAGGAAATAGTCAATATAAATCGTAAGGATACAAGCCACAAAGTTACAGTCATATAGTCACAAATGGGAGGGGATGGATGATAAGGAGTGATGAGAAGATTAATAGTAATGCAGACTTTGTAAATAGTTGGACAGTGTTGAGGGAATTAGTTGTTTAGCAGAGTGATGGCATTTGGGGAAAAACTGTCCTTGTGTCTAGTTGTTCTGGTGTGTACAGGGCTCTATAGCATCATTTTGAGGAAAGGAGTTGAAACAGTTTATGTCTGGGATGTGAGAGGTGTTAAATATTTTAGGAGACAACCTTAGATCAAAATCAGATCTGTTCTTGGTTTGAAGTAAATTAGAAGACCTTTTCACAGTTATGCAGTTGTGCAGGTTCTGGCAAAAAACCCTAATTTTTAGAGATGTTAATTATATAATATAACCATTTTCTCTCCCTGTATGATTTAGGCGCCCCTTCATTTACCTTTTATGGAATCTGGTGTAAAAGAAACATGATGCTTGAGAATGTTATTTGCGCGTATTGTTTTTGAGATTGTGAAGTTCCTTTTTTAGGAAAGCATTTTGTTAGTTTATTTAATTTATTTACCACCCATCTTGTAGTGAACGAAGAATGCACTGTTTGACACCAGTTTTGCAATACCAGCCTTATTTTTAATCAAATCTCCTCCAGAATATTCAAACTCCACTGAACGTAAGAGGAGTGAATTATACTAACACAATCTCCTTAACATCTCTGTTATGTCTTGAATTTGCATACTCGAAATCCCCGCGCCTTGATTGGCTAAGGCGCGGGGATTTCTGATTGGCCAGGCGAGCCGCGCTGATTGGCCCGATTTAGGTCTCCCGCGATTGGCTCAAACCAAGAGCGGGAGACTTGAATCGCTGCCATTGGCCGCGGCCGCCGCAGCGAAGAGAATAAAAGCCGCGGGCTTTTTCCTCTTCGCTGGTTCGGTTCCCCCACTGTAAATAAAGAGCTTGAATGATAGTCACCGACTCTGAGCATCTTTTTGCGGACACGACACTGGCGACGAGGGTGGGATCTCGTCCCTGAACCGAACCCCGTGTCCATCAAAGAACCAGCTCAAGCGCTGAGATGGCGAAGATTGCACCGCCCGCCCCCTTCAACCCCGCCGCCGAGGACTGGGAATCGTACTCATATCGGTTCCGTATGTACCTGGAATGCGCCGGAATGAAGGACGCCCCGGGCCCGCTAAAACGCGCCGTCTTCCTTACTCACTGCGGACCAGAGGTCTTCCAGATGGCCAAAGCACTGGCCAAGCCGGCAGACGCAACCGCCATGGACTGGGACGTCCTCGAACCCATACTGCGGCGCCATTATGCCCCCGAGGTCCCCATCCTGATACGGCGCAACGAGTTTTACCGCCGAAATCAGAAACCAGACGAAAAATTGAGCGACTTCGTCGCAGAGCTACGGCGCCGAGGAGGACTCTGCGAGTTTGAAGGTCTGAACAGTCTCATAAGAGACCGTTTCGTACTCGGTTTATGGGATCCTACACTCCAGAGCCGACTTATGGCCAAAGGCGACATCAGCGTAGCCGATGCCCTTACCGCAGCCACAGCCGCAGAAGCAACCCGCACGTCTGCTGACAGCATGCGAAGATCTGACACGAAGGGCGGAAACAACAACCCGGCAAGGTCGGCCGACCCAAGAAGCGAATCAACCGCACACTACGGAGAATGCCAGTCAACCTCCAGCACGTCGGAAGACGAGGAGGACATACATCGCGTGCAGACGGGACGCGGCGACCAACGAAATCGAAAAGGTCGTAGGTCGAGGACCAACTGCGCCAGGTGCGGCGGCGATCACCCCAGGTCAGAATGCCGATTTTTTGACTCTATCTGTAGGCATTGTGAACGACGGGGTCACATCGCCCGAGTTTGCCGCCAAAAGAAGACCCGCAGCCCGCCCAAATGGGAACAACACGACAGGAGGAGGGAAAGTCCCCCGCCCAGAACCAGAGAGCGCCAACCGGACGGTCGGTGGGACCGTGCCCAACGATCTTCAAGAGGCGGCGACGGTCGGCGAAAGGAAGAGACCCACCAGACGGTGACCATAGGCCACGCTATCTCCGACGGCGCCAGAAAGGTACACGTAGAAGTGCATATTGAAGGCCAGCCATGCAAGATGGAAGTGGACTCCGGGTCCTACCTTTCCATGATTGCATGGCGCGAGATTAAACGGCTAGTACCCACCCTCCATAAGAGGAACATTCATGCCCAGAAAATCATCATAAAAGACTACCAAGGGAATCGCGTCCCGGTAGTGGGCACCAAGAACTTTAAGATAACGTACAAAGGCCACACCGAACAACTGCCACTCACTATCGTCGATCGCGACCGCCCAAGCCTACTGGGCTTACAATGGTTCGCCCCGCTTGACATCGCGCTGACAGGAGTCAACCACGTCGCCGACGACGGTTGGGAACAGCGGCTAGCCCAGGAGTTCCAGGAGGTTTTCGATGGAGGCTTGGGCAAGTACCAGGGGCCCCTTATCTCGTTTGACCTAGACCCAAGGGTTCCCCCCAAGCGGCTTAAACCTAGGAGGGTACCATTCGCCCTAAAGCCTAAAATTGATGAGCAGATCGACAAGCTCGTCAAACAAGGGGTGTTGCAACCGATAGACCATGCCAGATGGGAGACCCCTATAGTGACCCCAGTAAAGCCAGACGGGTCCGTGAGAATTTGCGGGGACTATAAGGCCACCCTAAATGGCGCGTTGCAACAAAGCGCCTACCCAGTCCCAATCGTGCAACATTTACTGCACTCACTGGGAGGGGGCAAGGTCTTTGCCAAGCTCGATCTCGCCCAGGCATATCAGCAACTACCAGTAGACGAAAAAACGGCGGAAGCCCAAACGATCGTGACCCATCGGGGGGCCTTCAAGTGTAACCGACTCCAATTCGGAGTCAGCGTGGCACCAGGCATCTTTCAGAGCCTGATGGAACGTTTGTTACAGGGCATCAAGGGGGTGGTGCCCTATTTCGATGACGTATTAGTGGCGGTGCCAAACGAAGCCGAATTGGAAAACCGACTCAGACAGGTCTTAACAAAATTTAAAGAGACAGGACTTAAAGTTAAACGAGAAAAATGCCAACTATGCACAAAGCAAGTAGAATTCTTGGGCTACCTGCTGGACCGGCATGGCATTCACCCTACAACTAAAAAAGTGAAAGCCATCAAGGAAGCCCCCACCCCAAAGTCTAAAACGGAACTACAAGCGTTCCTAGGCTTGCTGAATTTTTATAATGTTTTCCTACCCCAAAAGGCTACGGCGGCGGAGCCTTTACATAGACTTCTGGATAAGGCGGCAACCTGGACTTGGGGGAGACGAGAGCAAGCCGCCTTTCAAAAAACCAAAGACCTCCTCACCTCCGACGCCGTCCTGATGCAATTCAGCGAAACCTTGCCCTTGGCTGTCACTTGCGACGCATCACCTTTCGGCGTCGGCGCTGTCCTCAGCCACACCCTCCCCGACCAGAGAGAAGCACCCATCGCTTTTTTCTCCAGGACTCTGACTAAACCGGAGCGGAACTATAGCCAGCTGGACAAAGAAGCTTTGGCTATAGTTGCCGCCGTTAAGCGTTTCCACGAATACCTGTATGGCCGCCCGTTCACCATTGTGACAGATCATAAGCCATTGCTGGGTATCCTCGCTGGAAACCGAGCCACCCCGAACATCTTATCACCCCAAATGACAAGATGGTCAGAGTTCCTGGCAGCCTACAGTTACGAACTGTTACACAAGCCAGGTAAGAAAATTTCGCACGCGGACGCTTTAAGCCGCTCGCCTTTACCTGACTCTGAACCTGACCCAGCACCAACAACAAACACCCTTAGTATCGAAAGCTTACCCATTACCGCATCAGACATTGCCAGAGAAACCATTAAGGACAGGCGTCTGGCGCGAATCCTGCACTGGCTAGAAAAAGGTTGGCCGGAGAAGGACAATGACGAGACTTTTAAGACATTCAGACAGCGCCAGACTGAACTTTCACTACTGAAAGGATGTATTTTGTGGGGTGACAGGGTGGTCATTCCGGACAGATTGCAAGGGAGGGTCTTAGAGATGCTACATGAAGGTCATCCTGGCATCGTCAGGACTAAAGCCCTGGCCAGGAGTTACGCTTGGTGGCCAGGGATGGACAAACAAATAGAGGCATGGGTTGCCAAATGCCACCGGTGCCAGGAGACCAGACCCAGCCCACCCGCAGCACCTATCCGGGACTGGGAAACACCACGGGGGCCCTGGTCCAGAATCCATTTAGACTTTGCTGGTCCCACAAATGGACATACTTTTTTAATCACAGTTGACGCTTACTCCAATTGGTTGGAGGTAAGCGACATGAAATCCACTACCACAGAGGCCGTCATTAAAGAACTGTGTAAACTGTTTTCCACGCACGGCCTCCCAGACGTCGTCGTCTCAGACAACGGGCCCCAGTTTACTTCCATCGATTTTGAAAGATTCTTGGCAGAAAGGGGTATCCGCCACGCATTAACGGCACCGGCGCATCCGGCGGCGAACAGTAGGGCGGAACGGATGGTTCAGTTTACGAAAAAGACCCTCCGGAAGATGGACCACGGGGAGATCAACGACAAAATCAACAAACTCCTCTTTATACAGCACATCACGCCCAACACCACGACCAACAAAAGCCCTGCCGAACTTCTAATGGGCAGGAAGCTGAGGTCCCCACTCGACAGGTTACACCCGACATATAACCCGGAGCGACCCCCAGACTCCAGTTCCAGATACCGGACATTTGCCCCAGGTGATTTAGTCTACGCAAAAAATATGACGGGGGACCCCCTATGGATCCCAGCCGTCATAACTCAGATCACTGGTCCACGATCGTACCGGCTCCAAACCACCGATGGGCGAGCCTGGAAGCGACACATCGACCAGTTCAGGTCACGAACGGCAACAGACCTCAACCCCCACGACACGAACCAAGGGGGGAGGGAATACCCGGATAAACAAGCGCAGGAAAAAATAATCCAAAAATACTCACCGGAACACAGCCATCGCGAGCCCCCTCCGGAGAAGAACCACCTGGCCAGCTCGACCGACTCGGAGAAGCCAAGCGGGAGCGGCGAAACCCGTGACTCAACCGACCTGGTAGGCCCAGGCGGGAGCCACGGAGAAAGAACCGGCCCGATCATCCAGCCGGTTCGCACAGAGGCAGGAGCAGCCAAAAAGATGACCGCTCCGGCCAAGTTCCAGCTTGCAAGTGAGTTGCGCAGGTCAACTAGGACTAGACGGAGCCCCGCCTACCTGCGTGACTACGCAACATGATGGACCATACCAAGAGGGGAGGGGTGTTATGTCTTGAATTTGCATACTCGAAATCCCCGCGCCTTGATTGGCTAAGGCGCGGGGATTTCTGATTGGCCAGGCGAGCCGCGCTGATTGGCCCGATTTAGGTCTCCCGCGATTGGCTCAAACCAAGAGCGGGAGACTTGAATCGCTGCCATTGGCCGCGGCCGCCGCAGCGAAGAGAATAAAAGCCGCGGGCTTTTTCCTCTTCGCTGGTTCGGTTCCCCCACTGTAAATAAAGAGCTTGAATGATAGTCACCGACTCTGAGCGTCTTTTTGCGGACACGACAATCTCAGCACCGCAAAGCCCACTTTTTCTATTTGTAGCTCCTAGGATTCATTATTTTTCCTTCTTCCTAGTAATTTTATGGGCAGATCAAAAGCCAGGTCAAGCCCATCAAAATTGAAAGGGAAGACAAAAGACTAATCTTTTATACATTTACCTACCTTACATAATAATAAGCCATTGCTCTTGATTGAAGCAGCCAGCCAAGCTCCAGGATATAGTCACATCAGAAACTCTTAGCTATTTAATGTGTGTTCTCAGAATACTTAAAGTACTGCACAATATAATATAATTACACAGATGATAGCTCTGAAGATGTATGAGGTTCTTACCATCCCCAAAATGATTTGATTTGTTCCCTTGTATTAGACTGTCACCAGCTCCATTGAATTAACTGGGATGACTACATTAACTACAATGAATACAAATAAGGGACTTGATTCTGCTATTCTGTCAAGAGCTGATTAAATAGCATTTGGAGATCTGTTTTTATTTAGCCATTTACATCTCCTTCATCTGTTAAACAGCCATGGTTGCATTGAGGCAATAGGGTTGTAGTCGTTCTGAATATTTGCAATTAGCTGTGTGTATGTGTGTTACACAGGCAGCCCTCGATTTATGAACCACAACTGAGCCCAAAATGTAGCTTGCGAAGTGAGAAATTTGTTGAGTTTTGCCCAATTTTACGACTTTTCTTGCCACGTTTGTTAAGTGAATCCCTGCAGCTGTTAAATTAGTAACACCGTTGTTAAGTGAATCCGGTTTCCCCATGGACTATGCTTGTCAGAAGGTTGCCAAAGGGAATCACCGTGACCCCGGGACATTGCAACCGTCATCGATAGGAGTCAGTTGCTAAGTGTCTGAATGTTGATCACAGGGAGGCTGCAATGGTCATCAGTGTGCCAAATGGTCATAAGTCATTTTTTCCCATGGCATTGTAACTTCAAACGGTCACTAAATGAACGGTTGTAAATCGAGGACAACCTGTATGTATTGTATATTTTGGAAAGTATGGGCAAACACCTTTTAGAAAACCAAACCCTATCTATCTATCTATCTATCCCGCTTTGTTAGTCCTCAACTTATGACTGCAATTGAGATCCACATTTCTGCTGCTAAGTGAGACAGTCCTTTAGTGAATATTGCCCGATTGTACAAGCTATCTTGCCACAGTTGTTAAGGGAATCACTCAATGGTGGGATTCAAATTTTTTTACGACCGATTCTGTGGGCATGGCTTGGTGGGTGTGACTTGGTGGGCATGGCAGGGGAAGGATACTGAAAAATCCCCATTCCCTCCCCACCCCACTAATCTGCTTTCCAGCTCCGTTCTTCTGTGCAGGGCAACCAAAGAAGACCCAGCCAATCAGCTGGGACTCGGGAGGCAGAGAATAGATGGGGGCAGGGCCAGTCAAAGGTGGGATTGGCCAGTTCTCCAAACGACTCAAATTGTCCGCTACCGGTTCTCTGGAACTGGTCAGAACCTGCTGAATACCACCTCTGGAATCACTGCAGTTGTTAAGCTAATAACATGGTTATTAAATGAATCTGGCTTTCCCACTGAGTTTGCTTTAATCAATCAGAATAGAACTAGAAGGTCCTCCAATCCAACCCAATCCCTTGGTCAATGGATTTGTTAAGTCTGGAGCATGGGTGCGAATGATGGAGACGAGCTGGTAGAAACAGTGAACTTCAAACTCTTTATTTACATATTGTGACAGCTCAACTCGAGGGCTGCTATAGCCTTCCTTATATAGGCAACTTGTTAACTCTTCAACCAATAGCAAACCTGGAGCGCTAGCTCCGTTAACCAGTGGGAATGGCCTATTAATGGCCAATCGGATGCTCCTGAATGGACCAATCCGATCCTGCCAATAACAGCCAATCAGAAGTGCAGAGCCAGAACCCTGCACTTGACTTCAAGCTCAATGATAACTTTATTGGTATTATTCATTCACAACACCCCTTTCCCCCGGCTTCTGCCCACGGGGCACGGTTACATAGTCCTTAAGGAAGGACGGCTGTTTTACTAGCCTTTTCAATTTTCGCAAAGTGCCTGGGGGTTGGCTGCACTTCTGCTGAGGTAGATCGTTGTTTAGCGGTAGCGGTGCCTCTGGTTCCGAGTTTGTGTTCTCGTTGTCACCAATATTACTGGCCACTCCCTGAGGTGCACTCACTCCGGTCCCTGGTTCCTGTTCCTGCATTTCAGTTCCATTATCAGTCTCTTCGAAAAGGTTTCCCTCTAATAGTAATTCGCTTTCCCCTGTATCTCCCCCTCCCCCTCAGTTTGGTCAAAAGGGAGTTCGGAAGTGCGAGACAGTAGCTGCGATTGTAGTTGATCTATGTGGCGCTTCCAAAGTCTTTTGTCAGGGCACTGAATGAGCTATGATCTTGGGCCGGTTACGCGGATTACGGTCGCCTCTACCCACAGCGGATCGCCCGATAAGTTTTTAGTGAATACTAAATCGCCTACCTGGAAGGTACGGCATCGGCCGCTGGATCCGAGTAGCTTTTCAGGTTCGTAGGCTGGGTGTAACCGATCGAGGTGGGAGCGGAGCTTTCATCCCATTAGCAGCTCGGTGGGAGTTTTGTTGGTGACGCTGTGAGGTGTGATGTGCTGCAGGAAAAGAATACGGTTGATTTTCTCATCGATGTTGTCGTACTCTATCTTTTGGAGAGTCTTTTTCACGAATTGTACCATGCGCTCAGCCCTACCGTTGGCAGTAGGGTGCGCAGGTGAAGTGAGCGCATGTCAGATAGCGCGGTCAGCCAGGTACTACTCAAAAGACAGCGCGGTAAATTGGGGCGCGTTGTCGGATACCAGAACGTCTGGTAATCCGTGGGTTGCAAAAAGTCTTTCCAGTCTTTTGATGACCGCGTCAGTGGTCGTGTTGCTCATTCAGTGAATCTTGAGCCAATTCGAGTAGGCATCGACAGTTATCAAAAATGTGTGGCCTTTGGTTGGCCCAGCAAAATCCAGATGGATGCGGAACCAGGGTCCCCGCAGCGTCTCCGATTCGGTTGGGGTTGCCTTTGGTGGAGCATTGCTTACTTCTTGGCATCTCTTGCAAGTTTTAACCCATGATTCGATTTGTCTGTCGATGCCTGGCCACCACGAGTAGCTTTGTGCGAGGCCCTTCATGCGCAAGATGCCAGGGTGGCCATCATGCAAGGTTCTTAGCAGTGTCTGTTGGAGTCATTCTGGGATAACGACTCTATCGCCCCAGATGACACAGCCCTTCTGCGAGAACAACTCTGTTTGACGACTTTTGAATGGTGCAAAGTCGTCTGGTTCTTGGTCCAATGGCCATCCGCATTCCACCCACGTGAGGACTCGCACCAAGATGGGGGCGCGTTTTGTTTCTCTCGCGATGTCACGGGCAGTTAATGGCAGCGTGTGGAGTGTCTCAATCTGCAACGCTGTCATCGTTGGTGCAGGATCGTTGATAGTTTCAGGGAGCGGTGTACGGCTCAGCACGTCGGCGTGGGGAATGGCTTTACCGGGACGATATTGTAGCCGATAATTGTAGGCAGCCAAGAATTCTGACCAGCGGGTCATTCTGGGAGAAAGTATGTAGGGAGTTGGCTTGTCCCCAGCGATGATCCCCAGCAAAGGTTTGTGGTCAGTTACAATGGTGAAAACCCGGCCGTACACGTACTCATGAAATCTTTTAACTGCTGATACAATCGCCAGGGCTTCCTTATTGATTTGGCTGTAATTTCACTCAGTTTTCGAGAGCGTCTTTGAGAAGTAAGCAACAGGGGCTTCGTTACCGTTATGTAATACATGGCTCAAAATGGCGCCCACTCCAAAAGGCGATGCATCACATGTTATGTTTATTGGCAAAGTCTCATTGTACTGCATTAGTACGGCATCCGAAGTCAGTAGTTTTTTTACGTTGCAGAATGCCTGCTCTTCTTTGTGACCCCATACCCAGATTGCTTTTTTATCTAATAGACAATGTAAGGGTTCAGCAACTGTCGCCTTGTGCGGCAAGAATACATGATAGAAATTGATGAGGCCTAAGAACGCCTGGAGGTCGGTCTTGTTCTGGGGCCTGGGAGCATTTTTTATTGCTCTTAATTTACTATCAGTAGGGTGAATACCCTGACTGTCAATTAGGTACCCTAAGAATTCAACATGATCGGTACATATTTTGCACTTATTTTTTTTGACTTTCAGGCCTGCTTCCTGAAATTTTTGTAATACCAGTCTTAAACGCCCCCGTAAGATTTTTTGAGTGGGGGCAGCAATGAGCACATCATCGAAATAGGGGACAACGCCCTTGATCCCCTGCAATAGTCTCTCCATTAGGCTCTGAAAGATCCCTGGGGCTACACTGACTCCGAATTGAAGCCGCGTACACTTAAAGGCACCTCGTTGCGTTACGATAGTCTGTGCCTGGGCCGTTTTTTCATCAACCGGCAGTTGCTGATAAGCCTGAGCTAAGTCTAGTTTAGCGAAGATTTTTCCGCCTCCCAGGGAATGAAGGAGGTGCTGTACCACCAGCACCGGATATGGGTTCTGCTGCAGGGCGTGGTTTAGGGTGGCTCGGTAGTCCCCGCAAATTCTAATGGAGCCGTCCGGCTTAATGGGTGTCACAATCGGCGTTTCCCAAGGGGAGTGGTCAGTTGGCTTTAAAACTTCCTGGGCAATCAACTTATCAAGCTGCTCGTCGATTTTCGGTTTTAGAGCGAACGGAACTCGACTAGGCTTAAGGCGGATGGGAGCTATCTTTGGATTAAGGCTAAAGGATATCGGGGTCCCCTTGTACTCGCCTAGCTTTTACTTGAAGACGTCCCTGAATTCGTGGGCGAGGTCTTTCTCCTAGTGATTGCCGCCGATTCGGTTAATGCCTGCCACTTCAATGCCGAGTGGTGCGAACCATTGTAGGCCTAACAGACTAGGCCGGTCCTTATCGATCACCGTCAGGGGTAAGTACGCCGTGCGGTTCTTGAATGCAACCCGGACTCGACTGGATCCTGCAACTGGGATTCAGTTCCCCTAGTAGTCCTTTAACACGAGCCGTTGGAATTGCAGGTCTTGGCGCCGGATAGTGGGGATGAGTTGCTTGAGGGTCTTCCATGAGACCATTGAAAGAGATGATCCCGAGTCAACTTCCATTTGGCAGGGCCGATTTTCAATGTTCACGTTGACCTGAATTTTCTTAGCGTCTAATGAAGAGGCATGGCCAATAGTGAGTGTTTGGTGGGCCTCTTCCCATCTCGCTATTCGACTCATGGGTTGGTTTCCGTAGGAGTGGTTTACTGGTTCTTGCCTTACAGGGCGATTCCCTGTCGATTGGTGGAGATTGCTTCCTTTCGAGGTCTGACTGGGTCTGAGGAGGCTTCTGCAGACCCGTCCGATGTGGCCTCGTTTCCCGCACTCGTGGCAGAGTCTGTCGCGGAATTTGCAATCGGAGTGGTCATGGTTGGCCCCGCAGCCAGCGCAGGGTTGCTGGGACTTCGGGTGTCGGTCCCGATCGGACCGCAGGCGATGGACCTCTTCTTCGTCACTGTCTGACGATGAAGAGAGGTCCTCATGGTGGGCCGTCGAACGCTGCCCTTCTGCGTTAGGTGAAATTTCGCTGGCCGGTTGGTGTGTTGGAGTGCGATTTCGGCGTAGTTGGGCAGCCGACTTCTTGGTCGCCTCTGTTGCTGTAGCTTCAGCTATGGCGTCTTTAAGGGTGATGTCGCCCTTTCCCATTATTTTGCTCTGTACGTTTAGAGCATCTAGCCTGAGGACTACTCGGTCTCTCAAAGCCTCTTCCAGGTTGGTGAAATCGCAAAGGCCTCCCAAGTTCCGGAGGTCTGCAACGAAATCGGCAACACTTTCTCCTTTCCGCTGGTTCCTTTGATAGAACTCGTGTCGTCTTACGAGTGTTGGAACGGTGTGTGCATAGTGGGCCCTTAGTCGCGGTTCGAGGATGCCCCAGTCCATGGCCTTCACTTCAGCCGGTTTCGCTAATGCCTTAGCCATTTTGAATACCGTTGGCTCGCAGTGTGTTAGGAACACCGGCCGTTTCTTCCCGGCCGTGGCATCCTTCAGATTATTCGTTTCCAAAACATTTGGAAACGATCCATGTAAGACTCCCAGTCCTCTTGGGCTGGATCGAATGGAGCGGGTGGTATTACGCCGCCGGACATGGTTCCGCCGTTGTGCGCTTCAGCCACGTGCTTAGTTGGCTCTGATGTCATCCAATCCCATCCTCGTCGTCAGTGTTAAGTCTGGAGCATGGATGCGAATGATGGAGACGAGCCGGTAGAAACAGTGAACTTCAAACTCTTTATTTATATATTGTGACGGCTCAACTCGAGGGCTGCTATAGCCTTCCTTATATAGGCAACTTGTTAACTCTTCAACCAATAGCAAACCTGGAGCGCTAGCTCCGTTAACCAATGGGAATGGCCTGTTAATGGCCAATCGGATGCTCCTGAACGGGCCAATCCGATCCTGCCAATAACAGCCAAAATCAGAAGTGCAGGGCCAGAACCCTGCACTTGACTTCAAGCTCAATGATAACTTTATTGGTATTATTCATTCACAACAAGATTGGTCAATCCAATCCAACTCAAGCAGGAGACCCTATAACAGTTCAGACGTGTGGCTGTCCAATATCTTCTTAAAAGCCTCCACTGCTCGAGTCCCACAACTTCTGAAGGCAAAGCTGTTCCACAGGTTAATTATCTTGACTGTTCGGAAGCGTCTCCTTAATTCGAGGTTGCTTCTCTCCTTGATTAGTTTCCATCCATTGCTTCTTGTCCTGCCTTCTGGTGCTTTGGAAAATAATTTGACTCCCTCTTCTTCGTGGCAGCCCCTCAAATACTGGAACCCTGCTCTCATGTCACCCCTAGTCCTTCTTTTCTCTAGACTAGCCAAACTCAAATCCTGCAACGGTCCTTCATGTTTTTAGTCTCCAGGGCTTTCATCCTCTTAGTTGCTCTTCTCTGCACTTTTCCCAAAGTCTCAATGTCTTTTTTGTAATGTGGTGACCAAAACTGGATGCTGTATTCCAGGTGTGGCCTTTCTAACTGGTCTTGTTTGTATGGTCTTACTGGCTGGTCTTGCTTGTCAGAAGGTCACAAAAGTGATCGCGTGACCCTGGGACCCTGCAGCTGTCATTAATGTCAGTAAGTTACCAAGCCTCTGAATTTTGATCGCATGACTGACGATAGGAATGGTGTAATGATCATGTGTGAACACTGCTCATATATTGCACTTTTTTCAGTGCCTTTGTAACTTTGAACAGACTCTAAATGAACTGTTGTTATGTGGGGGATTATCCAGTGGTGGGATTCAGCCATTTCGCACCAGTTTGGGAGAACTGGTTGTTAACTTTCTCAGCTTGTTGTTGGAAGAAATCATCAGGGCAGAGAACCGGTTGTTAAATTATTTGAATCCCACCATTGGGATTACTTCTGTATGGAAAATGCCAGGTCTCTACTCATTTGGAACTGTGCAAATCATCAACAGAAATACAGCAACGGTGCTAAATTCTGTTGCCTGTCTCATATAATAAGGCCGGGTCTTTTTTTTTTTTTTTGAGCCCCGAAAAAATGGCTAAGCCGACTTTTCGGGGGTGACTTAATTCCCCTCCCCCTTGCATCTTCAGGCGGGCGGCGATGCTTGGATGTTGACTTCGGCGTTGGTGGGGCACTTCGTATCGGGATCAACACAGGCAGCACCATATCCGGGCGTGCAACAAAAGTACTTCCTAACGGCAAACCCCCCCACCATTCCTCCCCATTTCTCATGTTTTAATATCGGCCTTAATTTGGGGGGAGGGGCTTAATTTCATTTCATGCCTATAAAACATGCTGGGACTTCCTATTGGGGGAGGCCGTATTGTTGGAGAAACAGGGTATTTTAGATTATAGTAGGACTCGAGTGATTGAACATCTTTATATCTTTAGAAATGCAACATTCCTGAACAAAGACAGTCTCTAGTTCAATATCTCTCAACCTTGACAACTTTAAGATGTGTGGACTTCAATTCCCAGAATTCTTCAACCAGCATGGCTAGCTGGAGAATTCTGGGAGTTGAAGTCCACACATCTTTAAAGTTGCCAAGGTTGAAAAATATTGTTCTAGCTGTTATGTTCTGTGCATGGGCGCTAAGGAGGAGACGAGCCGGTGAACAGTGAACTTCAAACTCTTTATTTACATGTGTAACAGCTCAGCTCTATGGCCGCAACGGCCCCCTTATATAGGCAAGCTCTTGAGTATTTAACCAATGAAAACACAGGGAGCACTAGCTCCGTTAACCAATGGGAGAGGCTCGTTAATAGCCAATCAGATTCTCCTGAACAGACCAATCCGATGTCGCTTTTATCGTCCAATCAGAAGTGCAGGGCCAGAACCCTGCACTTTACTTCAAGCTCTTAATAATCTTTATTCAAGCACTTTTATTAATTCACAACACCCCTTCCCCCCGGGTTCCGTTTAAGGGGTGCGGTCACGTAGTCTTTGAGGTAGGCAGGTTGTTTTGATTGTCTATTTGATTTACGTTGTTCTCCCAGTATTTGGCTACAGTCTTGTTGGGGTAGGACATTATCTGGTGAAGAGGGTGCCTCCAGTTCTGTATTCAAATTTTCGTTTCCGCTAATGTTCTCGGCATCTCCTTGAGGCGAGCTCACCCCCATCCCCGATCCTTCTTCACATGTTGCCTCTGAGCGGTCATTACTTCCGCTTAAGCTTTCTGCCGTTTCAAATTCAGTTTCCTCGGTATCTCCTCCCCCCTCGGTTTGGAAGTCAGGGGAGTCGGAGATCCCCGATTGTAGCCTTGAATGCAGCTGATCAATATGGCGCTTCCATATTCTATTGTCGTGACATCTCACGCGGTACGATCTGGGGCCGGTTACTTGGACTACAGTTGCCTCGACCCACAACGGATCGCCCGAAAAGTTCCTAACGAAAACCAAGTCGCCTACCTGGAAGTTACGGCATTTCCCGCTGGATCCGTGTGGTTTTTCAGGTTCATATGATGGGTGCAGACGGTCGAGGTGGGAGTGGAGCTTCCGGCCCATCAATTACTCGGCGGGAGTTTTGTTGGTGACGCTGTGCGGAGTGATATGCTGCAAAAGGAGTATCCGGTTAATCTTGTCTTCTATATCACCATAGTCCATTTTATGCAAGATTTTCTTGACAAATTGTACCATGTGCTCGGCCCTTCCGTTGGCCGCAGGATGCGCCGGCGAAGTCAGCGCATGGCGAATACCGCGGTCCGCCAGGTATTGTTCAAAGGACAGCACGGTAAATTGGGGCCCGTTGTCGGATACCAGAACGTCTGGTAATCCGTGTGTTGCAAATAATCTGTCTAGTTTCCTGATGATTGATTCGGTTGTTGCATTTCTTATCTCATGGATTTCAAGCCAGTTTGTGTAGGCATCCACTGTTAATAAAAATGTGTATCCTTTGGTAGGTCCCGCAAAGTCCAGATGAATACAGGACCATGGTCCCCTCAGTGTTTCCCATTCAGTCGGGGTTGCTACTAACACATCATCAAAATATGGGACAACGCCTTTTATCCCTTGTAATAGTCTTTTCATCAAACTTTGAAAGATTCCCGGGGCTACACTTACTCCGAACTGGAGTCGGTTACATTTAAACGCACCTCGGTCCATAACGATCGTTTGGGCCTCTGCCGTTTTTTTGTCTACAGGCAGTTGTTGGTATGCCTGGACTAAGTCTAGTTTAGCGAAGACTTTTCTGCCCCCCAGGGAATGGAGGAGGTGTTGCACCACCGGTACTGGGTAAGCTTTTTGTTGAAGGGCGTGGTTCAGGGTGGCTCGGTAGTCCCCACAAATTCTTATTGATCCATCCGGCTTGATGGGTGTTACGATTGGGGTTTCCCAGGGAGAGTGATCGGTTGGTTCTAACACACCCTGGGCTATTAATTTATCAAGCTGCTCGTCAATCTTTGGTTTAAGGGCAAATGGAACTCGACGAGGCTTAAGGTGGATGGGAGCTATTTCGGGATTGATGTTAAATGATATCGGGGTCCCCTTGTACTCGCCTAGTTTTTCTGCAAAGACGTCCTGGAATTCTTGGACGAGGTCCTCTTCCCAGTCACTGCTGCAGGTTCGGTGAATGCCGGCTACTTCAATTCCGAGTGCAGCGAAACATTGGAGGCCTAACAAACTAGGCCGATCCCTGTCGATTACAGTCAGGGGTAGGAATGCTGTACGGTTCTTAAACGATACCCGGACTCGGCTGGATCCAACAACCAGAATTCGATTTCCTTGATATTCTTTGAGTATGAGTCTTTGGAATCTGAGGTCTTGCCGCCGGACAGTAGGGATGAGCTGCTTGAGGGTCTTCCAGGAAACCATTGAGAGGGACGATCCTGAATCGACTTCCATCAGGCAGGGCTGGTTTTCGACGGCCACTTTCACTCGGATCTTCTTGGCATCAAGAGATGAGGCGTGACCGATCGTGATAGTTTGGTGAGCCTCTTCTCGTTTCGTTGAGTGGTTTAGGGTTTTGTTTCTGTAGGAGTGGTTGTTCCATTGGTGGCTCATGGGTTCTCCCTTTACAGGACGGCTTCCTGTCAGTTGGCGATAGCCCCCCTCGAGGGCTGGCTGGGTCCTAGCTTGCTTCTACAGACCCGTCCGATATGGCCTCTTTTCCCACACACATGGCAGAGCGCGTCGAGGAATTTGCATTCTGACCGGGGGTGGCTTGCTCCACAAACAGCGCATTGGTACTGCGATCTCTGTCGTTGGTCTCGTTCGGACCGAAGTCAGTGGACCTCTTCTTCATCGCTTTCTGATGATGATTCGAGGTCCTCGTGGTGGGCTGTCGTAGGCTGTCCTTCTGACTGGGGTGAAACTTCGCGGGTGAGTTGGCGAAGCGGGGTGTTGGTGCGGCACATTCGGGCAGCCGACTTCCTGGTTGCTTCTGCTGCAGTAGCTTCAGCGATGGCATCTTTAAAGCTAATGTCACCTTTCGCCATCAGCTTACTCTGTGTGCCTGGAGCATCTAATCCCAGAACTATTCGGTCTCTCAGGGCTTCTTCTAGGTCGGCAAACTCACACAGGCCTCCCAGATTCTGGAGATCCGCTATGAAATCAGCAACACTTTCGCCCTTCCGCTGACTTCTCTGGTAAAATTCATGCCTTCTAACGAGCGTTGGCACAGTCAGTGCATAGTGGGCCCTCAGCAGGGGTTCGAGGACGTCCCAGTCCATAGACTTTGCTTCTGCCGGTTTCGCTAGTGCCTTGGCCATCTTGAATACGGTCGGCCCACAATGAGTTAGGAATACCGCCCGTTTCTTTCCGGTAGTGGCATCCTTCAAATTGTTGGTCTCCAGAAACATCTGGAAACGATCCATATATGAGTCCCAGTCTTCTTGCGCCAGGTCGAATGGAGCGGGTGGTATGACGCCGCCGGACATGGTTCCGCCATTGGTGCATTTCAGCCACGTGCTCGATTATCGTTCTTCGTCGTTCAGTCAGCTCTGACATCTCCACATCCCACCCTCGTCGCCAGTGTAATGTTCTGTGCATGGGCGCTAAGGAGGAGACGAGCCGGTGAACAGTGAACTTCAAACTCTTTATTTACATGTGTAACAGCTCAGCTCTATGGCCGCAACGGCCCCCTTATATAGGCAAGCTCTTGAGTATTTAACCAATGAAAACACAGGGAGCACTAGCTCCGTTAACCAATGGGAGAGGCTCGTTAATAGCCAATCAGATTCTCCTGAACGGACCAATCCGATGTCACTATTATCGGCCAATCAGAAGTGCAGGGCCAGAACCCTGCACTTTACTTCAAGCTCTTAATAATCTTTATTCAAGTACTTTTATTAATTCACAACACTAGCTTTGCTTTTCTGAAAGATGCTAGTTTTCAGTGAGCAGACCTGTTTTTAAAAACCTGTGTATACTTCCATTTGCACTCCAGCAGGAATGAAAAAAATCAATTATAATTAAGTCAAGTTAAATTTCTGTGTCAGATCTTAGATCCTGGAGGATAGGTCTGGGAAGCTCTTGTCTATTTTCCCATACAAGTAATCCTCAACTTACGACCACAATTGAGCCCAATATTTATGTTGCTAAGCAAAATATTTGTTAATAGCTATAGCACTTAGACTTATATACTGCTTTTAGTACTTTACAGCCATCTCTAAGCAGTTTTACAGGGTCAGGATATTGCTCCCAACAATCTAATATAAATCACGTATTGTAATGTCTTTTTAGTGACATGATTTGTCAAAACATTTATGAACCTGATTTATTGTGTTGCAATAAAATAATTGTTATTTTTTGCAGGTTTTACAAGAATGAGTAAGAATATAAATGAGCTAAGGTAGTACCTGCTTTTACACTATTACAGACCTTTCAATTGTGATTTGCAATTAAAGTTTTGCTCAACATTTTACCATTATAGGTGGGATAATTATAATAATAAAATATTTTCTCTGAGTAAGTGTTAGCATTTCTCTGAATAATAAGAAATCTCTGGACATCTTTAAATTTGAAAGGCATTGGTGCTTTTCACTTTCACTTTACATTTAAGAAATGTATTAACAATATAGTAGGGCGGTACCTATTTTGAAAACTATTCAGAAGGATTCATTCAGAATTGGAATTTGCATGAACATAGCACCTCTCTGCTGCTCATTAAAGCAGCTGCCTCATTCATTCTTAGACTTCTATGTGTTTAAAAAAGGATGTAGTTGCTTCAATAAGTCAAACCATTAAAGCAGCTGTGTCTTTTAACACTAAACAGTCACAATTCTTTTTCCTAGTCTTATGCAGACGTTTTGAAAAAAAAAATACAGTTGCTTTAATAAGGAGTAATAATCTTCTATATATATAAAAGCGAAATACCACTCATGCATCATCACAAAATCTCCAGAACCTTAAAGCCTACAAACGTGAAATTTGGCATGTATGTCCCTCTTGGCTTCTAGGCGCTCACTAAGAAAGGATCTGATGCTAAGGAGTTCTACTCCACCTCCCCACTTGAAAAGAAATCTGCTCCAAATGCAAAACACAAGCAGAAAAAAGCAGTTTCAGTTTTAATTACACAGCACAAAGCAACTTTAGTACAGAACAGTTGAGCTAAGCCACACCCAGGCTCCTTGCTCTCTCCTTGCTCACACAGCAAATACTGTTTTAGTTTCCATGTTTCAGTTTCCAAACAACCCTCAACTCTCTCACACACTGACAGGATGCTAGTCAGATGAATACCGATGGATAGTGGTAGGCAGAGGCAGAATTTTTTTCTCTTTATTTTCCTCCCCAAAAACTAAGCCCAATCACATAGTTTCATAGCGAAGCACAGGTACCTAGCTAGTAGACTTATATACCACTTCACAGTGCTTTACAGCCCTCTCTAAGCAGTTTACAGAGTTAGCCTCTTGCCCCCAAAATCTGGGTCCTCATTTTACCATAAAGAGGTATCATGCCAGTAGGAGTCCAAAGTAGCTCCTTTCAATCTATTCTGAGGAATGCATAGTGTTAGAATCCAGCACAGATTCCATTTACGATTTATCACTGAATTGCACAGGGAAGCACTGAAGAAAAAATCACAAGAAACCTTGAAACTCCAGGAAGAAGCCACCAAGTTCTCTTCAGAATCCACTGGACTTCGGGAAGGAAAGTCTTCTCCTTTCCTTGCCACAGGTATGTTTAATTAGCACGTAGGCAAATTATAGCTGGCCTTTCTTCTGCAGATGGACAGAAAACATTTTCAGATCGCCGAGGCCTAAACCTGGCTCACCTAAAGCAACCAAATCTTTTTGAAGGTACAAACATTATTTTATTTGCATACATACAGTATATACTGGGGTGCTAGGTAAGTTTTGGTATTTTGCTGAGCAGTCCGGCAGCATTCTCAAGAGCAGAAGAGGGAGGAAAAGGAAAACACAATTGCAGTCAGGTAATTTCCTACTTGACGACCATTTCCCAATGGTGGTCCCTAAACAAGGACTCCCTATAAATTGCTTTAATGGAACAATGTTGCTGAACAGTGCAGTTTTATGCTGCTTTATTAGTTGCTATGGATTATGGTTCTGAGAACCTCACTGTTTGAGAAGTGTTAATTCCTCATCATGGCAAAAAGGCAAAAACCTTGACATTGTGTGTGTCTATGCGCACATGAATGTAGGGAAGCTGTTATGAGCAGTTATCCAGGGTGGGATTCTACCGGTTCGCACCTATTCACTAGATCTAAGCAGTTTGGAGAACCGGTTGTTAGAAGAAATGACTGGCCTAATCCTGTAAGGAAGGCAGGAAGGAAACATTCTGGTGTTGCTTACAGAAACTGTTGTGAATGCATAATACCAATAAAGTTATCATTGAGCTTGAAGTCCAGTGCAGGGTTCTGGTCCTGCACTTCTGATTGGCTGTTAATGGCCCGATCGGATTGGCCCATTCAGGAGCATCCAATTGGCCATTAACAGGCCATTCCCATTGGTTAACGGAGCTAGCGCTCCAGGTTTGCTATTGGTTGAATAGTTAATGAGTTGCCTATATAAGTGAGGCTATAGCAGCCCTCGAGCTGAGCTGTCACAATATGTAAATAGAGTTTGAAGTTCACTGTTTCTACCGGCTCATCTCCATCATTCGCACCCATGTTCCAAACATAACACTGGAGACGAGGATGGGATTGGATGATATCAGAGCCAACTAAGCACGTGACTGAAGCGCACAACGGCAAAACCATGTCCGGCGGCGTAATACCACCCGCTCCATTCGATCCAGCTCAAGAGGACTGGGAGTCTTACATGGATCATTTCCAAATGTTTTTGGAAATGAATAATCTAAAGGATGTCACGGCCGGAAAGAAACAGCCGGTATTCCTGACGCACTGCGGGCCAATGGTATTCAAAATGGCTAAGGCATTAGCGAAACCGGCTGAAGTGAAGGCCATGGACTGGGACATCCTCGAACCGCTACTAAGGGCCCACTATGCACCCACCGTTCCAACGCTCATAAGATGACACAAGTTCTATCAAAGGAACCAGCGGAAAGGAGAAAGCATCGCCGATTTCGTTGCAGACCTCCGAAACTTGGGAGGCCTTTGCAAATTCACCGACCTGGAGGAGGCCTTGAGAGACAGAGTAGTCCTCGGGCTAGATGCTCTAAATGTACAGAGCAAAATAATGGCAAAGGGCGACATCACCCTTAAAGACGCCATAGCTGAAGCTACAGCAGTGGAGGCAACCAAGAAGTCGGCTGCCCAACTACGCCGAAATCGCACTCACAACCACCAACCAGCCGGCGAAATTTCACCTAATGCAGAAGGGCAGCTCTCCACGGCCCACCATGAGGACCTCTCTTCGTCGTCAGACAGTGACGAAGAAGAGGTCCATCGCCTGCGGACCGATTGGGAACGACACACGAAGTCCCAGCAACCGTGCACAGGCTGCGGGGCCAACCATTTTCGCTCCGATTGCGAATTCCACGACGCACTCTGCCATGAGTGCAGAAAACGAAGCCACATCGGACAGGTCTGCAGAAGCCTCCTCGGACCCAGCCAGACCTCGAAAGGAACCAATCTCGGCCAATCGACAGGGAATCGCCCTGTAAGGCGAGAACCAGTAAACCACTCCTACAGAAACCGACCCGTGAATCGTCTAGCAAGATAAGAAGAGGCTCACCAAACACTCACTATTGGCCATGCCTCTTCATTAGATGCTCAGAAAATTCGGGTCAACGTGAACATTGAAAATCGGCCCTGCCAGGTGGAAGTAGACTCAGGATCGTCTCTTTCGATGGTCTCATGAAAGACCCTCAAGCAACTCATCCCCACTATCCGGCGCCAAGACCTTCAATTCCAACGGCTTGTGCTAAAAGACTACCAGGGGAACCTAATTCCAGTTGCAGGATCCAGTCGAGTCCGGGTTACATTCAAGAACCGCATGGCGTACTTACCCCTGACGGTGATCGATAAGGACCGGCCTAGCCTGTTGGGCCTACAGTGGTTCGCACCACTCAGCATCGAAGTGGCAGGCATTAACCGAATCGGTGGCAGTGACTGGGAGGAAGACCTTGCCCACGAATTCAAGGACGTCTTCGAGGAAAAGCTAGGTGAGTACATGGGGACCCCGATATCCTTTAGCCTTAATCCAAAGATAGCTCCCATCCGCCTTAAGCCTCGTCGAGTTCCGTTCGCTCTGAAATCGAAAATCGACGAGCAGCTTGATAAGTTGATTGCCCAGGGAGTTTTAAAGCCAACTGACCACTCCCCTTGGGAAACGCCGATTGTGACACCCATTAAGCCGGATGGCTCCATTAGAATTTGCGGGGACTACCGAGCCACCCTAAACCACACCCTGCAACAGAACTCATATCTGGTGCCGGTGGTACAGCACCTCCTCCATTCCCTGGGAGGCGGAAAAATCTTCGCTAAACTAGACTTAGCTCATGCTTATCAGCAATTGCCGGTTGACGAAACAACGGCACAGGCACAGACTATCGTAACACACCGAGGTGCCTTTAAGTGTTCGCGGCTTCAATTTGGAGTCAGTGTAGCCCCAGGGATCTTTCAGAGCCTAATGGAGAGACTATTGCAGGGGATCAAGGGCGTTGTCCCCTATTTCGACGATGTGCTGATTGCTGCCCCCACTCAAAAAATCTTGTGGGAGCGTTTAAGATTAGTATTACAAAAATTTCAGGAAGCAGGCCTGAAAGTCAAAAAAAAATAAATGCAAAATGTGTACTGATCGTGTTGAATTCTTAGGGTACCTAATTGACAGTCAGGGTATTCACCCTACTGATAGTAAATTAAGAGCAATAACGAACGCTCCCAGGCCCCAGAACAAGACCAAACTCCAGGCGTTCTTAGGCCTCATCAACTTCTATAATGTTTTCTTGCTGCACAAGGTGACGGTCGCTGAACCCTTACATCGACTTTTGGATAAAAAAGCAAGCTGGGTATGGGGTCACAAAGAAGAGCAGGCATTCCGTAATGTAAAAAAACTACTGACTTCAGATGCCGTGCTGATGCAGTACAATGAGACTTTGCCAATAAACATAACCTGTGATGCATCGCCTTTTGGAGTGGGCGCCATTTTGAGCCATGTGTTACCTAATGGTAACGAAGCTCCTGTTGCTTACTTCTCAAAGACACTCTTGAAAACCGAGCGAAATTACAGCCAAATCAATAAGGAAGCCCTGGCGATTGTATCAGCAGTTAAAAGATTTCATGAGTACGTGTACGGCCGGGTTTTCACCATTGTAACTGACCACAAACCATTGCTGGGGATCATCGCTGGGGACAAGCCAACTCCCTACATACTTTCTCCCAGAATGACCCGCTGGTCAGAATTCTTGGCTGCCTACAATTATCGGCTACAATATCATCCCGGTAAAGCCATTCCCCACGCCGACGCGCTGAGCCGTACACCGCTCCCTGAAACTATCAACGATCCTGCACCAACAATGACAGCGTTGCAGATCGAGACACTCCACACACCGCCATTGACTGCCCGTGACATCGCAAGAGAAACAAAACGCGACCCCATCTTGGCGCGAGTCCTCACGTGGGTGGAACGCGGATGGCCATTGGACCAAGTACCAGACGACTTTGCACCATTCAAAAGTCGTCAAACAGAGTTGTTCTCGCAGAAGGGCTGTGTCATCTGGGGCAATAGAGTCGTTATTCCAGAACGACTCCAACAGATGCTGCTAAGAACCTTGCACGATGGCCACCCTGGCATCATGTGCATGAAGGGCCTCGCACGAAGCTACGCGTTGTGGCCAGGCATCGATAGACAAATCGAATCATGGGTTAAAACTTGCAAGAGATGGCAAGAAGTAAGCAACGCTCCACCAAAGGCAACCCCAACTGAATGGGAGACGCCGTGGGGACCCTGGTCCCGCATCCATCTGGACTTTGCTGGGCCGACCAAAAGCCACACGTTTCTGCTAACTGTCGACACCTACTTGAATTGGCTCGAGATCCACCGAATGAGCAGCACAACCACTGACGCGGTCATCAAAAGACTGGAAAGACTTTTTGCAACCCATGGATTACCAGACATTCTGGTATCCGACAACGGGCCCCAATTTACCGCGCTACCTTTTGAGCAGTACTTGGCTGACCGTGGTATTCGCCTGAGCACCCTGCTGCCAACGGTAGGGCTGAGCGCATGGTACAATTTGTGAAAAAGACTCTCCAAAAGATAGACTACGACAACGTCGATGAGAAAATCAACCGTATTCTTTTCCTGCAGCACATCACACCTCACAGCATCACCAGCAAAACTCCCGCCGAACTGCGAATGGGATGAAAGCTCCGCTCCCACCTCGATCGGTTACACCCAGCCTACGAACCTGAAAAGCTACTCGGATCCAGCAGCCGATGCCGTACCTTCCAGGTAGGCATCTAGTATTCGCTAAAAACTTATCGGGCGATCCACTGTGGGTAGAGGCAACCGTAATCCGCGTAACCGGCCCAAGATCATACCTCGTTCAGTGCCCTGACGATAGACTTTGGAAGCGCCACATAGATCAGCTACGATCGCGGCTACCACCTCGCACTTCCGAACTCCCTTTTGACCAAACTGGGGGGGGGGGAGATACAGAAGAAAGCGAATTACTATTAGAGGGAAACCTTTTCGAAGAGACTGATAATGGAACTGAAACGCAGGAACAGGAACCAGGGATCGGAGTGAGTGCACCTCAGGGAGTGGCCAGTAATATTGGTGACAACGAGAACGCAAACTCAGAACCAGAGGTACCCCTACCGTTAAACAACGATCTACCTCAGCAAGAGTGCAGCCAACCGCCAGGCACCTTGTGAAAATCGAAAAGACTAGTTTAACAACCGTCCTACCTTAAGGACTATGTAACCACGCCCCGTGGGCAGAAGCCAGGGGAAAGGGGTGTTGTGAATGCATAATACCAATAAAGTTATCATTGAGCTTGAAGTCTATTGCAGGGTTCTGGCCCTGCACTTCTGATTGACTGTTAATGGCAGGATCGGATTGGCCCGTTCAGGAGCATCCGATTGGCCATTAACAGGCCATTCCCATTGGTTAATGGAGCTAGCGCTTCAGGTTTGCTATTGGTTGAATAGTTAATGAGTTGCCTATATAAGTGAGGCTATAGCAGCCCTCGAGCTGAGCTGTCACAATATATAAATAAAGAGTTTGAAGTTCACTGTTTCTACCGGCTCGTCTCCATCATTCGCACCCGTGCTCCAAACATAACAGAAACTGCCTCTCCGTTAACCCTTATTACATTCTTGGCAGAACTAGACTTCCTGTCTCAGGAACTTCTCTGGAGTTCTTTTCCCCTCCTTTGCTGGTACTTTGCTTGGGTGGAGTGACCATTCAAAGTTACAATGGCACTGAAAAAAGTGACATGACTATTTTTCACACTTAGCAACTGTTGCAGCATCCCCACAGTCATGAGAGGCCAGGCAAGGAGATGCATGCCTCGATGTGAGTGATATTGAATTGGCCACGCCCAGCCAATAACATGACTACGAAGCCACGCCCACAGAACCGGTTATTAAAAAATTTGAATCCCACCCCTGCAGTTATCCCCTATCTTATCAGGTGTCATGGTTGTGACTGCTGATTAGAGACATAAGCAATCACTTTTATTTTTCATTTCTTCATTAAATTTATATGCCGCCTATCTGACTGTTGGAGCGACTCTGTTGTGGCCCGACAGCACCCAGCGGAATTGGCTGCAGATTCGGACAGTGAGAAGGTTTGGGAGGCACATGAGCCCGTCCTGGAGTCTGGGGAAGGCTCTGACGAGTGCTCTAGGTTGGAAGCAGAGATGGGGCCAGGGCCGTCTGACAGTTATCAGCTGGCTTCAGAGTTGGACATTAGTAAGGCAGAAGAACATCTGGAGCCTGTTCCCAGTGTGTGCATGCACAGAGTTGCCTGAAGAAGGGAACAGCTGAGGAACAAAGGCTGACTTGGGAGTAAAGGCACAGGTGATGCCCTTTTCCAACAAGTCAAACACAATCCAAAGGGAACAGAAACCTTATAATGCTTTTACAAAATAATTAGCTGTGATAAGCACAAGCCTTGCCAAACTGTGCGAGACTTGCCAAAAGATAACAGACAAGAAATAATTTGCAAAATAAGAATCTTCAAATACAAACTCAGGATACTGGAATGTCCACAAGGCTGGAGTTTCAAGACGTCTTTGCTTTCTGCAAAGAACGTTCGTTTCACAGCTGGCTTTTTGTCTTCTTGAAGGAGAGGCCATTACCATGCAGCCTTACTCCCGAGTCGCCCATGCTGTTGTAACTGCTCTTTTCTATGAGCAACCCTACATGCAGGCGTACTTGGCACAGGCTCCTCGGGAGCCTCCTCATCGCTGCTGCCAGCCCCCACAATCTCTGAAGGCAGCAGTCCACTCCCTAATGGTCCTGGCCCCTCATCTGAGTCCTCGCTCTCCTCAGCCGTTTGCACCTGCTGCCAGCTAACCACAACAGGTGGATGGTGAATGGCCCCTCCCATAAGGAATAAAAGAGGAGCGAAAGGGGAATGGGACTTTGCAGGAGACAATTCGTTCATTCCAGCATGCTTCCCAAATATTGCGGCATCTGGAAGATATCGGCCTGATTAAAGGTCTGTAATTGGGAACTATTGTGAAAGACTGTTGGCCGGGACTTCGTTGGAGAGGAAATTCATTATAAATCACATAAAAGGGGTTTATTGGGATGAGGACTCAGCTTCGTGCTGTTGGGGAAGCCTGAGGTCAGAACAGACTCTGAGTGGTGTACTGAATAATAAAAAAAGAGAAAATATAAAAACAGTTAATATGAATTTAATAGAGATTACCATTTCTCCCACCATTATATCATTCTGTGTTTTCTTCAGTTATTGTCTAATTCTTGGTCCATCTGTGTGTTTTAGGGGTTCACATGATGACCAGCCCAAAATCATCGTCCAGTTTAAACAAGCACAGCAGTACAGTCCTGGATGCCACCTCCTACACTATTCCTAGTTCACACAGTAGTAGTCCTCCGAAGACAGTTCCTTCCAAATATGACTCGGAGATCAGGAGCCCGAAAAAATCAGTTAGCTTTTCTGGGAAAGAGCAGGTGGAGAACATCCTGGAAGAATATGCACACCAAGTGAGAGACTTGCAGAAGAAACTAAGCGACGTAAGTATTAAGTTTGTCCTGAATTTTATTTCATTTTTAAATTGTTTATTAAATTTATGAAAGGCGGCTCATTTAGCTCTTTTCGGGGCTACTCTGTGCAATTACCTGCACAGTTAATATTCAACTTACCACCATTCATTTAGTGACCGTTCAAAATTACAGTGACACTCAAAAGCATGGCACTTACGACCTGTTTTCACACTTACAACCATGGCAACATCCTCAAGGTCATGTGATCAAAATTCAGACGGTTGGCAACAGATAAATATTTATGACATTTGCAGTGTCCCGAATTCATATAAATCTCCTTTTGCAACCTTCTGACAAGCAAAATCATTGGGGAAGCTAGATTTACTTAACAACCTGTTCAGGGATTTTGGTGCGTGATTCTCAGTTTTGGCTTTGCAATATTGCAATGCACATGATCTCTAATACATTGTACCTTTCTCAACAAATGGAGTCAAGGATCGTTTCTAATTAGAGATTTAAGTGGTGTCAGGTCCAACAGGTCATGTCACTTATTTCAGTGCCGTTGTAACTTCAGTCACTAAACAAATGGTTGTAAGTCAAGGACTACCTGTAGCAGGAAAGCTCCAAGTCAATTAGTTTCCTAAGGAATACTTTCTTTCCGTTGCTTTTGTTCCAGAAAAATCTCTCCCCTGCTTCTCTCTCTCTGCGGTTTCCTCTGTCCCTTTCTTCCAGCATTTATTTAATTATCTTATTTCATCTCCTGTAGAATACAGAACAACACGAGCAACAGAAATTCGCTTTACGGCAATCAATTATTGAGCTGCAGACGAGTCTGGAAAACGCGATGAGAGAGAAAGAATCCCTTAGTGAATTAAGGTCAGTCTCCTCATAGCCTAAACCGATCGGAGTCACCATTCCCAGGTCAATCTTTCTTGGTGATTACTTTTTCTGAGTTGGCTCCAAAATGATTTCATTAGGAAACCATTTCAAAGCCAGCTGAGTCTTTCTTTCTAACTCACTGTCCACTGTCCAGTTGGGGAATCCAGAAAAAGAAACTCCTGGGACATTATTTTACTGAATAAACCACATTGGCACAGAAGAAGCAAAACCAGCGCTGGATTTCCCACGCAAAAGCAAGCATAATTCATTCTCCCTTTCCCTATATGGGCTGCCCATAGTCCATTATGTCCACTAATCTCTTCAGTTCATTTGGTTATGGGAACTGGCTGGCCACGCTTGGACATCTACTTGGGTTGTCCTTGAGGGGGGATCAGTGTCTCCAGGGAACCAATGATGCTTGGAGGCCATTCCCCCCACCCTTGCATTCAAATCCACCACCACCTTTGTCAAGCAGCAAGCGAAGCAGAATGTAGGCGAAGGTTCGAATCAGACTTGATACTCATCTTCCCAGACAGGGAACAATAAATACAATAGGAATGGCATGGCTTCTCCTTATCCTTGTGGTATAGAATAGAAAAGAAAAGAATAGAATAGAATAGAATAGAATAGAATAGAATAGAATAGAATAGAATAGAATAGAATAGAATAGATGATATGGAATGGGATAGGATAGAATGGAATAGAATAGAATAGAATAGAATAGAATAGAATAGAATAGAATAGAATAGATGATATGGAATGGGATAGGATAGAATGGAATAGAATAGAATAGAATAGAATAGAATAGAATAGAATAGAATAGAATAGAATAGATGATATGGAATGGGATAGGATAGAATGGAATAGAATAGAATAGAATAGAATAGAATAGAATAGAATAGAATAGAATAGATGATATGGAATGGGATAGAATGGAATGGAATGGAATGGAATAGAATAGAATAGAATAGAATAGAATAGATGATATGGAATGGGATAGGATAGAATAGAATAGAAGAGAAGAGAAGAGAATAGATGACATGGAATGGGATAGGATAGAATAGAACAGAATAGAATAGAATAGAATAGAATAGAATAGAATAGAATAGAATAGAATAGAATAGAATAGATGATATGGGATGGGATGGGATGGGATAGAATAGAATAGAATAGAATAGATGATATGGAATGGGATAGGATAGAATGGAATAGAATAGAATAGAATAGAATAGAATAGAATAGAATAGAATAGAATAGAATAGAATAGATGATATGGAATGGGATAGGATAGAATGGAATAGAATAGAATAGAATAGAATAGAATAGAATAGAATAGAATAGAATAGATGATATGGAATGGGATAGGATAGAATGGAATAGAATAGAATAGAATAGAATAGAATAGAATAGAATAGAATAGAATAGAATAGAATAGATGATATGGAATGGGATAGAATGGAATGGAATGGAATGGAATAGAATAGAATAGAATAGAATAGAATAGAATAGATGATATGGAATGGGATAGGATAGAATAGAATAGAAGAGAAGAGAAGAGAATAGATGACATGGAATGGGATAGGATAGAATAGAACAGAATAGAATAGAATAGAATAGAATAGAATAGAATAGAATAGAATAGAATAGATGATATGGGATGGGATGGGATGGGATAGAATAGAATAGAATAGAATAGATGATATGGAATGGGATAGGATAGAATGGAATAGAATAGAATAGAATAGAATAGAATAGAATAGAATAGAATAGATGATATGGAATGGGATAGAATGGAATGGAATGGAATAGAATAGAATAGAATAGAATAGAATAGAATAGAATAGAATAGATGATATGGAATGGGATAGGATAGAATGGAATAGAATAGAATAGAATAGAATAGAATAGAATAGATGATATGGAATGGGATAGGATAGAATGGAATAGAATAGAATAGAATAGAATAGAATAGAATAGAATAGAATAGAATAGATGATATGGAATGGGATAGGATAGAATGGAATAGAATAGAATAGAATAGAATAGAATAGAATAGAATAGAATAGAATAGAATAGATGATATGGAATGGGATAGAATGGAATGGAATGGAATGGAATAGAATAGAATAGAATAGAATAGAATAGAATAGAATAGATGATATGGAATGGGATAGGATAGAATAGAAGAGAATAGAAGAGAAGAGAATAGATGACATGGAATGGGATAGGATAGAATAGAACAGAATAGAATAGAATAGAATAGAATAGAATAGAATAGAATAGAATAGATGATATGGGATGGGATGGGATGGGATAGAATAGAATAGAATAGAATAGATGATATGGAATGGGATAGGATAGAATGGAATAGAATAGAATAGAATAGAATAGAATAGAATAGAATAGAATAGAATAGATGATATGGAATGGGATAGAATGGAATGGAATGGAATAGAATAGAATAGAATAGAATAGAATAGAATAGAATAGAATAGAATAGAATAGAATAGATGATATGGAATGGGATAGGATAGAATAGAATAGAAGAGAATAGAAGAGAATAGATGATATGGAATGGGATAGGATCGAATAGAACAGAATAGAATAGAATAGAATAGAATAGATGATATGGGATGGGATGGGATAGAATAGAATAGAATAGAATAGATGATATGGGATGGGATAGAATAGAATAGAATAGAATAGAATAGAATAGAATAGAATAGAATTCTTTATTGGCCAAGTGTGACTGGACACACAAGGAATTTGTCTTGGTGCAAATGCTCTCAGGGTACATAAAGGAAAAGATACATTCGTCAAGAGTCAAGAATATGAAATATCCCAAAGGCAGTGGCTGCTGGCTGAGTTTTTCTTGTGAGAAGGTTGTAGGCAGTTTTTCGTGGAATCGCTTATAGCTCTTGAACTTGGATTGAATAACAGAATAACAGAGCCGTGGTGGCGCAGTGGTTAGAATGCAGTATTAAAGCCAGGAGTTCAATCCTGTGGTGGCTTTGGGTGGACTCAGCCCTCCATCCTTCCAAAGTTGATAAAATGAGGACCCAGATTGTTGAGGTCAATATGCTGACACTGTAGATCGATCTGTAAAGCGCTATAGAGCGGTATATAAGCCTAAGAGCTGGCATAGTGGCGCAGTGGTTAGAGTGCAGTACTGCAGGCTACTTCTGCTGACTGCTGGCTCAATGCAGTATTTGATAGTTCAAATCTCACCAGGCTCCAGGTTCACTCAGACTTCCATCCTTCTGAAGTAGGTAAAACGAGGAGCCAGATTGTTGGGGACAAGAGGCTGATTCTGTAAACCATTTAGAGAGGACTATAAAACACTGTGAAGCAATATATAAATCTAACTACTATTGCTATCACAGAGTTGGAAGGAACCTTAGAGGTTTACTACCCAACCCCCTGCTCAAGCAGAAACTCTATGGTATTTCAGACAAATGGTTCTCTCTTCTTAAAAACCTCCAGTGATGGAGCACCCACAATTTTTGAAGGCAAGTCACTCCAATGGTTTATTGTGCTCACTGTCAGGAAATTCCTCCTCAGTTCTAGGTTGCTTCTCTCCTTGATTAGTTTCCACCTGTTGCTTCTTGTCCTGCCTTCAGGTGCTTTGGAGAATAGCTTGACTCCCTCTTCTTTGGGGCAGCCCCTGAGATACTGGAACACTGCTATCATGTCTCCCTTAATCCTCCTTTTCATTAAACAAGACATACTCAATTCAAATGTTCTTTGTAAGTTTTAACCTCCAATCCTCTGATCATCTTTTCTTTTTGTAAAAAGTTTTTTTATGTTTTAACAACAAACATAAACAAACATAAATGCAAAACAACAAATAAAATCTTCTTTCAATTATACAGTGTGTCGGTTGGTCCATATTTCTTGTGCACAATATCTATCGTCTTTCCCTCTTAGATTTAAATTTATATTCATATTATACTAATCAACTTTCCATATCACATTATGTTTTCATTACATCATCATTAGACTTTAGTTGCAAGTTCACATTGTCCTTTTCAAGCAAATCTCAATTTTTTACAAATACTAACTTACATGTTCCTGTAATTCCTTCCATAATAATCAATTAAAAGATATTATTACCATTATTTAATATTTACTATTATATTGCCCTCTGATCATCTTTGTTTTTCTTCTCTTCACTCTTTTTTGGGGGGGAGGGTTGGATTCTTTCCTGACCAAAAGACGAAAGGAATCCCAGTCACAAGAAGGTCACAATAGCAGGCTGAGGGCCACGGTGGACGACTTGCAGACGGCCAGCCTGCTTCAGGAGGAAATGATAAAGGAATCCAGTAGCCAGATTGATTATCTGAAAAAATTGGTCCAGGGCCATGATGAGGTGTTTGAAGAGCTCCGCAATCTTCTCCTGAACTATGAAGGGGGTCCAGACCAGAAGTCATATGGATACGAAAGTGTTGCCAGTCTCCGCATCTCCTACCTGCCTGCTGCTTTCGCCAGGATTCTCCAGGACTTTGAAATGGAGGTGTTGCATTTGAAATCCAAGTTTGTCCCAGTACGTGATTTTTCCCCCCTCTTAAGTTGCTTATCTTCACGCCAAATTTGGAAATGTACAGGTAGTGCATCAACTTACGATCACAACTGAACGCAAGGTTTATGTTGCTGGGTGACAGACGTGGTACTCAACAGGTTCTGACCCGTTCTGGAGAACCGGTAGCGGAAATGTTGAGTAGTTTGGAGAACTGGCCAATCCCACCTCTGATTGGAGATTTTACAGTATCCTTCCCCGCCCACGCTCACCAAGCCACGTCCACAGAATCGGTGGTAAAAACATTTGAATCCCACCACTGCTGGGCGAGACAGTGGTGAAGTGAATTATTTGCCCCATTTTATGACCTTTGTTGCTGGGAAACTTCCCTCAGTTTATGACCAGATTGAGCCCAACGTTTCTGCTGCTAAGCAAGACACTCGTTAAGTGAATTTACCACCGCCGTTGTTAAGTTAGGAATATGGTTGTGAAGTGAATCCAGCTTCACAATTGGTCGGAAGGTTGCAAAAGGGGATCGCATGACCAACCCCCTCCAGGACGTTGCAACCATCATAAAGATGAGTCAATTTCCAAGAATATGAATTTTGATCACATGACCCTAGGGACATTGCAATGGTTGTAAGCAGTGGTGGGATTCAAATTTTTTTACTACCAGTCCTGTAGGCGTGGCTCGGTGGGCATGGTTTGGCTTGGCGGGCATGGCTTGGTGGGTGAAGGGGAAGGATACTGTAAAATCCCCATTCCCTCCCCACCCCACTAACCTGCTTTCCAGCTCTGTTTTCCTGTGCAGGGCAACGAAAAAAGAGCCAGCCAATCAGCTGGGACACAATGGGAGGCAGAGAATAGAGGGGGAGGGGCCAGTCAGAGGTGATATTTGCCGGTACTCAAAATTTCCACTACTGGTTCTCCAGAACTGGTCAGAACCTGCTGAATACCACCTCTGGTCATAAGCAAGGGTGGGATTCTACCAGTTCGGCCCAGTTCAGGCAAACCAGTAGATCCGGCGTTCATTTGGCCCTGCCCACTCGCCCCTGCCCTAGTCTGTCCTTTATTTC
The DNA here is from genome assembly GCA_033807585.1 of Hydrophis major. NCBI lineage: Eukaryota > Metazoa > Chordata > Lepidosauria > Squamata > Elapidae > Hydrophis > Hydrophis major. Next base: position 10,423,003 of record CM066333.1, on the reverse strand, counting down.
TGTGTTTTGCAGCTCAGCTGATTCACGCGGTAGGGCAGTTTTGCTGCACCTCAGCTGTTTTACTCACTGGGGCTGCAGTAGAAGGGAAATATTAAAGCTAAAAATTGGAGGTTTTCAAATGCTGCATGCGTATGTTTGAACCGCTTGTTAAACTGGTCATAAGTGTGAAACTGGTCATAAGTGTGAAAAATGATCATAAGTCACTTTTTCCAATGCTGTCGTAACTTAAAACGGTCACTAAATGAACTGTTGTAAGCAGAGGACCACCTGTAGTCAGAGAAAACAGGAGTGAGGGACCATCTAATGCTACCTTATGGAAATGTAGATGGAATTCCTCAGAAAACATGTAATCAGCCCTGGCAATAGGAGGAAGTAAATATTGATTGAGGCAGAATGAAAATGATTGTCAATGTAAGTGTAAAAACAGATACTCAACAAACGTGAGGCTATTCCTCTTATCTGTCTCAGCACCCACGTTTCATAAACGGGCCACAGCCCTCTGAGCGCTGAGGAAAATTCTTTGTCATTTACGCTATATAGTTGCTTGTATTAAAATAAATTTTAATCATCCATAACTTGTGACATTTTTATCAGCTGGAAGAGCAAATGGATATGATGCAGAGAGAATCACAGTCGAAAACTGAAATTTTGCTTCAGCAACATCAGGACAGGTATGCCATTTCTGGTTTCTTTGTTTTGAATGTATTTTATATCACTTTCCTGTCACTCATCAAGAAAGTTCCCACAGCAGATTACAGATGGTCCTCGACTTACCACCACGACGGGGAGGAAAAGTATGATTGTCAAGAAAGGCAGTGTGATGACCCAGGGCACAGCACAGAGGTCACACAGGCAGCTGGCAGTTCAAACCACCCCTTTATTGCTCCAAATTTCTCCAAACGCTCCCACCTTTCTGGCAAGTCCCAGACCAAAGTGATCTCTCTCTCTCTCTCTCTCTCTCTCTCACGCACACACACACACACACACACACACGTGCCTCAACAGCCTCTGGCTGCAAGTAGTCTGCCCCAATGCTGTGAGCACCACGGCTGCAAAGTAAGAAATCCAGCAAGAATGCATGGAATCCAAGAAAGTTTAAATGTCAGCAATCAACACTCCTGGAATTCAGCATTCGTTCCCGACAAATGCCTCTCCTCACAGTGTCTCCTGAAGTCTCCGTCTCCGGGTGTCTTGTGAAGAGGGGTGGGGTGCTCTCCTCCCAAGTAGCCGGGTCAGTCTGCGCTGTTCTCGCCTTCTCTCCACTCTCCGTGCTCGTAGATCAGAGGGGGTGGTCCTTGCTCATCGCCTGAGCTCCGTCTCTCATGTTCGCTGCTTAGCCTCTGTTGGTCATCCTGTCCCTCTTCCTCCCTGCTTACAAGCTGTCCCAATCCCGAAAGGGCCCGGCCTGACTGAGTTTGCTCCTCCCCATTTTCCTCCCAAGCCAATGAAGCCGCCGCCCCCCCTCGGTCTCCGTCTGGCTTCCCCATTGACTTCACTTGTCAGAAGGTCGCAAAAGGGGATCAACACGACCCCGGGACATTGCGACCATCATAAATGTGAACCAGTTGCCAAGCGCCTGAACTTTGGTGACATGATCCTGGAGATACTGCAAAGGTGGCAATGATTAAAAAAACAGTCATAAGTCAAATTTTTCAGCGTTGAATGGTCACTAAATGAACCATTGTAAGTCGAGGGCTACCTGTATATATTCTCATGGCAAAAATCTTTTCCTATTTGCTGTGTTTTATCCTAGATTTCTAACTTGATCCTGCTAAAGCATCGGGAGAGATAATCGGCACATTAGATCGCAGGTGCTTTATCGCTATTAATTTATGCCCTTTTTCATTTTCATTTTGTTTTAATAACAGTGTTGAGAGGCTGATCGGCGAACATGAGCAGGATTTGGAAGTTCTGAGGGAGGCAGCAAAGGCTTCCCACAGCCACGCCAGCAACATTCAAAGCCAGATGGAAATCATTCAGTACGTAAAACACTTCCAAAGGGGCATCTCAGCAAATGTTCCCGAGCAGAGTTTTATGAAACTTGGCCACTTTAAGACCTGCAGAGTTCAACTCCCAGAATTTCCCAGCCAGCACATCTAAAGCAAATCAATGGTGGGATTCAAAATTATTTTTTTATTACCGGTTCTGTGGGCGTGACTTGGTGGGCATGGCAGGGGAAGGTTACTGCAAAATCCCCACTCCCTCCCCACCCACTAACCTGCTTTCCAGCTCCGTTCTCTTGTACAGGGCAACCAAAGAAGATCCAGACAATCAGCTGGGACTCAATGGGAGGCAGAGAAGAGATGGGGGCAGGGCCAGTCAGAGGTGGGATTTGCCGGTTCTCCAAACTACTCAAAATTTCTGCTATCGGTTCTCCAGAATTGGTCAGAACCGGCTGAAGACCCATTTCTTGCTTATTCCAAAGGGCAACTGAACTTCCTTATCTTTGTCTCCTTTGAAAACATTTCTCTTCTCATCCAACAAGCTTCTTCAAACATATCTCAAAGGCAAAATCCCAAGAAACTCCACTTGCCCTTTGGGGGGGTGGGGGAAGCACTTGGGGACAACCGTCACCTGGATGATTGACAATCTCCACAGACATTCAGCTGAGTTAATGTAAGACACCCAGTCTGGCCATCGGAACTCTTGTTTCAGGCATCCCAGCCAAAGAATGAACGAGAAAGCTTCCAGCACAGCACGGTGACCTCCTCCCTTCAGGCTCTTTGTCCCAGGGTCCTGGCCCTCGGAGGCATAGAAGGCGCAAGGCACAACGGCCTGCACGATTGGACATACCTGTTTCCTTCCCTCCCCAAACATTTATCAAGCTCTTCAAACTGCACGTACAATATTTATTTGCCATAACTGCAAAACTGCAGGAGTGGTGCGGTGGCAGGGGGTGGGATTCTACCGGTTTGGACCGGTTTTATAGAACCGCTTGTTATGATTCTGCACAGTTTGGAGAACTAGCAAATCATGTCCCCTGGCTGGCCCTGCCCCCTCCCCTCCCAGTCAGTCCTTATCGCGCATTCACAACATCGCTGACTGTATTCTCCCCCGCCCAGTATTAAGGTATTTCTTTTTTTCTCTCCTCCCAACGATCAGCTGTTCCGATGATCAGCTGTGCCAGGATCCCCACTGCTGTCTTACTGCTTCACCCAGGAGGCTTCCCGGAGGCCTAAGAGGCAAAATGGTGCGCATGGAGGGGTTGTGGGGGCAGGGAGGGAATGCTACTCCTCCCCGTGCTCCATTTTTTTGCCTTCCTGGGCCCCAGGGAAGCCTTCTGGGACTAAAAACACCCCCCAACAGGCTTCCCTGAGGCCTAGGAGGCAAAAAAAATGGGGGGCGGGTTTGTTGCAAAAAAGAAAGAAAGGAAGGAAGGAAGGAAGGAAGGAAGGAAGGAAGGAAGGAAGGAAGGAAGGAAGGAAGGAAGGAAGGAAGGAAGGAAGAAAGAAAGAAAGAAAGAAAGAAAGAAAGAAAGAAAGAAAGAAAGAAAGAAAGAAAGAAAAGAGGAGGGAGGAAGGGAGGGTGGGAGAGAAAGAAAGAAAAGGAGGAGGAAGAGAAAGGGAGGAAGGAAGGAAGGAAAGAAGAAAGAAAGAAAGAAAGAAAGAAAGAAAGAAAGAAAGAAAGAAAGAAAGAAAGAAAGAAAGAAAGAGGAGGGAGGGTGGGAGAGAAAAAGAAAAGGAGGAGGAAGAGAAAGGGAGGAAGGAAGGAAAGAAGGAAGAAAGAAAGAAAGAAAGAAAGAAAGAAAGAAAGAAAGAAAGAAAGAAAGAAAAGGAGGAGGAAGAGAAAGGGAGGAAGGAAGGAAGGAAGGAAAGAAGAAAGAAAGAAAGAAAGAAAGAAAGAAAGAAAGAAAGAAAGAAAGAAAGAAAGAAAGAAAGAAAGAAAGAAAGAAAGAAAGAGGAGGGAGGGTGGGAGAGAAAAAGAAAAGGAGGAGGAAGAGAAAGGGAGGAAGGAAGGAAGGAAGGAAAGAAGGAAAGAAGGAAGAAAGAAAGAAAGAAAGAAAGAAAGAAAGAAAGAAAGAAAGAAAGAAAGAAAAGGAGGAGGAAGAGAAAGGGAGGAAGGAAGGAAGGAAGGAAAGAAGAAAGAAAGAAAGAAAGAAAGAAAGAAAGAAAGAAAGAAAGAAAGAAAGAAAGAAAGAAAGAAAGAAAGAAAGAAAGAAAGAGGAGGGAGGGTGGGAGAGAAAAAGAAAAGGAGGAGGAAGAGAAAGGGAGGAAGGAAGGAAGGAAGGAAAGAAGGAAAGAAGGAAGAAAGAAAGAAAGAAAGAAAGAAAGAAAGAAAGAAAGAAAGAAAGAAAACACACCCACCCAGTCACATGGTCATGCCCACTTAGTCACGCTCACAAGCCACAGCCACAGGATTGGTTGTTAAAAAATTTGAACGCCACCTCTGTGCAGTGGCCCGGAGGTGGAGCTCTTGCCTCACAATCAGGATCCAAGGTAGAGGCAGATATTTCTCTCTCTGGGCAGACCAAGAATATATCTGCAGAACAAAAATTCCGTATTGGGGACAGGAAGGGCAGCCGGCCATTAAAACACTCAGCCAGCTGCATTCAGTTGCCTAGACTCCTCCCTGCAAGGGATTATGGGGTCGTTAAAAGAGGATAATAACTGCATTTCTGGCAGTGATTTGTCACATCTCCTTGTCTGCTTAGATTGCAGGCATCATTCTCACCTTTATAACCATGCGGTCCGCTCCTGAATATTTCAGATTCCCATTTGGGTTTGATTTCCTTTCTTTATTCTCAGAGAACAAGCCAAAAATCAGAAATCTCTGTATTCGCGCCAGATCAGTCAGCTGGAAGGGACGATTTCACAACTGCGCTCTGAGCTACGGGAAGCCATGAGGATGTCCCAGGATAAGGTGAGCGTAAGAGGGTTTGTGACCTTTGAAATGTGGGCGAAATTCACCCTGATGATTATAAACACAGCTCATTTCCTGACCACAGGTAGTCCTCAACTTACAGCAGTTCATTTAGTGACTGTTCAAAGTTACAACGGCTCTGAAAAAAAGTGTGTTTTTCACACTTAGGACCGTTGCAGCATCCCGTGGTCATGTGGTCAACATTCAGACGCCAGGCAACTGGCTCCTATTTATGACCATTGCAGCGTCCCTTTAGTGACCTCCTGGCAAGCAAAGTCAACGGGGAAGCCGGATTCACCATACAAACTTTTTACTAACGTAACGGCCACAGCGACTCACTGAACCACTGGGATTAGAAAGGTCGTAAAGTGGGACAAAATTCACTTAACCACTGTCTCACTTAGCGACATAAATGCCGGGTTCAATCGTAAGCTGAGGACTGTCTGTATTCTGAGACACTGTAAAAAAACATCATCAGTGCAAGTTGCCCTCAAGTTACGAGCCGTTGCTTAGTGATTGTTTGAAATGCTTGAGCATGGGGTAGGGCTAGAAGATCTCTCAGGTCCCTTCCAGCTCGATTCTGAATCTAATTGAATTGAAATTTCAAGGGATCTACCTGTGGGGGTTTCAAAGTTTACCAGGGAGAAAAGACAGCTCTTAAGGCCTTCCAGAAGCCCATGAGAGTCAGGGATGCTCTGAATTTCCTGAGGAAACCAAACTGGACATTTTGTTGGTAGCTGGTCTTTCTTTTTTTTTTTTTTTTTTTCCTTTCCGGACCTCTCTTCCTATCTTGTAAAATTATTTCCAGCTTTGCTTCTGTCAAAAACCTGCGGAGTTTCACCATTTGCAATTCTTCCTCTCAAGAGGCTTGTAAGTGTCATATTGAGACACAGATACATCCAGGACTGAATATTTTCTAAAAATGAAAGATGAGGGGTTCATCCCAGGGAGCACCTGAGGCACTCCTTGGTAGTGTAAACTGAAATCTTTTAACAGCTGCTCTGTGTCCAGGGGTGGGCTGCCCTCAATAACCTCAGAGAGACGAGAATAATAAACCAACACCTTTTTTTGAGGCTTTTTTCCTTTCTGGGCGTTCAGCCAAGAGCATTTCACACCTCGTAAAAGTGTTGCAAGCTAGATAAACAATCCATTCAGCTCTTGCGAGGGAGAGACATTGAGAAAAATCAGATAATATAGCCACTAGCCTCCGAGGGGATTAATTCTCAAATAATCAGAACCAGGTAACTCACCAGAAACTCCACTAAGATCCCTCTCACAGTTACTGCTATTAAGCCTGCTATTAAGCCTTTTATTTAAGTATTCAATTAAATGCACAAAATAATAAGCCACTTTTTGGTATATTATCTTTTTTTAGGTAATTAGGGCAAAGAAGCGAAGTCAAGTTGGCCACACCCCAGTCACGTGACCACCTAGCCATGCCTAACTGGCCAGTTATTAGGGCAGAGAGCCCCTTGCTAAAATGTTTGAAGCCCACCCCTGTCTATTTCCCTACCTGCCATCTAAAGACTGAATCTAGACTCTGTGACTTTAACATCAGCTAACCATTTATCTTACCATTTTGGTGGCCTAGCTAGGTGCAGAGTTCTAGTGTAGGGGGTTTCCAACTCCCAGTGCAAACAAGTTAAGCCTCATCCGTGGGATCCAGGTAGCATGTGAACCAGTGGTGGGATTCAAATATTTTACTACTGGTTCTGTGGGCGTGGCTTGGTGGGTGTGACTTGGTTTGGTAGGCTTGGCTTGGTGGGCATGGCAGAGGAAGAATCCTGCAAAATCTCCCCTCCCCACCCCAATTAACCTGCTTTCCAGCTCTGTTCTCCTGTGCAGGGCAACTAAAGAAGTCCCAGCTGATCAGCTGGGACTTGGGAAGCAGAGACTAGATGGGGACAGGGCCAGTCAGAGGTGGTATTCTAAACTACTCAAAATTTCCACTACCGGTTCTCCAGAACTGGTCAGAACCTGTTGAATACCACCTCTGATGTGAATTCACACCCCCTCCGATCCATGGAAAAACTTCTCTCCACAGAACCAGTCTCTGGTGCCCAAAAGATTGGAGGCCACTATTCCAGAGAACCCAGATCTTAAACACATTTCTTTTATGACATTTCTGGCAGGCTTTATAGTGATAACGTCACCCTACTATGAATTTTAAAATGAGGGAAACTCATCCCTGCATTGCTCACCCAACTTCAGTCACACCGGATTCCGCATAAATATTGTTAATTATTACTGCTTCCCTACTACACGGATATACTGGACGGAGGAAATTTCAGTTACTGGTCTATGCCTACTTGGAAATAATCCCTGGTTAGTTCAATAAGCTTTCTCCAAGATTTCCGACATGCACAGAATGGTGGCTTAATTTGTTGTCATATTATTTCAACTTAACTATGTGTACTATTGCAATTGAAATCTTTCTGTATTTTTCTCAAAATTCCCGGATAGACCATGAACAATACTAGTCTGACAGGGTTCTAATAAGTACTACTGTAGTTTGGAGGTTTTTAACAAGACAACCATTTGTCTGAAATGGTTATAGAGGTTCCTGTTTGAGCAGTGGGTTGGACTAGAAGTCCTCCAAGGTCCCTTGTTCTGTTAAAATTTTGTTCATTAGCCTTTGATCTGCTCATTATTTCTGAGCTGGTTTATACTGAGACGAAAGTATCTGCAGGTTGTGGTGGGAAAAAAAATCAAGATGGCAGCTATGGCAATGTGATTGAAGCGCTACCTGGTTTTCGTGTGTGACCAGACACAACTTCCATCACACCATCTTCAGTGGACACCCAGGTGTTGGTGCATGCACGAACACCTGTGAAGACCCAGGGTGGGATACAAAACAAACACAGTCACAGAAAACAGGTGAAGCCCCTTTTATTCCTTCACTTTGCTTCCAAGCTCTGAATATCTTTGACAGAAGACAAAAAAAACTCCCACACAAACAGTTACAAGAAGAAGGAAAAAAGCATCACAAACCAGGCAAGATAAGGGCTGGAGGATGTCTACAGATAGCACACACTGGGAAGGATGCCAAACTCAGAGAGGAACTATAAACTAGAGATATTTACATGCTTTCTTTCCAGCATTTGCCAGTACGCAGGTCCAAACTCTTATTCAGTTGTCACAGCTGCAGCCCATAAAGAGGATCAAGCCCCTCTCCTCCTGAGTAGACCACATCTCTTCCTTATCCTCTTCTCCCTGCGTGTCCTAGGATGAAGAGGGGATGGGCCTGGATCCTCCTCTGACTGCTCAGCCGGCCTCTGCCCTTCCCCAGCCTCCTCCACAACCTCCGGAGCCACACTTCCACACTCCCTGTAGGCTGTTCCTCCTCTCCCTCAGAGTCAGTCTCCACCAGGGGCATGACAACACCTCTCTTACATAAAAGTCCAAAAAATTAAAGAACACGTAGTATGGTTGACGTTAGTTGTGGATACCTAGAATTTTTGGCCGCAGTACAGAGGTGCATTTGAGTGGTGCGGTGGCCTAGAGGTGGAGCTCTCAACTCACAATCAGGAGGCTGTGAATTTGATCGTAGATAGAGGCAGATTTTTCTCTCTCTGGGCACAATGAGAATGTAACGACTGAATATAACTCTGCATTGGTGACAGGCAGTGGTGGGATTCACATTTTGTTACTACCGGTTCTGTGGGCGTGGCTTGCTGGGCGTGGTCGGGGAAGGATACTGTAAAATCTCCAGTCAGAGGTGGTATTTGCTGGTTCTCCTAACTATTCAAAATTTCCACCACCGATTCTCCAGAATTGATCAGAATCTGCTGAATACCACCTCTGGCGACAGGAAGGGCATCCGGCCAGTAAACACTCAGCTCCATTCAGTTGCCCAGACTCCACCCCACAAGGGATTATGGGGTCGTTAAAAGACGATGATGAGTACTGAGGTGCATTATTGAATTATTTACCGCATCCTGAATGAAACGAAAAATCAAAGCTGTCACACTTCTAGTCTAGGTAGTTCTCCATTTACAACAGTTCATTTAGTGGTCATTCAAAGTTACAATGGCACTGAAAAAAGTGACTTTTGATGCTTTTTCACACTTGCAGCATCCCCATGGTCACGTGATCAAAGTATGGATGCTTGGCAACTGGCTCACACTTATGACAGTTGCAGTGTCCCAGAGTCACGTGATTCCCCTTTTGCAACCTTCTGACAAGCAAAGTCAATGGGGAAACCAGATTCACTTAACAACCGTGTGACTAACTTTAACAGCTGCAGTGATTCACTTCACAAGGGTGGCAAGAAAGGTCGTAAAATGGGGCAAAATTATCTTAGTGACTGCCTCACTTAGCAACCCAAATTTTGGGCTTGACTGTGGTCGTTCGTCTACTTTTACCAGCGTAGCGGGAAGGATTAAATGTTGTTAAAGATCCTGAATGAAGTTAAACTCCAGAATTCCAATATTTTGGTCGGCACATTCCACACGTTGTGAAAATTATAGGTTGAAGGTTAAAAAGACTCCCAAGTTGGTACTTGATTTGTGATGTCTTCATGGATATGGACAATCATGGACGTGGTGGCTCAGTGGCTAAGACAGCGATCAGAAAGGTCGGCAGTTCGACGGTTCAAATCTCTAGCGCTGCGTCACGGAGTGAGCTCCCGTTCCTTGTCCCAGCTTCTGCCAACCTAGCAGTTCGAAAGCATGTAAAAAGTACAAGTAGAAAAATAGGGACCCCTTTGGTGGGAAGGGAACAGCATTCCGTGCGCCTTCGAAGGTGTTTAGTCATGCCGGCCACATGACCATGGAGACGTCTTCGGACAGCGCTGCCCCTTCAGCTTTGTAACGGAGATAAGCACCACCCCCTAGAGCTGGAAACGACTAGCATGTATGTGAGAGGGGAACCTTTACCTTTTAATTCTCCATTGCTGCCTTCTAAGATATTTTTTCTGGTGGTCTCTCAGCCAGCTCTTAACTCGATCTGGCCAGGTTTAGCTTTTTCAGCTCAACAAAAGCCAGCTAAGCATTCCCACTTTCTTGAGCCAGGCTACAAAGTGAAGTAAAAAAAAACAACTCTGAGATTCTTAGGAACACCTGCATTCTGTGCCCCCTCTGAGGGTCATTTCTGAGTGTGTTTTTGTGTTAATACTTTAGATAGAAGATCTGGAGAAGCAGCTGCACCTGGTTCACTCTGAGATGACTGACGCTCAGATTGAAAGGGATCAATACAGCCAAGAATCTGGAAACTTAGATGATGAGGTTCAGCAATTGTTGGTAGGAATCTGACACAGGTCATAGCCTCAATTTTTTTTAAAAAAAGGCTTTTGTAAATCTCGAGGTTCATAATCGAGCTAAGTCGGTCAAATTCCATGACTTTACGAGGAGCTCGGGTCATTAGATCTTACAGGAGAGGACCAAACTCATCTTCATGATAATGTCACACAATCATACTTTCCACTTCAGAGGCACTGACTCTGGAGCCCTTCGCAACCGACTGACCAAGTGTCCGTGGGGTGTAGGTAAAGAGTTGCAAATTTACTCCCACTCCCCCTTTGTCACACTGCTTGTTGCTTAAGGGATTATGAGTCTAGAGTTGCTTCCTTCTGCCTTTCTTTCAGTGGTGGGATTCCATTAGTTTCCCTACCAGTTCAGTGATCACACACTGCGCGCCTGCAGCTTTCCAAACACCAGCTGAGGCTCTGCCATGCCAATCAGCTGAGACAATAAAGAACAGAAAAGTGCAGGGTTCAGTAGGAGGACCGATCCTTCACTTTTCTTTTCTTTCAGCTGATCATCAGAGCTTTTTTTAACTACTGCTTTGGTCTAACTGGCAGCAATTTTTGCTATCAGTTCAGGCAAACTGGGCCGAACCAGTAGCATTTCACCACTGCTTTCTTCCCTGGCATATGTGCATGGAGTACATATTCTTGATTATACTTTTATTTTATTTTTTATTTATTTATCAAACTTGCATGATGCCCATCTCACTCAAGGCAACTTTATCTACATTCACCTCTTGGTACAATGTAGCTAATTAAGTACTTTACTTATCTCTATAGAGGTTGTTGTTAAATAAATCTTATTTGTGTTAATTGTTCAATGTTTTATATGTGTATGTATGTGTGTGTGTGTAATATATATATATGTATGCATATATATATATATATGCATATATATATGCATATACATATACATATACATATACATATACATATACATATACATATATATATATATATGTATATATATATATGGTATTCAGCTTTGTTCGGGTATTTTCCCACGTCGTTATAGTTGTGCTTTTAAAGTTGTAGCAACGTTTTGGCAGAATCTCATCTGCTATCATCAGGCTTCTGTACAGTGTTCGTCTGTGAGTCCACAATATAGAAGCCTGAAGATGGCAGATGAGATTCTGCCGAAACGTTGCTACAACTTTAAAAGCACAACTATAATGACGTGGGAAAATATCCGAACAAAGCTGAATACCATAGATAGATAGATAGATAGATAGATAGATAGATAGATAGATAGATAGATAGATAGATAGATATAGATATAAATATATAGATATAGATATAGATATAGATATAGATATAGATATAGATATAGATATAGATATAGATATAGATATAGATATAAATACAGATACAGATACAGATACAGATACAGACACAGACACAGACACAGACATACATACATATAGAGTGTGTGTGTGTATATACCAGTATATATACTGTATATCATTTTCATGCATATAGGGAACATTTCTTCTACCACAGTAAAGGCTTAAAAAATGCCATTAGGTCCAATGAGAGAAATATTAAGAATATTTCAAGTTTATAAAGTGATTTTGGGACAAGGACTTAGCTCTATTCAATCCATTGTTTGAATACTCATGTGAAAGGAAACTAGATAGATAATAGATGATAGATGGATGGGTGGATGGATAGATGGATAGATAGATAGATAGATAGATAGATAGATAGATAGATAGATAGATAGATAGATAGATAGAAGGAAAAGAAAGAAAGAAAGAAAGAAAGAAAGAAAGAAAGAAAGAAAGAAAGAAAGAAAGAAAGGAGGGAGGGAGGGAGGGAGGGAGGGAGGGAGGGAGGGAGGAAAGAAAGAAAGAAAGAAAGAAAGAAAGAAAGAAAGAAAGAAAGAAAGAAAGAAAGAAAGAAAGAAAGAAAGAAAGGTCAGCTAGCAGTCTGAAGCAGAAACCTGGTTTGGGCATGAAAAGGAAGATGGTAAAAGAGATGAGGAGCAAGAGAGAAAGGAACCTGTTATCTTTACATCTCTCATTTTTTCTGCTGAAAACGTCTATTCTCACTTTTTCGCTGCTGCTAACCATGGCTTATTGTTATTTTCACTACGGAAAGAGGCATAAAAATTCAAGCAATGCAGTTCAATTCAATCTCACACTGAGCTTGTAGCTTCAGAACCATCGTTTTGGAGATAAGAGGACTCTCGTGAGAAAAAACACATTCTGGATCTAGTCCCAAGAAACCACCACATTTCTGGAGTGACCAGCTGAACATTTTTTGCCTCCAAGACTAGGAAGATCCTCAAATATTTCTGCTTAGCAGATTGTAAAGCATACTAATTTTTCCTTTGAGCTTTATTTCATTGGCCATGCATAACTTGAGCGTGAAAATGTTTCATTTGCTTAGGATAGACTGCTCCTGGATTACAGGGTTATCCTTCATTTACGACAGTTACGACGCCCGCTGAAAAAAAAGTGACTTATGACCGTTTTTCACCATTACAACCATATCAGAGTCCCCATGGTCACGTGATCGAAATTCAGACGTTTGGCAAGGGATTCATATTTATGACGGTTGCAATGTCTTGGGGTCATGAGATCAGCTTTTTGCGACCTTCTGACAAGAAAAATGGGGAAGCCGGATTCACTTAACAACCGTGTGACTCATTTAACAATGGCAGAAGTCTGTGGAGATTCTCCATTATCCAGGTCATGGTTGTCCCAAAGGTGCTTTTTTCAAGAGGCCACTGGACTTTCTTGGTTTTTCTTTGAAGAAGTTTCGCTTCTCATCCAAGAAGCTTCTTCAGCTCTTTCTTCTCTTATCCAAGAAACTGAAGAAGCTTTTGAGATGAGAAGCGAAACCTCTTCAAAGAAAAACTAGAAAGTCCAGTTGCCTCTTGAAAAAGGAAAGCACCTTTGGGACTTTACAATGGCAGATTGACTAAGCAACCGTGTGGCTAATTTAACAACGGCAGATCCACTTAACAACAGTGGTGAGAAACAACGCACAATGGGACAAAACTTACTTAACAAATGTCTCATTTAGCAACAGAAATGTTGGGGTCGTAAGTCGAGGCCTACCTGTACACCTTTCAAGCTTTATTTAAAGGGGGTTTATATTTTTCCCCCCACATTCAGAAACGATGAAGCCTTGCTTAATAGGTTGCCTTGCCTTGTAGGCTGAGCTCCACAAGAAAGACGTGGAGCTGAATCTGGAAAAGGAACAGAATAAGAGGCTCTGGGATCGAGACACAGGGAGCAGCATCACCATAGACAATCTGCGGAGAGAGCTGGACAACAAAAACATGGAGCTGCAGCGCTTGGACTCCATCGTCAGGTCCTTGCAGATGGAGTGTGAAGGACAAATTCAGCGTCAGGTTAGAAAAGGAAGAAGGCCCCACCAAACCTGAGGAAAGCCAGATCCTGAGCATTTCCCAAACTCCTAGAATACTTTATTTGGCCAAGCATGATTAGACACACAAGAAACTTTATCTCCGGTGCAGAAATTCTCAGGATATACAATGCAAAGCAACCAAGTATTAATAATTATACTATGATACCAATAACAGGGAGGCTGTAGACAAATTGAGAAGGATACTAGTAATACAGGTAGTCGACATATGACCACAATTTATGTTCTAAAGTAAGACATTTGGGAAGTGAGTTTTGTCCCAATGGAGGTAGTAGAGAAGATGAGAAGGGTACTACTGATAGAGGTAGTTTTTCGACATAACGAGTAATGGATTTGCTTAATGGCTGGAGATATGCTTAGTAATCCTGGTGATTCTCTTAACAACCACGGCAAAAACGGCCATAAAAATGGAATTGGTTATATGGCTGACGCACTTTATGATGGTCGTGACTTATGACCATAATGGGCAGGCTCCATTGTGATCATAAGTTGAGGACTACTTGTATGAGCCGTGGTGGTGCAGTGGTTAGAATGCAGTACTTCAGGCTAGCTCACTGCTCACTGCGAGCAGTTCAATCCTGACCGGCTCAAAGTTGACTCAGCCTTCCATCCTTCCGAGGTGGGTAAAATGTGGAGTCAGATTATTGGGGGAAATAGGCTGACTCTGGAAACTGCTTAGAGAGGGCTGTAAAACACTGCAAGCAGTATATAAGTCTAAGTGCTCTTGCTATTATTTTGCATGCCCTGTGTTTAAGAATATTAGAAGAAAGGACAGTGGAAGATTACGATGCTCTCATGGCAGGGGTCCCCAATCCGCGGTCTGTGAACCAGTACCGGGCCATGGCATGCCAGCAACTGGGCCGCACAAGAAAGCAAAACTCCATCTGCATCCCTCAAAAGCACACCCACTTCGGTTCATGGAAAAACTTCTCTCCACGGAACTGGTCCCTGGTACCCAAAAGATTGAAGGCCACTGTCAGCTGGTGCTCCGTTCAAAATCCAAGAAAGAAATACTTAGACTCTTGTAATTAGAGAAAAGATATCTTTTACTTGAAATTAAGTGGTAGCAACGAGAGAATTCTGAATCTGAGGAAATAGGCACGTACATCACATATATCAAGGGAATGCAATGTCCCCATCCCCAACAGTTCAAACGGTTCTTCCAATTAAAAGTTGTGAAGCTCAGCATGTGGACATCTCCAGGCAGTGATGATTAGTTGACCTTAGCTTACTCAGATAAAGGTTTGCAATTGCGCAGAGAAGAAAACGCCAAGCAAGAAATAGAAACCCTTCTCAGTTTATACAATATTAGTTAGTAACATCTCCAGCCTTCCCCCTTCCTCCCCCCCTTTACTCATGACAGCCAGAAAGAAGATCTTGAAGGCTGACAGCCACTGCCTTATGTCTATGGAGATTCTCAGCCATCCAGGTAATGGTTGTCCCAAAGTTGTTTCTTCCAAGGGACAATTGGACTTTCTGTTTTTTTCTTGGAAGATGTTTCACTTCTCATCCAAGAAGCTTCTTCAGCTCTGATTGGATGGTGGGGAATGGAAGGATTGATACTCCTTGCAGACAGCTGGTCGTTTGCATCCCTTTAAAGCAGGGGTCTCCAACCTTGGCTCCTGGAAGCCTGGCGGACTTCAACTCCCAGAATTCCACAGCCAGCAAAGCTGGCTGTGGAACTCTGGGAGTTGAAGTCCGCCAGGCTTCCAGGAGCCAAGGTTGGAGACCCCTGCTTTAAAGGGTCCTTGAGGCCACTTGGAGGTTTATCCATGTTCTCAGGGTCATCTGAGTGGTGCAAATGGGTGTGGAGTCTCCTTGGAACTGTTGAAAGGACGGTGTTGTAGACTAGAGATTGGTGATGTCGTATCCCTCCCACTCTGTTGAGGGAGGGCTGTTCAGTTTTGACATAGATGGCCTTCTCCAATCTACAACATAGTCCTTTCAACAGTTCCAAGATGGCTCCACCCCTGTTTGCACCACTGAGGTGCAAAAGAATGCAAATGACCAGCTTCGAGCCATCACTAAGTGAACTGTTGTAAGTTGAGGACTACCTGTGCTGGCACGATAGGAGAATGCTCCAACCCTTTTGCTAGCTGCCACATCAGTGAGCATTTATGAGTTAGGAAAGACGCTACCAGTCTCCTGGTTATTATTAAAATGCTGATTATGTATGTAGGTGGAGAGAAAGAATCATGGCAGGACTCTGATACGTTCCCCAGTTGAAGGAGGATTGCAAATTTCAGCTGGTGTAGTTTCACCCCCCCCCCCCAAAAAAAAAGGTTTACTCTAGAACCTCATCTAGAGTAGAGAAGTTTGGGTGAAAAGAAGAACTAGGGGTGACATAATAGCAGTGTTCCAGTATCTCAGGGGCTGCCCCAAAGAAGAGGGAGTCAAGCTATTCTCCAAAGCACCTGAGCGCAGGACAAGAAGAAGCCATGGGTGGAAACTAACCAAGGAGAGAAGCAACTTAGAACTAAGGAGAAAATTCTTAACAGTGTGAACAATTAATCAGTGGAACTACTTGCCTCCAGAAGTTGTGAATGTTCCAATATTGGAAGTTTTTAAGAAGAGATTGGATAACCATTTGTCTGAACTGGTGTAGGGTTTCCTGCCTAAGCAGGGGGTTGGGCTAGATCACCTCCAAGGCCCTTTCCAACTCTGTTATTCTGTTCCAGGGGTCTTCAGACTTGACAGCTTTAAGATTTGTGGACTTCAACTCCCAGAATTCCTCCTCTAGTCATGTTAGGTCAGGAATTCTGGGAATTGAAGTCCACAAGTCTTAAACTTGCCCAGTTTGAAGACCTTTGTTCTATTCTCTTCTAAATTATTAGCAAGTGGTGGTAGGATTAGGGAAATGAGGCTCCCTCGGTCATGTGGTCCAGAGACAATCTCTGAGCCTGGTCTACTTATCACAATATTTTTTTTATTATTGATTGATTGATCGGATTTATATTGCCGCCTATTTGCCCATGGCGACTCAAGGCAGGCTACAAGGTATAAAACCACATTTAAAACAGTACAACTAGTAAGAAGAATCAAATAAATTAATATAATAAAATCACCCCCTCCCCACCTCCCACCCCAGCAACAGCAGATCATATGAGCCATTTAATGGGCTCCATTTTATTCTGGGTTCCCCAGGCCCGCTGGCAGAACCAGATCTTCAGCACCTTCCAGAAGAGTGTTAGAGTGGGGGCCATTCTAATCTCTGGGGGAATGATGTTCCAGAGAGAGGGAGCCACCATGGAAAAGGCCTTTGTGAGGAGTAGAGTGGTGGTTGGTGTCTCCCGAGGCTTGTAGGCCAGAAACCAGGTTTCCCTTAAGCCGCTCCTCTTCCCGGTTCTGTTCCATTTGGGAATAATCTCCTTCGCTGCAGTGAAAGCACTGGGGAAAACAATGTCTCTTTCCTTTTCCAGATGTCTGCAATTAAAGAGAGGAACGACAGCCTAGAGAGGGAATCTGTTGTCTTGGCCCAGCTAAATTCAACCAAAGAAAAGCTCCATAAAACTGTCCAAGATCTGAACGAAAGGAAATTAAGCCTGGATTCTGCAGAGAGGGTCATCGCTGATCTGAGATGCTCCCACCTGGAGAAGGAAAGAGTCATCGAACGCACCAACGATGAGATCGAGAAGCTGCGCGGACGGGTGGATAGCAAACGGGAGGAGTTCCAGCAACTGAAAAGTGAAAGCGAACTCTTGCGGAACGTGCAGTCCGATTGCGAGTCCCTGAAGGTGCAGCTGGTGGAGAAGGAGAAGGTGATTGAGATCCTCCAGAAGCAAATCGAGAGCATGACCGAGATCGTAAGCCAACATGGCCGGACAGCTGGCTCCATGGAGACAGAGAAGTCTCAGCTCATAAAAGAAGTCGGCGAGAAGAAGGTGGAACTCCAAGAAATGAAGGTGCCTAACTTTCACTGCCTTTGCCTCTGCTGAAAGACGTATTTTTCTTTTTGATCCCAGGGAGTCCTCGACTCACGACTGCAATTGAGCACGATGTTTCTGTTGTTAAGCGAGAAACTTTTGAAATAAACCCCATTTTACAGTCACTAAATGAACTGTTGTAAGTCGAGGACAACCTGCAATAGACTACCACTGGTTTTGAGATATGAAAACCACAGGCAGAGGTGGCATTCAGCCAGTTCTGACCAGTTCTGGAGAACCGATAGCAGAAATTTTGAGTAGTTCAGAGAACCGGCAAATACTGTCTCTGACTGGCCCCACCCCCATCTATTCTCTGCCTCCCAAGTCCCAGCTGATCAGCTGGGTCTTCTTTGATTGCCCTGCACAGGAGAACGGAACTGGAAAGCAGGTTAGTGGGGTGGGGAGAGAATGGGATTTTGCAGTAACCATTCCCCAGGAGTGGGGAGGGAATGGAGATTTTGCAGTATCCTTCCTCTGGAGTGGGATGGGAATGGAGTATCCTTCCCCTGCCATGCCCACCAAGCCACGCCATGCCCACAAAATTGGTAGTAAAAAAAATTTGAATCCCTCTACCAACCACAGGGTATCACTTGGTCCTGGAAACACTAACTCCATCCCCTTCTCCTTGGCTGATTGCTCTGTCTTTTGACAGATGCCATGCAGTCATTGCACTGCACTAAAGCAGTAAGCCTTTCACCGTTCTCATTCTTGAAAACAGCCACATTGCGATTGTTCAGGACGAATACAGAGATGTGGGAGAAGGAATGGTAGAATCTGGAGGTAGAGTGAAATGAGGGATCGCTGAGAATCCCTACATAGTCACAAGCAAACTAAGTCCAATCCCCCTTGAGAGCCACTGTCCCTTATCTAACTCTAACCACGTGATGACCATTACTTGAGATGATTGCCGTGCATAATGAGGGAAGATACCCTTCTCTTAGGAGAATGAAATATTTTGAGAAATATTTAAAAGGCAGAATAATTATATTTCCCTAAAGGAGGAATGGAGAAATATGCTCTTGGAGACAGAAAAAGACAGCCCCCACCTTTCTTAATAGCCTCCAGCAGATATTTTTTTGCCCATTAAGAAAGACTGGGCCATCCTATTTAGAAAAACAAAAGACCTTCAGCTGCTGGATGATGGGATGAAGGCATGAACCTCCAGGACATAATAGGATTAACTCACTAGCAGCAGAGCTCACTATGTTGCACAGTCTCCTCAGGCAGGGGTCTTCAAACTTGACCGCTTGAAGACTTGTGGACTTCAACTCCCACAATTCCTCCTTCAGTCATGTTAGTTTAGGAATTCTGGGAGTTGAAGTCCACAAGTCTTAAACTTGCCAAGTTTGAAGACCCTTGTCCTAAGGGCATTGCATCAGTATCCAAACTTCAACCAAACCTGAGAGCTCAGACAACCTACAGAGCCAGCTATGACCCTCTGCAACAGCCAATAGAATACATGTTCTTGCACAGGAACAGGAAGCTCAAGTGCAAAGCCCAAGAGAAAGTATAACTACTCCCCATTCTCAACTCCACCTGGTCAGCTGCCCAGGACCACAAACCCATGTGGTTCTGCTTCATCATTAAGCCATTTTTCCAATCAGCCTCCATGTTTCCAGTATCTATAAATCAGCTTAACAGGACCTTTCTTTTGTGTGTTTTTTTCTCTCCCCCAACCTAGAATTTGCAAGAGAAGAAGGACAGCCAGATTCGTGAACTGGAGGCCGGCCTGAGCGACATGGAATTAGAAAAGGTGAAACTGATGAACGTGTGCTCGGAAAGGCTGCGGATCCTAAAAGAGATGAAACTGGAGCGAGAAGAACTTGTGAATGAAATCAAAGCCAGCCGCATTGAGCTCAGCGCTCTTGCAGGTGTTCATCAATTTCATCGTTCTTTCTTGGAGTCTTTATTCTCAGATTCCCGAGACACGTGTTTCTCAACCTTGGCAAGCTTTAAGATGTGCGGACTTTGACTCCCAAAATCCTTGAGCCAGCTGTGGGAATTCTGGGAGTCGAAGTCCACGCCAGGGTTGAGAAACCTCTCCCAAGGGGTACTTGGGATTGCAGGGTTTACCTTTCCCAAACATGAATGTGAACCCAGAAGGATGTCCAAATTGTGGAATTCTGATTTAGGGGAGACATCCAATTGGCAGAGTGTTTGGAAGGTGGCATTGCAGGCTAACTCTGCCCACGGTCTGGAGTTTAATCCGGAGCTTGATTTAGCCTTCCATCCTTCCAAGATTGAAAAAATGAGAACCCAGATTGTTGGCAGCAAAATGCTGACATTGTAAGCCGCTCAGAGAGTGCTGTAAAAGCACTATGGAGTGGTATATACAGTAAGTCTAAGCGCTATTATTATTGCTATCAAATTGTGCTGTTACCAAGGTGTGGAATTCTGATTTTATCAAACACCAAATTGTTGATATGAGATCTCTCTCTCTTTCTCTCTCCCTCTCTCTCTCTCTCTCTCTCCTCAGACCTGCCTCTTTTATGAAACCCTTTATCAGTTCAAATGTCCCTTTTCCTGTCCACTCTTTCCTTGCTTTGATTGACATCTTCTAAGTAATTGACTTGGGATTCCAAGAAAGATCTGCAAATCCTTCGCTCATAACCCTGGAGATCACCAGTTAGGAGGGGCCATCAATCAGTTCATGCAAGGAGCAAATCGTTTCCCTTCAGCCGTCTAACCTATGCTAAAGGCTTTCCTTTGCTAGAATAAGCCCCGTGAGCTCCATTAAGAAGTTAAATCCTTATTATATATAACAAAGACGGAGCTGGAGAAGATATTTGAAAGGTAAAAAGTGAAAGCAAAGTCACGGTTAAACCAGGGATTGGCCAGGATCTCAAACACACACACTCAAACCCACATTTACCCAGTCTCAGTGCATGAAATAAAACAGAATAATCCTGCTATAAGCTTCACTGTTTCAAATGTTTGCTTCCCCATTTCACTAGATCAGGGGTGTTAAACTCAAGGCCCACTGGCTGAATCTGGCCCGGGGGATGCTTAGATCCAGCCTGTGCGACTGGCAAAGGACCAGTCAGATAACAGGTAACTGATAATCAGAGTTGGAAGGGACCTTGTAGGTCATCTAGTCCAACCCCCCGCCTAAGCAGGAGACCCTACACCATTTTTAACAAATGGGAGTCCAGTCTTTCTTGAAAGTCTCAAGTGATGGTGCTCCCACAACTTCTGAAGGCAACTTCTGTTCCATTGATTGATTATTCTCACTGTCAGAAAATTTCTCCTTATTACCAGGTTGAATCTCTCCTTATTCAATTTCCATGCATTATTCCTTGTCTGGCCTATAGGTGCTTTAGAAAATAGCTTGACCCCCTCCTCTCTGTGGCAGCCCCTCAAATATTGGAAGACTGCTAAAATGTCTCCCCTGGTCCTTCTCTTCACTAGACAAGCCATGCCTAGTTCCTGTAACCGTTCTTCATATGTTTTAGTCTCCAGTCCCCAAATCATCCTGGTTGCTCTTCTCTGCACTTTTTCTAGAGTCTCAACATCTTTTTTATAGTGTGGTGACCAAAACTGGATGCAGTATTCTAGGTGTAGTCTTACTAAGGCTTTATAGAGTGGTATTAGTTACCTCACTTGATCTCGATTGTATCCCTCTGTTAATACAGCTTAGGGGTGCATTAGCTTTTAGGATTGCATTAGCAGTCCATGGTGCCTCTGGCAGCAACTCTGTTTATTCTGTTACTATCTTGCTTCAATCAACTTCAAAGAAAAAAACATACACCAACCTCAGAAGACAAAACGAAGACTTCTTCCCTCTCTGCTTATTTTTTGTGAATGCGCCTACCTAAGAAGGAAACCTCACATTCCTGATTAAATTCTCAGCGCTGGATTTCCCCCAAATTTTGGTTTTCCCACCTGTTATCTAGTTAGACGGCTCAAGTAGGTTTCTCTTACTCCTTTCAGTGTCTGACCATCTTAAAATGAAACCTCCCCACTTTCACCCATGCATGGGCATCCTCCCTGGAGCAAGTGATATTGCACGCATCACAACGTCGTCACACAAATGTGAATTGTGTTTTTGCATTATCAAGCAAGTGGGCGCGTTGGGTTTTATTCCACCACGGTTATAGCATAACACAAGCCCAGCGTGACTTTGATTCAGTTTGTTTCTCTTTCACTGCAGAGGAAGCAGAAATCATCAAGAATGACTACCGAGAGAAGAATGAAGAGATGGAAGCCATTGTGAGCAAACTGAAAATGCAGTTGAAATCTGCTCAGATTGAACTGGAGCAAACCAGGGCCACTTTGAAGACCATGGAGGGCTCAGATGGCCATGGTAATGGTGCGACTTTCATTGTATAGAATTATTTTTTCTTGTCTGCGGAGGAGATTTTCTCAGGTCGTCATGTCTCTGGAGATTCTAAGTGATCCAGGTCATGGTTCTCCCAATGGTGTTTTTTTTCAAGAGGCAACTGGACTATTTTTGTTTTTTTTCTTTGAAGATGTTTCCCTCTTCATCCAAGAAGCTTCTTCTGTCAGTGTTCCAGCGATTGCCCTAATTAAATCATGAGCCTCGAGCCAAGCTTCAAAAGAATCCAAAAGATTTATTAGGAGCAACATATCAGCATTAACCTGTATGAAGCCAACTCTGACACATGTGATTTATGGGTCACCTGTGATCCTGTTTCTCCCCTCCCCCCGGGTGTGTCATAAATTAGATTCTCCAACAAAACAGTTCACAGGCTGGTTGTCATTAATCAAATTCTCCAATGAAGGATTTTTGCAGGCAGAAGATCAGGTAGCCTAGCTGCAATCTTTGTAAGATAAGTGTGTAATGTACTTCTAGTTTTAATTTCCTAATGCTCCTTCAGGCATTCCCCCCCCTCCTGCTTATGACAACTTGAAAACAAGCATAGGAATGCTTTACGAGTTGACATCTCCTCATCCAAGAAGCTGAAGAAGCTTCTTGGATGAGAAGCGAAACATCTTCAAAGAAAAAAACAACAACAGAAACTCCAGCTGCTACTTGAAAAAGCACCTTTGGGATTCTCAGGTCATGATTGTTCCAAAGGTGTTTTCTTTGTCCAGAGACATTTAGCTATGCACTTTGGGATGTCCAGAAAAAAAAATTGCAGACTACAGGATTCAGGGGACCCTGAGGGCGCAGATAAACCTCCAGGTGGCCTCAACGGCTCTCAGAGGAAGCGCTAACAACCAGATGACTGCAAGGAATATGAATCCTTCCATTCCCCACCATTTAGTCGGAACCAAAGAAGCTTCTTGGACAAGAAGGGAAACGTCTTCCAGAAAAAACAAAGAAAGTCCAGTTGCCTTTTGAAATTAAAAACAAAAAACAAAACCTTTCAGGCAATTATTTTCCTTCTTTTGCAAGGGGTAGAATGGTTAAACCTGTTAATTTGAATCAATTTTTCACATGAATGCCATCAAACCTGATCAGAGCATTTAATCTGAGATTATAAGAATGATTTGATTCACAAAATAGAATGGAATGGAATAGAATAGAATAGAATAGAATAGAATAGAATAGAATAGAATAGAATAGAATAGGAATAGGAATAGAATAGAATTCTTTATTGGCCAAGTGTGATTGGACACGTAAGGAATTTGTCTTGGTGCAAATACTCTCAGTATACATACAAGAAAAGAGTCGAAAATCATAAGGTACGACACTTAATGATAGTCACAGGGTACAATAAGCAATCAAATCATACTAGGAAACAATCAATATAAATCGTAAGGATCAGAAGTGGGAGGGGATGGGAGATAAGGAGTAATAGTAGTACAGACGTGCCGATTATTAAGCAAACCCATTGTTCACTTATGAGGCATTTTTGCTGAAAACCAGAAATAAATGCTGGTTTTCTGCAAAAATGTTGTAGATTGTAGTCATGTGACCAGAGGATGCTGCAAATGGCCATAAACTCTCAGCTGCTTGCTGAGCACCTGACATGAGGTCACATTACTATGGGGAATGGCATGTTGGAACTTCAGAACTGGGTCATAAGTACCTTTTGGGGTCTCTGCATAACTTTAAATGGACGCTAAGGGACTGATCATAAGTTGAGAATAACTGTAGTCAATGAGCATTAGTTAATAATGGTCATTAGAGACTTGAAGTTGGTGTCTTTCCTTTTCTCCAATAAAAGCAGGAATTGTGGTTGTTTGGGTAGACAGAGGTGTGTAGCAAAGACTTCTTGGTATTCTCATTCAACCACAATTCCCAGCATTCCTTGGGGAAGAGTTGCCACAGACAAACCACATGAAAGGGTTATAAGTTGGCACATATAGATATATAATTAATGGACACTTGCAATGTAATTTATCTTTATTCTGGGTAGAGAATACCATAAAAGGCATTGCCATTCTCTGCTGGAGTGTATGGTACTCATTGATTTTAAAAAGAGTCAAGTTTCCTTCAAGTTATGGTAGATTTATACATTCAAAATTGATGTAGAATTATGCCTAGGTTAAAATTACAGGCCTGTTCCCTCATCAAAATTACAGGCCTGTTCCCTCATCAGAAAACAAATTGTCTCGAATTGTATGAGGCTATTTCTGTGCTGAAAAAATTGTTCCAGGATCTAATCTGGGTTGGTTACTGGAATCAGAGGTTTTGTCTTCTGAGCTTTTGGACTCAGGGAACTTCTCCCTAGCAGTGTATGTGCTTTGGGCTATTCTGTGCGTGGCATGTATATGATGCCTGCTGTTGTGTGGCTTTTTAGGTGTTGATTGGGGTGTCGATGGCTGGCTATTAAGTCATTGGCTGTAGTTTCCTTTTCCTGCCAAGCCCACCCTCATAAGTACTTAATAAGCTTTTGGTAAATCTGCACTCCGGTTGACTGATTTCCCAGGCTTCAATCACTTCCCTGGCTGTTTTTGTCTCTGTTCATCTGACAATCTTAGTAGCTGGAACCTTGAATGTATGGTCTTGTTCATTGCAGTGTGAGGCTTCCAATGAGTTCGTCTGACCGCTCGCTTGTGTTCTTGAAATCTGGTGGTTAGCTTGCTTCCTCCCTGTCTGTTTTACATAGTCACAGGGGCAATCTGTGCAGGTGGATTACATTGGAAGTACCTCCCATCTCCAAGCAGTCTTTACCATACATATTTTGTCCTTGTGGCCATGGATCAACAGGAGTGCTGATTTACCACCAGCTTATCCAATGCTTAAAAGGAGAGGGCTTGGCAGTATGACAGTCAGCAACTTAATAGCCAACCATCAACACCCCAGTCAACATCGAAAATGCCACACACAACAGTCACCATATACATATCACACACAGAATGGCCCAAAGCACTTACATTGCTGGAGAAAAGATTTCTGAGGATGGACTCCAGCAAAAATTTGAAAGCTCAGAAGACGAAACCTCTGGTCCCAGTGACCAACCCAGATTGGATCCTGCAACATTATCCCAGGACGTGTACTACATTCGCCTTCATTCGTGGAAAGAAAATCTTGTGCCAAGAATGTTCAAATTTCCACTCACGCCTTGAACATCTTCTCTTTGACAGCCATGAAAGTTGCGATGGGGATGCAGAAGCAGATTACCGCCAAACGAGGTCAGATCGATGCTTTGCAGAGCAAGATTAAGTTCTTGGAGGAAGCAATGACGAACGCAACTAAGGTCCAATAATTGCCGAATTATTGAACTGTGATAAATGTAGCCTAGTACAGTCCTCAGGCCAAACGTTGAAAGATTATTATGGGTTCAAATCCGCCTCCAGTATGATTGAAAGAATGAAACATACGAAGCGCTAGTAAATTGCCATGAGCCTTTACCACAGCCTCTATACATATAGCTTTTCTCTAAAGAGCTTAACGAGTGATTCTCAACATTTTCTTCCCCATTGAGCCCAATTAAATACCTTTTGTGGCCATGGACTATGGCCATGGACCCCCAAGACTTAACTCAAGATTTAAAGCATAACATTTCTACAAGTCTTTGAGTGCTGCTGTGGGCTAAAGATGGAGCTTTTGCCTCACAATCAAGAGACTGTGAGCTCAATCCTAGGCAGAGGCAGATATTTCTCTCTCCTGGCACAAAGAGCATATATCTGCTGCAAAACTCTGCATTGGTGACAGGAAGGACATCTGGCCTGTAAACACTCAGCTCCATTCAGGTGCCCAGACTCCACCCTGCAAAGGATTATGGGGTCATTAAATGATGGGGAAAAAATTATTCAAGCCTTTGTGGGCCCCTTGTGATAATATACCCCCCCCCACATATAGAGTAGACAGAAGGTTGAGAACCCTGACCTGAACTATAACTGCAAAGTTATTTCTTCTAAAATTGAATAAATATTTCCAAAATGAATGAGCCAGAGATGAGATAGGGCTAAGCAAAGTGTTACAGAGAGTTTTCCTCCATTTTAAATTAAACGCACCTTAATTTATCCCAGTGTTTCTCCACCTTGGCTACTTTTAAGGTGTTTGAACTTCAATTCCCAGAATTTCCTAGCCAGCCATGGGAATTCTGGGAGTTGAAATCCAGACCCCTTAAAATTCTCAAGGTTCTGAAACACTGATTTGCCTTGTCAATTTATGATGGTTAATCTGACTAAGAGATTACCAACTGGGTTGGCAAAATAAGTGAAAAAATTAATTTTAATCACATTTAGTAGAAACAAATCAATTTCATTGGAGTGAATTAATTTTCCACTGATGGAATGGATTAATTTTCACTATAATTAAGCTGTAGTTTAAGATTCAGTGTAATGTTTCAGTAAGGTGAATCATAAACATTAATTAAAGTTTTTGAACCACATCAGTTGAGGAGAAAGTTGCGTGCCCATGCACAAATATTTTCACCGCTTATCCTTACAACTTTCACTGAGAAGCTGTTTCACAACTGCCTTGTGGAGTAGGCTGAATGGGCATATTTTTATCTGTTCCTTGTTCAAGATTTTGCAAGCTGGTTATGCAGTGTTTCCCCCCCCTATCTTGCCTATTACAGGAAAAACATTACTTGAAAGAAGAGAGGAACCGATTAAGTCAAGAGCTGGGCTGCATGGCTGCTTTAAACAACAAATTGGCTGGAGAATTGGAAATCCTAAAGTCCCAGGATAAGCGTTTGAAAGACAAACTAGTGACGATGGAAGCTGCTCTAGATAAAGTAAGTTTCCTTAACCCATCTATGCGTAGTTTTCAACTTACACCCATTCATTTAGTGACCATATGGAGTTACAACAGCCCTGAAAAAAGTTATTTCTAAATAAAAATAAAGATGATTTTATTTTATTTTATTTATAATAATTTTTATTGTTCTTTTCTACCATTTACACATAGTAATCTTCACTTTAACAGTACTGTGTCATCATTATTATACAAATTATTAGTAGTTCTAGATTGTCCAGGTCCAAAATTACAAGCCTAAGAAAAGTCAGGATTAGCGCACAGTATTTAAAACCAGAGAGTGTCCCATAGAAGAACTGCGGATGAAATAAAAAAACAGTCAAGATGGAGGGCCTGAATGATCTGAATGATCAAGGCCCTGTTCCTTTTTAACATGTCAAAGGCAGGATTTTGATCATGGAGTCATGGCCGCCATCTTGACTTTTGGGACCTCATCCTGCCTCAGACGTCTCTTGAGATTGACAGAAATGAATACATTTGTTGGTGTTTTTATATACAGATGAGCACTGACAAATGTATATGGACAAATACATAGTAGAACCTCTCATCATGAATGCTTCTGACCATGACCAAATCGGGTTCCAACCAAAAAATTCACAATTTTTTTTTCACAGCCAATTTCCCCTTTCACACCTTTTTTTTTTTTTTTTTTGTGAGCACCAAATTTCCAACAGTAGGTTTGTGTCACAACCAAATCAGGTTGCAACCAAAGTTATGGAACGAACCATGGTCGTGACCAGAGGTTCTACTGTGTGTATATATATATATATATATATATATACATATAGGTGTATGGCATTCAGCTTTGTTTGGGTATTTTCCCACGTCATTGTAGTTGTGCTTTTAAAGTTGTAGCAACATTTCGGCAGAATCTCATCTGCCATCTTCAGGCTTCTTTAAAAGCACAACTACAATGACATGGGAAAATACCCGAACAAAGCTGAATGCCATACATGTAAGTACCCGTGAAAATTTAAGAAAACAAATATACATATACATACATATATATCCTGAGGGTTTGCCCTATTCCTGATGCCCCAAAACTTTGTTATTAGGACTCTAATATAGAGTTGAATACGGTGTCCTTCTCTCTGGAAGGACTTAGAGATGGGAAGCCCTGAGCTTCCCGACAGACTCTGATCCTTCAGTTCTTGCTTTTTGCCAAGTTAAACACTTTTCCGAACATGATGTTGAATCTTCTGCATCTCCTTCACCTTCCTGGAGGGTGGCCTCAGGATTTTAATAGCATCAATTAACATCATAGATTACTGTTCCTCAACTTTGGCCCTTTGAAGATGTGTGGACTTCAACTCCCAGAATTCCCCAGCCAGCCATGCTGGCTGGGGAATTCTGGGACTTGGAGTCTGCACGTCTTCAAGGGGCCAAGGTTGAGAAACATTGTTGTACATGTGAAGTTTGGTGTTGGAGTTCTTCACTAACGATTTGGTGATTCTTATGTGGTCTATTTGGGATGGTTGGATGCGGCAAACAGACCATAAAGTGAAGTTGAAAAATCTTCAGTACTGCACCATATTCTAATATTAAAACAAACCATTACTGATGTTGTGGAATTGGCATGCTTAAATAAATGGGATTGAATTTGTCTTTTCTTTGAGAGAAGTAGGAACCATAGAAGAGATGGCCAAATTCCCAAATAGAGTTTCTTGTTTGCTCGAAAACTGTTCAAGATAATTGGAAACCCGCTTGCATGTCTTAAAAGCGACTGATAATACTGGGTGTAAATCATGTCCCAAATAGTAAATAACTCACTCCCGATTTTACCCAGGCGTCTCTACAGTTTGCAGAGTGCCAGTGCGTCATTCAGCGGCAGGAACAAGAAGTCATGCGCTACAAACTTCAGCACACTTTAGACGTGAAAGTAAGTCTTTCGTTTCACAGATCCTTTCAAAATATCTCAGAATCATTACAGGTAGTCCTCGACTTACAGTTGTTCACTTAGTGAAATTTCGGAGTTACAACGGCACTGTAAAAAGCGACTTATGACCATTTTCACACTTACGACTTCTGCAGCATCCCCATGGTCAAGTGGTCAAAATTCAGATGCTTGTCAGTTGGCTTATATTTATAACGGTCGCTCACACCAGCTCACACCAGCTCCTGCCAACCCAGCAAATCAAAAGTGGGTGACTGCAAGTCGTAGATATATGGGTACAACTTCAGAAGGCAACTTAAGAGGGAGACGAAAGGAGCGCCCAGTTGGGCTCCCCTGGGCAGCAATGATGTCACTGGCTAATCCTTCCTTTTGACCCAGAAGTGCTTTGCTGCTATATTGCACAAATATAGTAGTAATATTGCTTCTATTCAATATTTCATGGTGGCACAGTGGTTAGAACGCAGTATTGCAAGATAACTCTGCCCATTGCCAGGAGTTCGATCCTGACTGGCTCAAGATTGATTTAGCCTCCCATCTTTCCACGGTCAGTAAAATGAGGACCTAGATTGTTGGGCTGTAGAGCACTAGAGACAGCCGTAGAGCACCATGAAGTAGTATATAAGTCTAAGTGCTATTCTTCACAAGCACATATTCCAGATGTGATATCCAGATAAGAACATATTTTCTTCTTTAAATAGAATAATCAAGTTAACCATTCCTACTTTATCTTCCCTGCTATGGAAATAACGTGTCTTTCTATTTGCACCCAGTGATCTTTGTGAGCTGTCACCATTTTTATTTATAAAATTTATTGTATTCTTTCCAATCCTTTGGTCTTACTGAAAGAGGGGAAAATGAAACTGTGATCTTGGTTTTGTTGATTAGAAAGATTTGGTGTTATAGATATTGCTAGTTATATATGAACATGTAAAAGCAAAATATGGATGTTGGAGTGTATTTATTTTGCACTGTGCTTGGAAGAGTTGGAAGTCAATGCTCCCTTTTCTTTTTTTTTTACTCTTTCCCCTTGAATCTCACACCCCCTTTTCCCTGTTCCCCTTCCCTCCCTTAATTTTCTACTTTCTTTTCTTCTTTGTATTTTATATAATAAAATAATAATAACAACAACAACAACAACAACAACAACAATAATAATAATAATAATAATAATAATAATAATAATAATAATAATAATCTAAGAGCTATTGCTATTGCTACTCATAAATATCTCCTAACCCAGGAGCTGCAGGGACCAGGACACACTGTGGGTTCTTCCACTCTGAAGCAGTGCTATTCAACCTTGCCTCATTCATCCAGCGCACCATCATGTCAAACTTTTGCAGGCCACATCTCCCATGTAAGTACGGTGTCTGCTCTGGCACGTGAAACATTACGGCAGCCTTCTTAACCAGGGATGGGCTTCAAAAAATTTAACAACGGGTTCTCTGCCTGGTCGCTGGGTGGGAGTGGCCATGGTGGGCGTGGCCTAGTTGGCCTCCTGCACCACCGCGGGGGAGGGGGTGTTTTTGCCCTCCCCAGACTCCCGAGGTTTTCCTCAAGCCTCTAGAAGGGCAAAAACCAGAGGTGGTATCCAGCAGGTTCTGACCCGTTCTGGAGAACCAGTAGCGGAAATTTTGAGTCATTCGGAGAACTGGCCAATCCCACCTCTGACTGGCCCCACCAACCCCATCTATTCTCTGCCTCCTGCGTCCCAGATGATTGGCTAGGTCTCCTTTGGTTGCCCTGCATGGGAGAACGGAGCTGGAAAGCAGGTTAGTGGGGTGAGGAGGAAAGGGGGATTTTGCACTAACCTTCCCCCAAGAGTGGGGAGGGAATGGAAATTTTACAGTATCCTTCCCCTGCCATGCCCACCATGCCACGCCCATAGTAGTAAAAAAAAATTTAATCCCACCATTGGCGAAAACGGCCTCCCCGAGCTCCGGAGTCTGTCTAGAAGCCGGAAGCAGGCCGATTTCTGGCCTTCCCAAACTTCCAGGAGGCCCATTTTTCGCTCTCCCTGAGCCTTCATGCGCACCTTGCCCTTCCCTGCATCCGAAACAGGCCACGTGGGGACTCCTGGGAGGGGAGGGGAGGGATCGGCAGGGCCAGCTAGGAGTGGGATTTGTGGGTTCCTCCGAATCACACAGAATCTTAGCTAGGGGCTCTCCTGAACCCCTGCGAACCCCCAGCAGCCCCCCTCCCCGATTTCTTAACTCTATTCCTCCATCTCCTACCTAGCTCTGGGCTGGGCTGCCTCTTGTTTCTCTCCCTGACCCTTTCGGGAATGTCTTCCCTGCTTCTTAGGAAAGTACCGTTTCTTTTGCGAAGCAAAGCATTTGCTAAGCGAATTTCACCCCATTTAATGACCTTTCTTCAACCACCGTTGTTAAGTGAGTCACTGCAGATGTTAAGTCGGTACAGGTAGCCCTTGACTTACAACAGCTCACGTGGTGACCCTTCGAAGCTACAACAGCGCTGAAAAAGGTGACCTATGACTGTTTTTCACACTTACAACCATGGCCGCATCCCCTATGGTCCCATGATCAAATTCGGATGTTGGGCAACTGATTCATATTTACAACAGTTGCAGTCACGTGATCCCCTTTTGTGACCTTCTGACAAGCAAAGACAATGGGGAAGCCCGGATTCACTTAGCGACCGTGTAATTAATCTAACTGCCCTCAGGGATTCATTTAACGAACGTGGCCGAGAAAAACCGTCAAAAATGGGACAAAACTCACTTAACAAGTTAATCTACTCATTTCTGCACATTCCAATATCTTCTTAATCACCTCCTCCTCCCCCAGAATCTTGAGTAAATACAGTTCTAGCTGCTGTTAATATATGTATAATTAAATATATATATATTCTTTACTATAATTCTCAGGTAGGATTCCCAGTAAAAAATATCTCAGGCTTTAAGGCTATATGTTGTTTTATCATCTTTTCCAATCATGTATGTATTTTTGTCCAATATCTTTTAGCTAGTTCTTAGGGAAATTAATGGTGTGAAACTACATAGTAATTTTTAGTCGTTGGTCAGATCTTCAGATTTTTTTAGAAAATGCTTGATGAAACACTAAACTGTTTCTTGTTACTATCAAGGGAAATAGTTAGGGAAAGGGCCTTTGTGTGTGAGAGAGAGAGAGTGTGTGTGTGTATGTATGTGTTTCACTAATCAAAATCCATCTTTCCATTCAGATGCCCTCCAAGCTTAATTACACCAAGGAGGATCCGTTGCGAGATTTGAAACAACTCCTTCAAGAGTTACGAAGTACAATTGATGAAATTCCTTCTGCGATTCTCCCCAAAACAGAAAGTGACAGCGATCCTGACTTGAGCAGTACGCTGTAAGGATATGCAAAATATTGGTAACTTCTGTGTTTAGGATTCTCATTTTGGAAATGAATGACCTATAGGCAAAGGGGACTTTGCCAAGGATAATCACAGACATCAATGGACGTCTCACCTACGCTAAGTTTGTGTTAATCCATTGAGATTAAATTTTCCAAATTGAGCTCGGTCTGTCTTTACTTCCTGAATATCCCCCTGTTGTTGTTCTTGGCAATGGTTGAAAGATGACTTGCCAATTTCTTCTCCTGGGATGTTTTTGTGATGCCCTTGTGTTTTTCATGGCAAGTACAGGTAGTTCTCGGCTTACAACCATTCATTTAGTGACCGTTTGAAGTTATGGCATTGGAAATACTGACTTTTGAAGTTACGGCACTGAAAAAAGTAACTTAGGACTGTTTTTCACACTTACGACTGTTGCAGTATCCCTCTGGTCACGTGATCAATATTCAGACTCACATTTATGACAGTGGCAGTATCCCAGAGTCAATTGATCACGTTTTACGACCTTGTGACAAGCAAAGTCAATGGGGAAACCAGATTCACTTAACCAATTTGTCACTATCTTAATGACTGCAGTGATTCACTTAACAAATATGGCAAAAAATGTAATCAAATGGGGCAAAACTCATTGAACAAATGACTCACTTAGCAACAGAAATTGGGGGCTCCATTGTGGTCGTAAGTCGAGGACTGCCAGTATTAACCAGATCCAAGCTTTCATAACTCTTTGAGATCAATCAAGATGGCTAGATGTTGCGTCCTAGCTGGATGGGTGAATGGGTGGATGGATGGATGGATGGATGGATGGAAGGAAGGAAGGAGAGAGGTATGGTATATACACAAGCACACACATAAGGTTTAATAACCTAGATCTCCCTTTGACAGAATTTTGTTATCAGTGTTGAGAAATTCTCAAAACTTTGAGATCTATTTCCACATGGAACAGAAATCGGGCTAGATGAAGACATGGTGCAATCCAATATAGGAGAAATTCATGTCATTATAGGGATGATAAGAGTAGTATCATGGAACAGCTGTTTAAACCTCTCAGTTGAGTAGTAGGAGACCATGGAGTAAGGCAGGATTATCCAACCTTGGCAACTTTAAGACCTGTGGACTTCAACCCCCAGAATTCCCATGCTGGCTAGGGAATTCCGGGAGATGAAGCCCACCAGCTGCCAAGGCTGCTGGACACCCTCGGAGTAGGGTATGTGGTTGAACTTATATTTTCCATTATCACTCACCAGAAGCCATAGACAAATTCTGGAAGCCATAGACAAAGCACCTGCACCACAGAAAAGAGAAAAGAGGCGAATTCTGCTGCCTGGGCATACATTACAGGTGTTCTACTCCTGTTGACAAAGAGCTTTGTGTTTCTATTTTTATAACTGTGCGAGGTCATTTTGCCTACCTTTTGCCTTTTGTCTAGTCCAGAAGTCTCCAAACTTGGCAACTTTAAGACTTGTGGACTTCAACTCCCAGAATTCCTCAGCCAGCTATGCATCCCTGGTTTAATCTGTGGCCTACTTCCAGATGCTACAGATCCTGATTGTTCACTGTTAGCACTGTTTTTATCTTGCAAGCAGTAATTGAGGAAGCTTCTTTTTTAATTAGTTTATAAAAGCCAATCCAAAAATCCAAAAAGAAAATTATAGGAAAAATAGGGGAGGGAAAAGGAAAAGGGAAAGTGTAGAAAAGAGGGAAATAAGAAAGGAAAGGAATTGACTTCCGACTCTCTTTGATGCACTAGAACAGGGGTCTCCAACCTTGGCCCCTGGAAGCCTGGCGGACTTCAACTCCCAGAATTCCACAGCCAGCTTTGCTGGCTGTGGAACTCTGGGAGTTGAAGTCCGCCAGGCTTCCAGGAGCCAAGGTTGGAGACCCCTGCACTAGAATATGATAACATCAAACCTCAACTTTTTACTTTTACCTAATAATATAAACCAGCCATTTCTATAATGACAAACTTATCTAATCAGAAAAACCCAAAATCAAAGTTTCATTTTCTCCCCCACTTGAGCACACAGTCCAGAAGTGGTTTCCACATAGAAACAAAAGTAATTGTGATTTGTTCTTTGACCAAAGCAACCAGTTTAGCCATCTCTGCTAACTCCCATCAATTTTTGCCATCATTCATCTATGGTGGAAATCACAGTGTCCTTCCATTTTCGTGCATATAGTCTCAGTGTCGACAACATATATAATAACGTCAGTGTTCCAATTTTTTCCCCCGAGTCTTTTTAGTTGGGGAAGGGTCTTGCTTGTTATTGACGGTTCCCTTTTGCTTCATTCCGCATGGGTGATATCAGCTGGAGTCTGGACTGCTTTTGAAAATGGATTTAGGGCAGGGGTACCAAACTCAAGGCCCATGGACCAGATCCGGCCCATGGGGCGCTTAAATCTAGCCCGCAGGACCACCCTGGAAACAGGGATAGGATGGCCTGCGGTGCCTCTGCCAGCAAAAACCAGAGCTTGGGAGGGCGCAGTTTCAGCCGGGACGGCCTCCTGCAGCCATCTGCCCTGGTTGCTGGGTGGGCATGGCCTAGTCAGCCTCTTGCACCACCCAGGCCTGGGAGTAAAAATGAGCTACGGAGGGCCATTTTCACCCTCCCCAGGCTCCGAAGGCTCTCTGGAGGCCGGAAATGGGCCTGTTTCTGGCCTTCCCGAACTTCTGGGAGGCCCATTTTTCACCCTCCCTGAGCCTCCAGGCAGGCCCAGCACTATCCTGCAATCCAAAACAGGCCGCGTGGGGACTCCTGGGAAGGCCAGCGTGGGATGGGCGGGACCAGGGTGGGGTGGGATTTGCCAGTTCACCAAAATTGCCATAAAATTAACAACCAGTTCGCCTGAACTGGTGTGAACCGGTAGTAGCCCACTCCCTGTACACCGTGCTCTAATGAAGCCACCACTCAGCTCTATCTCTTTTCCCAGTCAGGAACCCACTTTGTATAAGATAGTGAATGACTACCCAAAACTGTGTCAATAATATGATGTATTACGTAGTGTTTGCATTTCCCCCCCTCATTCAGAGACTTTACTAGCAGAGAAAACATTGGCAGAAGATCACATGACCCTTGCAGGTGAGGCTCTGGAATTTTGACCTGGAAGATCAAAATATTCTAACTGAGCCAGATGGAAGAAAATGTGTCTTTTTTCCTTTTTCCTTTTGCATTTCTGGCACCGCATGTTTTTATGTATTTTTATGGGATATCAAACATCTTTTGAACATTAATGGCCTATCCAGAATGCTGTTATGGAGAAAATTTAAAAAAGATATTCTCTTTAGCCTTCACTCGTTCCACATTAAGGGTACAATTACAGATTCTGTGGTGTCCTTGGTGCTCTCCGAGCATAGCGGTTTTTTCTTGCAGACGTTTCACTACCAAACTCAGCTAGCCCTGATGATGTTACCTAGTTGGGTAATGAAATGTCTGCAAGAAAACCACTAAATTCAGAGAGCACCAAGGAACCCCAAAGTTCAACCCTGAGCTTTCGATGTTCTTTTCTCACAGCTATAGATACATCTTTCTAAGAGAGTAGAATTTCTCCCACAATGAAAGGAAAGCTTGTTCCAGAAATGCCCCTCTAAAAGTTCCATTTTAGGGAAGCATCATTTCCCAGGCGAATTTAAAAAAAAAAAAAACTATAATGCTCCCTCAAGTCTATTGTATACTAATATGGAAAAGTCATAAATCCTTATTTCAATTACTGGCTGATGGTTTGGAAGCAAACATCTTCTTGTGTGGACTTTCAGAGTCTGGTCCCTGCTAGCTAAAGAAATAATCAGGGAACGAAAACTATCTTGGTTAAGGACATCCTAAGCAAGGTTCTCTCAGAAACTGGCTTGGTTTGGTTCATATTTTACACCGAGGAGACCGGGCCAATCCTGGGATTCCATAAACCTCCTCGTTTTTCTCAAAGGAGCTTCTTCGCTTGCTTTGTCGTTGTTATCATATATTTATTTCACCAACAATCAGCTTTCTTTGATGGCTTTCACAGAGTTCTATCTCTCGATACAGGGAGGCTGCAGTCAGAGACTTACCTTCAGAGGTGACCAGGGGGCAAGAAGCCTTTAGCAGGTGAGAAGTGATGCTTGGTTTGGTCCTTTGTACAATTTGAACATTACTACCAGTGGTAGGATTCAAATTTTTTTTACTACCGGTTCTATGCTGTGGCTTGGCGGGCACGGTGTGGTTTGGTGGGCGTGGCTTGGTGGGTGTGACAGGGAAAGGATATTGTAAAATCTCCCTTCCCTCTCCACTCCTGGGGGAAGGTTACTATAAAATCCCCATTCCCTCCCCACCCCACTAACCTGCTTTCCAGTTCCGTTCTCCTGTGCAGGGCAACAAAAGAAGACCCAGCCAATCAGCTGGAACTCGGGAGGTGGAGAATAGATGGGGCGGGGCCAGTCAGAGGTGGTATTTGCTGGTTCTCTGAACTACTCAAAATTTCCGCTACTGGTTCTCCAGAACCGGTCAGAACCTGCTGAATGCCACCTCTGATTACTACCTGTGGAATGGAACGTCCAGCTGCACCTCTTTCCAGATCTTTTTCGGAGAGTCCTCCTAATCCTCCAGTCTTCCCCCAACCCACAAGTGTTGAGCGTTTGTGTGGGCCTCAGGAAGAAAGAAGAGAACCCCTTGTCTGTTCCAGTGACGGAACCAAGTCTGTCTACCAAACTAATAGTTGCATTCTGCTTTCATAAGATCTTTAGTTTTCGAAGGCACAAATGTTTCAGATAAAAAAGATCAGTTCGGGGTTTTTTTTCAACAGAGACAGAAATGGCCTTCTCTTTTGCTTAAGCTTAGGGCATCAGGCTGAAAACTAGGAGACTGGAAGTTCTAGTTCTGCCTTAGGCATGAAAGCCAGCTCGGTCACTTTGACTCAATAACCAGGAAATTGTGAATTCTAGTCCTGCCTTAGGCATGGAAGCTGACTGGGTGACTTTGAGCCAATCACCAGGAGATTGTGAGTTCTAGTCCTGCCTTTGGCATGGAAGCTGACTGGGTGACTTTGAGCCAATCACCAGGAGATTGTGAATTCTAGTCCTGCCTTTGGCATGGAAGCTGACTGGGTGACTTTGAGCCAATCACCTGGAGACTGTGAGTTCTAGTCCTGCCTTTGGCATGGAAGCTGACTGGGTGACTTTGAGCCAATCACCAGGAGACTGTGAGTTCTAGTCTTGCCTTAGGCAGGAAAGCCAGCTGAGTGACTTTGAGTCAATCACTAGGAGACTGAGAGTTCTAGTCCCACCTTAGCCATGAAAACCAGCTGAGTGACTTTAGGCCGATCACGAGGAGACTGTGAGTTCTAGTTCTGTCTTATCCATGAAAGACAGCTTGATTCTTAGCCCAACTCACATTAGAGAGTTATCTCGCGGGTATTTGTATGTGGATCTTTGGTTATTCGGGTTTTCTCCCGCGTAAGATTGGAAGTATCTAGGCAACGTTTCGATGAAGTCTCATTCATCATCTTCAGGCTTGGTCTTCAGCTCTGTGCTTCTCAGAGTAATGTGAGCTTGCAGCTGCTTCTTCCTTTTAACTGCTAGTGGGGTGTGACTTGATTGGGTGAGGGCTTGGCTGTGTTCTGATTGGGTGGGGGGGTGTTCTCATTGGTTGGGGGTTTGGCTGTGTTCTGATTGGTTGGGGGGTTGGCTGTGTTCTGATTGGCTGGAGGCGTGTTCTGTTCAGGTGGGGGCTTGATTGTGCTCAAGTTAGTCTTAGTTGCTGGAGGGTTTGAGCTGGTGAGCTGTGATCTTGCTGTTTGGCTTCGAGTTCGTGGTTGTGCTACATCTTCATGGTGGAGGTCAGTTCGCTTCATGTATGGCTCAGAGGGGTTTGAGGTGGGTAGTGATGCAGCTGCAGTGCGGCTTCTGGTCCGTGGTCATGTTTCATCTTCTGTGTGGGTGTGAGTCTGCTTTCTATGTGGAAGTGTGGTGGTAGCATCTTGTGTGGCTCTCAGGGGTGTGGTTTCAGATTTAAATTTGGGGCCCGCTATAAAAGTCTGACTCACAGACAAACACCATACAGAAGCCTGATGATGGCAGATGAGATTCTGCTGAAACGTTGCTACAACTTTAAAAGCACCACTATTATGACGTGGGAAAATACCCGAACAAAGCTGAATGCCAGACATGTAAGTACCCACGAAAACTTAATAAAACATATATATATATATATATGTGTGTGTGTGTGTGTGTGTGTGTGTGTTTTCGCGGGTACTTACATGTCTGGCATTCAGCTTTGTTCGGGTATTTTCCCACGTCATAATAGTGGTGCTTTTAAAGTTGTAGCAACGTTTCAGCAGAATCTCATCTGCCATCATCAGGCTTCTGTATAGTGTTTGTGAGTCAGACTTTTACAGTGGTTTCAGATTTAAATTTGGGGCAGCCTATTGCTGTGTCAGAATGGTTTTTTTTCTTCCTCCTGATTGGTTGAGAGTCTTGGTCTGTGTTTATTGGTCTTGGAGTTTGCTGTGTTCTGCTACTAATATCTTCTGTCTGTTTTTTTGGGGGGGAGGGCTCTTTTTGTATCTTGATTGGCTGGCAACATTGTGTTACTTTATTGGAGGCCTTTAGTGCAGCTTGGCTTCGGGTAAATGAACGGCTATCATTCGTTAGGAAGCTGGGTTTCATCTGGGTGCCTGGTTGGGGTGTGTTTGAGCTGGAGGTATCAGGGGAAGAAAAAATCATTCTGTTATAGCAATAGGTCACAGCAAGAAAAGAACAGCAATTCTGTCACAGCAAGAAAAAACCATTCTGTCACAGCAAAAAATATATAGCACCCCAAAAAATCCCCACAGAATCCATCATATGTGCAGTAGAATCCAGCCTAACTAAATTAAATATTGATGAAGCTGATAAAATAAGACACCAAGTTACCAACATTCTATGCACAAGCAAACCACCCAAAAGCAACTTACAGCAAAATGAAATTAAAGCGCTACAAACCCTGAAAAGAGACAGCAGCATAATCATCCTCCCAGCAGATAAAGGGAATGCCACTGTAGTAATGGACAGAAGAGACTATGAAACTAAATTGACAGACCTACTCCAAGACTCCACATACAAACCCATAAACACAGACCCAACCACATATCTGGAAAAATTAACCAAGAAGAAAATTATAACCAGCCACATAAGCAAAGAGATCCAACACACGATCATACCCAGAGAGAAATCTTCCAGATGCCCCAAACTATACGGCCTCCCAAAAATACACAAAGAAGGCATACCTCTCAGACCCATAGTCAGCTCCAGAGGAGCACCACTACAAAACCTGGCTAAACACCTAGCAAAAGAGCTACAGCCCCATGCTGAAACAGCAGCTTCTCATGTACAAAACTCATACCACTTCTTGGAAATGATCAAAGATCTACACGTGGAGCAAGAAGATCTGCTTGTAAGTTTTGACGTGGTTTCACTATTCACTCAAGTCCCGATAAAAGAGACCCTCGAAATCATCAAAAATAAATACCAACCAGCTAAACACCTCATGGAACTCACAGAACACTGCTTAACCAACACATATTTCATATACAAAGGACAAAGATACAAACAAATTGAAGGAGCCCCCATGGGATCACCACTGTCACCTGTCATTGCAAACCTGTTCATGGAAGAATTCGAATCCAGAGCCCTGGCTAATGCCATACTCAAACCCAAACTATGGTTAAGATATATCGATGACACATTCATGATTTGGCCCCATGGACAAGAAAACCTAAACAATTTCCTAACACACCTAAACAGCGCACACCCCAAAATCAAGTTCACCATGGAAACAGAAACAAACAAACAACTACCATTCCTAGATGTACTAATCTACAAAAAAACAGATGGCACACTAGGACTCACCATATACCAGAAGAAAACACACACCAACCGCGACCTCAACGCCCAATCCCACCACCACCCACCACAGATAAACTCCGTGGCTAAAACACTAATTACTAGAACCAAACGCCTGGCAGACAAGACACACATTAAGACTGAACTATGCACCCTGACTAAAATATTGACAGCCAACGGCTTCCACAAAAGCAAAATCACCAACTTGATCCACAAAAACACACTGAGACATAATAGAGACCCAGAAAATGAACAGACCTATGGAACAGCTGTCCTGCCCTACATAAGAGGCACTACAGACAAAATTAGTAAGATTCTATACAGACACCACATCAAGACTGCCTTCAAAACAGACAGAAAAATAGCAGCCATCCTCAGGAACCCCAAAGACAAAATTGACCTGGAAATCCAAGGCATATATGAAGTCCCCTGTGCATCATGCCCGGCCACGTACATTGGACAGACCAATAGAAGAATAAGCATCCGCCTGGATGAACACAAAAATGCAGTCAAAAAGCTGGAACACACTTCCTCACTCGTCCAACACATGGAAGCCACAGGTCATAACATCAACTTCAATGGCACCAAAACCCTAGCCACCATAGAAAATCCCAGCCACAGAATCATCAGAGAAGCCATAGAGATTGAAAAAAGACCAGAAAGCATGAACAGAAGAGATGATTCCACCAGGCTGTCAATCATTTGGAAGCCTGCACTCACAAACAAAAAAATCTCCACACCACAAGCCAGGCAAACACCTGGGCACAAACAGATCCCCCCTGATACCTCCAGCTCAAACACACCCCAACCAGGCACCCAGATGAAACCCAGCTTCCTAACTAATGATAGCCGTCCATTTACCCGAAGCCAAGCTGCACTAAAAGCCTCCAATACAGGAACACAATGTTGCCAGCCAATCAAGATACAAAAAGAGCCAAAAAAACAGACAGAAGATATTAGTAGCAGAACACAGCAAACTCCAAGACCAATAAACACAGACCAAGACTCTCAACCAATCAGGAGGAAGAAAAAACCATTCTGACACAGCAATAGGCTGCCCCAAATTTAAATCTGAAAGCACTGTAAAAGTCTGACTCACAGACAAACACTATACAGAAGCCTGATGATGGCAGATGAGATTCTGCTAAAACTTTGCTACAACTTTAAAAGCACCACTATTATGACGTGGGAAAATACCCGAACAAAGCTGAATGCCAGACATACATATATAAATATACCATTGCTATTTTTATAAATAAGGAAGTATATATATATATAGATAGATGGATGGATAGATAGATAGATAGATAGATAGATAGATAGATAGATAGATAGATAGATAGATAGATAGATAGATAGATAGATATAGATAGACGATGATAGATAGATAGATAGATAATGATGATAGATAGACGATGATAGATAGATAGATAGATAGAGAGAGAGAGAGATAGATAGATAGATAGATAGATAGATAATGATGATAGATAGATAGACGATGATAGATAGATAGATAGATAGAGAGAGAGAGAGATAGATAGAGATAGATAGATAGATAATGATGATAGATAGATAGACGATGATAGATAGATAGATAGATAGATAGATAGATAGATAATGATGATAGATAGATAGACGATGATAGATAGATAGATAGATAGATAGATAGATAGATAGATAGATAGATAGATAGATAGATAGATAGATACCAGCAAGATGGTTGTTAAGTGAATTTGGCCTCCTTTTACAACTTTTCCTGCCATGGTTGTTAAGTGAATCACTTCTGTTGTTAAATTAATAACACGGTTGTTTAAGTGACCCTGGCTTCCCCATTGAAAGTCTCAAAAGGAAGTCACATCACTCCGGGACTTTGCAACAGTCATAAATATATATATGAGGCAGTTGCCAAGCAGCTGAATTTCAATCACGTGACCATGGGAGGGGTTGCTGCTGCAATGGATGTCGTAAGGGTGAAAAATGGTCACCAGTCACTTTTTTCAGCACCCTTTGTGACTTCGCACGGTTATTAAATGTTTGAATGTTTGTAAGTCAAGGACTACCTGTAATTATTTCTTTTGTTTATAATGTCAGGCCATATTCCTGATTTTGTACGTGGCTCCTGCGTAACAGACAGACAACTTGGTTTTCTTTTTTCTTTTTGTTTTATTTACAGGGATGCCTTAAACTTACATCCTGGGGATCTCGAAGATCAAGAATCGACTTTCCCTTTTACATCCAGTGGTGAGTTTCTTCTTGGACATTAAACGAGGGAACGTCTGTGTAATACGTAATCCCACCTATCCAGGGCTGGGCTGCTGGGGGTTCGCAGGGGTTCGGGAGAGCCCCTAGCTGAGACTCAGTGCAGTTCGGAGAACCCCCAAATCCTACCCCTCCCATCCTAGGAGTCCCCACGTGGCCTGTTTTGGATGCAGATAAGTGCAGGGCATGTGCAGAGGCTCAGGGAGGGCGAAAAAGTTCGGGAAGGCCAGAAATGGGCCTGTTTCCAGCTTCCAGAGAGCCTCCGGAACCCGGGAGCCCATTTTCATCCTTTCAGAGGGTCATTGAAGAACTTAGAAGTTTATCTATGTTCCTCAGAGTCTTCTCAGTGCCAGGAGTGCTATTCAGGTGATCCTGAGGCCTCAGACAAAACCTCCAAGTATTTCACAGACCTTCTAAAAGGATGAAAATGGCCATCTGTCTGCAAGGAATATAAATCTTTCCATTCCTCACCATCCAGTCAGAGCTGAAGAAGCTTCTTGCATGAGAAGCGAAACGTCTTCAAAGAAAAACCAGGAAGTCCAGTTGCCTCTTGAAAAAGCCCCTTTGGGACCACCGTGACCTGGAGGACTGAGAATCTCCAGAGACTTCATAACCAGTTGTTTAGTGACTGTTCAAAGTTATAACTCCCCAGAGTTATTTACAACTTGTTTTTGAAGTTCTGACAGATGCATCCACCTTATCCCAGGGCTCACATAATCCCACAGCGAATGTTAGACGGTTGCCAAACACCCGAAATACAATTATGATCACAATTTTAAGCATTTTTTGATGGCTTCTGGTGTTTATCCCAAAGGTGTTTCCCCCCCCCCCAGGAGGCAACTGGACTTCCTTGTATTTTTGTTTGTGCTGGTTAGGCAGTATATAGTTAGTTTGGGAAGGAGAGCTGTCCCTTTAAGGGAATGCTTCATGGGAAATGTAGTTAATACCTCTTAGGAGATGTCGTTCATGTCACGTGGTCACATCTGTAATCCTGGTTGGTCACTGAATTGGCCTCTGGTTGGGTTGGGGGGAGTTTTGGTCATTCTCACCTGGACCCCAGCATCGTGCTGGAGTCTTCCCTTGCTTTATCGTCATGAGATGAACATAACTCTCTTTTCACACTATGAAGATGACAATGCAAAGATTGGACATTAGATGAATCTCAGCATAACTGTGAGTTATACCTTGAGGATGCCCGATATAATCCAATGAAGAAACTTTGTATGGAAGCCTTTGTAGCGTTTAGCTGCCTGTCTATATTCAGCCAGAAAATTAGAGACTTGATAAAGACGTTTCACTTCTCATCCAAGAAGCTTCTTCAGCTCTGACTGGATTAGTGGGGAATGGAAGGATCCAGTCAGAGCTGAAGAAGCTTCTTGGATGAGAAGTGGAATGTCTTCAAAAAACAAACAAACAGGAAAGTCCAGTTACCTCCTGAAAAAAGCACCTTTGGGACAACCATGACCTAGAGGATTAAGAATCTCCATAGACATTGTCTTATGGAAGTACAACATCAGCAAGAGAAATGATAGTTCACATTTGTAAGAGAAAAAAAAGCAGAAAAACAACCCTTTGGGGGTCTCTTGAAACACTCCCTTTTAACACTCATCATCTTTGCTCCCTGTAGTGTCCCAACTCTCCACTCGCTATACCTCTTCAAAGAAACCCTCCTTGGAGGACCGATACAAAGATAGGTCTCCTGTACACTCCTTGCTAACTGCTCCTTTGGATGACCTTAAGGCAGCTCCTGCACCATCCTTCGAACGACGGTCCAGTCTGAAGAAGAACTGCTCCCCACCAGAAGCCACAACTACGGCCACCAGTAGAAGTAAGCGGAAAATCATCACAGAGGATCTTTATAGATACAGTCAGCTCTTCCT
This sequence comes from Hydrophis major, assembly GCA_033807585.1. NCBI lineage: Eukaryota > Metazoa > Chordata > Lepidosauria > Squamata > Elapidae > Hydrophis > Hydrophis major. The sequence continues at coordinate 10,379,225 of CM066333.1, read as the reverse complement.
AGCAAAGGAAACCCTGAGGAAAAATATCCAGAAGCCGCAGTGGACTCAAAATGGGGCAGACGGTTTGGTTTTGTGCAAGTCTAGTTTTGCACATGCGTTACCTCTCTTGCGAGAGGTGCCAATTCGCTTCCAGGGCTAATTCAAGATGCTGGGTTGCCACTGTTTTGACCCAGCTCCCAAACACGACAAGCCCTTTGTAGTTAACAAAGCATTCCCTTTGTTAGGGGCACCAGCAGCTGCTCTCTCACAACACGCTAACGAAATCTCTAAATCCTGTGGAAAGTGACGTTTGCTCCCTTTCCCACTAAAATGGCCGAACACACCAGGAGTCTCTATTTCTCTCTCCCCACACTTGCAAAGGAAGTCCTGGGTATGCACTCACTTTATACCAGCAGCAGATACACACACACAAACACACACACACACACACACAGACACACACATGTTTGGAAGGTGCTGCAGATTCCAAGAGGAATTCTGGTAATTTCCAGACAAAAGTGCAGGTTATCAGGGGCTGACCAGCAGGGAGATGAATAATTGTCTGCCACATCTATTCATGTCCGCCCCCCCCCCCCCGCCATCTTATATCCCCAAAGCTAGGGTGGGATTTTGCTAGCAGCAGTGGCTCTTCCGTCCCAAGGATCGGCCCATAGATTTCCACTGCTCTCCTCTCCTCTCTTCTGCCTTCTGTGCATCCCTGTGTCAGGCACTGTACCCAGCTGTTCCTCCTCTTCCTCATCAACCACCTCCAGACCTGGGGGCTGTTGACTCTCCATCTGAGGGCTGATGGACATCCCAGGCTCTGCCTCTCCCTCTCTCTCCCCCCCCCCCTCTCCTTCTCTCTCTCTCTCTTTTTCTGCCAGCTCCATTCCTTCTTTCCCCTTGGAGCTCTTAGGTTGCCTGGATGCTGTTCCTGATTCCCACACCTCCTCCTCCTCCTCCTCTGATTCAGCTGCCGGAGAGCTGACAGCACCATTATTTTGAAGGACTGTCTATTCCCAATTGTATCTACCTGACCCACCAGATTAGGGAGGTAGGGAATGTGATGGGTCCCCAAGAAGTTCCATTTAGTGCAGAGTTCCCCAACTTTTTTGGGTTGGCGGTCCGAAGCGGAGGGGAGGGGGGAAAAAAGGGGGATGATTTTGTGGGAGAAGCAGGTGCATGTGCACAAGTAACGTGCGACGTTCTCAGCAATGCTCGCGCAAATGGGACCATGATCACCCACAACAACGCGGCCCACAGGTTGGCAACCCCTAATCTAGGGGAAACAAGAAGGACTTCTCTGTGGTAGCTCCCTCCCTGTGAAACATCAACTCTGTGGAAATAAGATTGTCCCTTACTGTGACACTCTTTCAAAAGACTCTGAATATACAGTTTTGTCAACAGGACTGGGGAGCCCAGAGTGATATGAAGCCCATGAAATGGATTGATCTGATTGTTGTGTCAGGCGTATAGGGAATTCTGGGGAGTTGAAGTCCACAAGTCTTAAAACCGCCAAATTTGAAAAAAAAAAAAAGGGGGGGGGGGCTGGTTTATTCCAAGGTGTAATTATCATGCGTAAGAATTCATAAAAAGAGGAATGAGGAAGAAATTTTTAGTGCTGTAAATATGATTTTTTCCCCCATCAATGGAAACATCACATAGTGTGGTTTTTTTTCTTTTCAAACAGGTGTTTCTTTCAGCACCTCTACTTGTAAGTATATTTGTATTCCTCCCTCCCAAATTTCCTGTTACATTCCTGTTGACTGATAAAGCTGTTTCTGACTCAGTCTTCACTACGGAAAAATGGGCTTTTTTTTTTCTTTCCCGATGCACAGAAATACGTAATGAGAAAATAAACATTGTGTAGTCCAGGTTGGTTCAACGCAACAAGCCAAACAAAACACAGGCAGTCCTTGACTTACAACTACAATTGAGCCCACAATTTCTGTTGCTAAGCGAGACAGCTGTTAAGTGAGTTTTGCCCCATTTTACGACCTTTCTTGCCACAGCTGTTAAATGAATCACTGCAATTGTTAAATTCATAACCTGGTCCGAAATGGTGTAGGGTCTCCCACTTGGGTGGGGGGGTTGGACTAGATGACCTATAAGGTCCCTTCCAACTCTGATTATCTGTTATCTGTTTTTTGGTTGTTAAGTGAGTCTGCCTTTCCCATTGACTCTGCTTGTCAGAAGGTCGCAAAAAGGGATGACGTGACCCCCAGGGACACTGCAACCATCATAAATACAAGGCAGCTGCCAAGCACCTGAGTTTGGATCACATGACCGCAGAGAGGCTGCAACGGTCATAAGTGTGAAAAACGGTCATGTCACTTTTTTCAGTGTCGTCATAACTTCGGATAGTCACTATACAAATGGTTGTAAATCAAGGATCACTTGTCATCTATATTTTTTCTTTGCCACAAAGTGTAAACTCATTCTTAAATTCATCCCGTTACAATCACGAATCATAAGATACAAACAACAAGTGATAAATTATAAGATACCAATAGGAGAAGATAGAAAAGATGAGAAAAGACGGGAAATGAGAAGATGAGAAAACGAGAAGGATAACAGCAATGCAGTCCTACTACATGGGTAAATATCTTTAGGCCCAAGGCAGCACTGTAGAAATTAGGTGTTCAGTAGAATTATAGCTTTGGAGATGGAGGGGCTGTCTAGTTGTTTTGCCATGCAATTTATTTATTTTAACATGTCTGTCATTAGAGACTTGGTCCCTGGATATTTTCACATGCCCATTGGCTCTTATTTTGTGCAGATCTGATCCTTTGTGGCCCTCCAGTGTTCCACATGGGTTCAAATTGAAAATATTTCATGAACCTTCATGTAAACCTAGTTGTTTTGCCTATGTTCTTTGGTTAAAAAAAAACCAATGCAAATTTGAGGCCAAAGTACACATGATAAGGGAGCTCCAGCTACACTATTGATACAGATTCTGTCTATACTGTATACTGCACAAGTCAAAAAGAGGCCCTCACATCCCGGACATAAACTATTTCAATTCCTTCCCTCAAAACGACGCTATAGAGCACTGCACATCAGAACAACTAGACACAAGGACAGTTTTTTCCCGAATGCCATCACTCTGCTAAACAAATAATTCCCTCAACACTGTCCAACTATTTACAAAGTCTGCACTACTATTACTATAATCTTCTCATCCCTCCTTATCACCCATCCCCTCCCACTTGTGACTGTATGACTGTAGCCTTGTTGCTTGTATCCTTATGATCTATATTGACTGTTTTCCTAGTATGATTTGATTCCTTATTGTACCCTATGACTATCATTAAGTATTGTACCTGATGATTCGTGACTTTTGAGGAATGTATCTTTTCTTTTATGTACACTGAGAGCATCCACACCAAGACAAATTCCTTGTGTGTCCAATCAATTCTGTTCTGTTCCATTCCATTCTATTCTTCTGTTTATTCTATTCCCATTCCATTGTACTCCATTCCATATTTTCTATTCTATTCTATTCTATTCTATTCTATTCTATTCTATTCTATTCTATTCTATTCTATTCTATATCACTGTTTTTCTCAACCTTGGCTGCTTGAAGTTCTGTGGACTTCAACTCCCATAATTCTCCAGCCAGCATGGGATCTCTGGGAGTTGAAGTCCACACATCTTCAAGGGGCCAAGGGTGGGAAACATTGGTCTATATAAAAAAAAATCATAAGCAGAATAGAGCTGGAAGGGACCTTGGAGGTCTTTTAGTCCAGCCATCTGCTCAAACAAGAGATCTTAAACTATTTCAGACAAGTGACTGTCCAGTCTCTTCTTAAAAACCTCCAGGGATGAAGCACCCAGAATGAGGGACAGATGGAAAGAGTCAAACATCACTGCTTATTTTGCCTTCTTCTTCCTTAGCTGATAACATGAAGCAGCCTGAGTCCTTAAAGGGGCAGTGGAAATATCCACACTTCTTTTTCATGGAAAGAGCAATGCATATAGATAGTCCTTAGTTTGCAACCATTCATTTAGAGACCTTTCAAAATTATAAGGGCACTGAAAAAAAAATGATTTAGCCCTGGCCTTCGTGGTTACAAACATGGTAGTATTCCCATGTTCATAATTCAGGCACTTGGCAACCAGCATGTATTTATGATGGTTGCAGCTTCTAGGAATCATGTGATCTCAGTTTGCAACTTTCCCAACCAGCTTCCAACAAGTAACATTAATGGAGGAAGCCAGATTCACTTAAAGACTATGTGATTCACTTAATGTCTGCAGTGATTCGCTTTACACTTCCTCACTTACCTGTGAATAACAGTTCACAACAACTTTGGCAAGAGAGGTAGTAAAATCAGGTGTGGCTTACTTAACAACTGCCTTGTTTAGCAGTGGAAATTCTGATCCCTGACTGTGGTCATAAGACGGGGACTATGTATTCGGAATTCATGAACTTCATTTCCATGGGGAGAAACCTGAGCGGCTCTGCCAGTCCCATCAATCTAGTTTGGTTCTGAAACAGCCAGGACTTTGTAAATGATAATGTAATGTTGTAGACCAGGAGTATCAAACTCATGGCCTGAGGGGCGGATCCGGGCTGCAGGTGCTTAGATCTGACCCACAGGGCCAGCCTAGAAATATCAAAGGACCAGCCTGTGGTGCTTCTGCCAGCCAAAACGGGGCACGGGGGGGGGCATATGCGGTGTCCCCCCCGACACACACAGCCCATGTTCGGCCTACACAGCCTCCTTCAGCATTCTGCTGGCTGAAAATGGACTGTGGGAAGGCCTCGCATAGCTCCCTGCAGCCTGTTTTCGGCTGGCAGAGTGCTGAGGGGGCTGTGGAGGACAAAATCGGGCCTTGCGGGGGGGGGGCTGTGCGAGGCATTCCCATGGTCCATTTTCAGCCTGGCAGAGTGCTGCAGGAGGCTGTGGAGGCTGAAAACGGGCTGCAGGGAGGGCACAAACCCCCGCCCCCCCATGCCCCATTTTGGCCAGCAAATTCCTGGAGGCCGTGGAGGCTGAACATGGGACACAGCCCCCCTGCACCCCATTTTGGCCGGCAGAATGCTGCAGGAGGCTTCCGTCCCATCTCTCTCCCCCCTCCCCCCCAGCCAGCCCATGGAGGAAAACTACAATGCTGGGTCCTGGAAGAAATCCAGTTTGACACCCCTGTTGTTGATCAACACGACTACGGTTGAGCACCTTTAATAATGTGTTGCTCATAATACACTGAACTGCATGAGCTGACTGGTGCTTTTTCCTTCATCGCTGGCAGTCCCTCCCGCCTCTGGATGTGTGTGCTTTTTATATCTGTGATAGTATATACACGACTGACTATTTTATCCCTAGTGATTCAGACGGGGGAATCCAGAGAAAATGCTTGCAGGAAATTACAGAATAAGATGGAGAATCTACAAAACCTTGTGGAAACAATGCAGTTAAAAAACCAAGGTAGGAGAATTTTGGCTTTGTCCTGGCACATTTAGGATGTCCTTTTGGTATTGCGAGGCAGGAAATCACTTGGAGGAGTTTAAATAAAAACATTTTGATTGGCTTTGTGAGACAAGATAAATTGAAACCAGTGGTGGGATTCAAAACGTTTTATTTCCAGTTCTGTGGGCGTGGCTTGATGGGCATGGCAGGGGAAGGATAATGCAAAATCCCCATTCCCTCCCCACCCCACTAACCTGCTTTCCAGTTCCATTCTCCTGTGCAGGGCAACCAAAGGAGACTCAGCTGATAAGCTGGGACTCAGGAGGCAGAGAATAGATGGGTGTGGGGCTCAGGGGTGGGATTCAACTGGTGTTACTATTGGTTTGGTGAGAGTGCGTTTTGCTGCCTGCGCATGTACAGCATTTTCAAAATGGCGCCCGGACAGCTGACAAGTGCGGGTGCGCAGCGTTTGAAAATCCTCTTCTTTCCTGCTTTTTCAACCTCAGCTGTGCTGCACAAAAAGGCTGAGGTTGAAAAAGCAGGAAATAAAGGACAGCCAACAGCCCAGGCGGGTGGGTGGGCCGAACTGGTTCTGAGTCTGCTGCTTTTCTGAGCTACCAGTTCTATAGAACCGGGCCGAACCAGTGGCATGCCACTCCTGCACTACCGGTTGGTCAGAACCTGCTGAATACCACCTCTGATGGAAACCCTCTACTTTCTGATGAATTTCCTTTTGCAGCAGCTTTCACCAGGCACAACCACCCTAGGGAAGGCTGGCCCCATCTAATACACGTGGTCCTTGACTTATAACCATTCATTTAGTGACCATTTGAATTAAAACGGCACTGAAAAAAGTGACTTAGGACTGTTTTTCACACTTACAATGTTTGCAGCCCTCCTGTGATCACACAGTCAAAATTTGGATGCTTGGCTATCATCTCACATTTATGACGGTTTTCGTGTCCCGGGGTCATGTGATCACATTTTACAAACTTCTGACAAACAAAGTCAATGGGGGAAGCCAGATTCACTTAACAATCATGTTATTAACTTAACTACAGTGATTCACTTAACAACAGTGGCAAGAAAAGTCATAAAATGGGGCAAAGTTTTTTTTAACCAATTTCTCACTTAGCAACATAAATTTTGGACTCAGTTGTGGTCGTAAGTCAAGGACTACCTGTACCAGTTTCATTAGTATCCATGGTGCTTTTACAGTACAAATGAACTTTAGGCCACCTCCTGAAATTGCTATTCGTGACCTCTGATAAGAAGGACCACTGTGGCATCTGTCTGTAGCTGACAAAGGTCCACTTCAGAAATGTATTTATACATTACAGGTCCTTTTCTGCCATATCTCTCATTGGACTTAATTTAAAGCAGGGGTGTCAAACTCAATTTCATTGAGGGCCGCATCAGGGTTGTGTTTGACCTCAGGGGGCGGGGGGCATGGCCAGCTTGATGTCACTCTTGCCTCACAATCAGGAGGCTGTTTGATCCTAGGTAGAGGCCGATACGTCTCACTCTGGGCACGATGAGAATCTGCTGAATATAACTCCATATTGGTGACAGGAAGGGCATCTGGCCAGTAAACACTCAGCTCCATTCAGTTGCTCAGACTCCACCCTGCAAGAGATTATGGGATCATTAAAAGAGGATGATAGCTATAGCCACTTTTATGGAATGCATTGGCCGAGGCAAGAACTGGTTACTCTTGACTTACAATCATTTGTTTAGTGTCCATTCAAAGTTACAGCAGAACTGAAAAAAAGTGACTTATGGCGAGTCCTTGCCTTTGGCCCAAGTGCTCTGCCAGCAAAAACGGGGTCCCAAGCTCCGTTTTCAGTTGCGACCGCCTCCTGCAACCTTCTGCCAGCAAAAATGGAGTTTGTGATAGTCGCACACAGCCCTCTCGAGCTCCATTTTTGAAGGCAAAAGCATTGCGGGCGGGTCCTTTGTTGTTCCCAGGGCAGCCCCATGGGTCAGATCTAAGTACCCCATGGGTGGGATCCAGCCCACGGGCCTTGAGTTTGACAGCCCTGATTTAAAGCATCTTACAAGATCGGCGTGCAAATGCATAACGCAGCTATCAAAATGTCAGTGTATCACATGGCAAAATACAATCAACAATTCTGGTATTACAATCATTAAAGCATGGTGTCAGGTGTGCTCAGGCGCCTATTATCTCTTAACGCTTGAGGGAGTCCCCTGTTGCTTCCTGGGGGAAAAAGCATACTTTTAAAAGCTCCCTGAATGTTAAAGGGAGGAAGGTAGATCTTACATCTGGAAAAAGGTTGCTCTGGATGAGAGGAGATCCTGCAGAGGGTGCTTGCCTACAAGTCTTTTCCTATTGCCCCACATGAGGAGTAGAGAAAAAAAAATTTTTTATTTATTTGTATCCCCCCCCCTTTATTATTTTTACAAATAACTCAAGGTGGTGAACATACCTAATACTTCTTCCACCACCTATTTTCCCAACGATGTGTGAGGCTATGAGTAGGGCTAAGAGAGAGAGAATGGCCCAAATATCACCCAGTCAGCTTTTACACCTAAGGCAAGACTAGAACTCACTGTCTCCTAGTGATTGGCCCAAAGTCACCAGCCAGCTTTCATGCCTAAAGTGGAACTAGGATTCCCAGTCTCCTAGTGATTGGACCAAAGTCACTCAGCTGGCTTTCATACCTAAGGCGAGACTAGAACTCACAGTCTCCTGGTTTGTAACCTGGTGCCTTAACTACCCCAAGAGCCATTTTTACACAACCTGTGACATGAGAGAAATGCCATTTGTCTTCCAGACCTATGTGGTGTTAACAACCATTCCTTTCCTTCGTTCTACTTCTAGCAATGTCCACCATGATCAGGTGTCAGGAAAAGAAAATAGAGCAAGCTAAGGAAAAAGAGAAGAAGCTCTCCAAATGAATACATGGGCACGGTTTGCAGTCCCTCAAAGAGGTATCCAGATTGCATTTCGACAAATGGAATATTTTTAAGCCTCCAGTTCTTGTTAATAATAAAAGTTGACCTAGTTTTGTAATCTGTCCTTTGGTTTAGAAACAAAAAACAAAAAAAAATGGACCAAGGCTGTTAGCTTCTCCATGACCTGGAAATGACCCAAAAGCCCCAAGAGAATCCATCCTGTGCCATTATCCAGATTTGGAAATAACCCCTGTTCTATGCTATTTCAGGAATGACATACAATTGCAGGGAAGAAGGGCAAGGAATTTGTGACTCTCCAAATTCAGGCATTAGTCCCAGCCAGCACGGAGAATTAGCAGATGACAGCATTGAATCTGATGTCATCTAAGTCAGCGGTCGCCAACCAGTGAGCCGGGGGGGACCACTGGTGGTCCACGAGAAAATTGTGGTGGTCCACAGAGAAATATCACCCCCAAAGCATCCCCCCAAAGTAATTAATCCAGGTTGCGTGGGAACACAAGGCTGCACCACCCATATGGCCCACAGGAACCGAAGGGCTGCGTCGCTTGCATTGCAAACAACACGAAGTAGTGAGGGGAGGGGGGAAGGGCGGAGGGGGGAGCTTGCCCCACGCGTCCCACACCCCTCGCCTGGGCACCAGGCTGCTTCTTTCTGCTTCTTTCTTCTTCTGCTTTTGGCTGCACGTAAGGAATGCAACAAAAGTCTTCCTTTCTCTCCCCCAAACTCCGCCAGAAATGAGTCTTTGGGGCCCTGCAAGGCCTCCTGCTCCAAGTGGCCGCATCAGCGCAACAAGTCTCACAAAGACTCATTTCTGGCGGAGTTTGGCAGAGAGAAAGAAAGACTTCTGCTGCTTTCCTTGCATGAAGCCAAAAGTCTCTCTCCCTCTCTCCCCGAGAACAGAGCTGGAAATGGTATCCTGAGTTCCCAAATAAAGAACAATCGATCGGTAGGAAAATGGGGTGGGGAATTTTACTGCAGACTCTTTGGAGGATTTTCCCAGGGTCTCTGGTCCGCGGGATTTAAAATTAGGAGTTTGGTGGTCCCTGATATCCAAAAGGTTGGCGAACCCTGATCTAAGTTGCAGGTTCCTTACCTCTGATTGGGAATACTTTTCCCTGCTTCACTCACCAAGTTTACATTTGATCTGGGTGTTTTTTTTTTTCCTCCATTGTGAAATACCTCCTTACTATACAGAGGTACACTCAGTACTTATTCAGACTTTGGACTTTTAGTTAGCTTTCTCAGTGCTTTTGTAAACCTCACCTAAGGTAAACAGTGTTCCTTTTTTAGACAGTAAGAGTTCCTTGGACTGCAAGGTGATCAAACCGGTTACTCCTAGAAAAGATCAACCCTGAGTCCAAGGTGGTATTCAGCTGGTTCTGACCAGTTCTGGAAAACCAGTAGCGGAAATTTTGAGTCGTTGAGAGAACCAGAAAATCCCACCTCTGACTGGCCCCGCCAACCCCATCTATTCCTGCCTCCTGAGTCCCAGCTGATTGGCTGGGTCTCCTTTGGTTGCCCTGCACAGGAGAATGGAGCTGGAAAGCAGGTTAGTAGGGTGGGGAGGGAAGAAGGATTTTGCAGTAATGTTCTCCTGCCATGCCCACCAAGCCACATCACTAAGCCACACCACGCCCACAGAACTGGTAGAAAAAAAAAATTGAATACCACCACTGCCCTGGCTGCTCTTTAGAAGGCCAGATCCTGAAGATGAAACTCAAAGTCTTTGGCCACCTAATGAGAAGGAAGGACTCCCTGGAGAAGAGCCGAATGCTGGGAATGATTGAGGGCAAAAGAAGAAGAAAGGGATGGCAGAGAAGGAGGTGGATGGACAGAGTCACTAAATCAGTGGGTGTGAGCTTAAATGGACTCTGGGGGATGGTAGAGAACAGGAAGGCCTGGAGGAACATTGTCCATGGGGTCGCAATGGGTCAGACACGACTTCACAACTAACAACAACAAAAGAGGCCACAGCCTTACCTGTTAGTTCAGTTTCAGGCCAGGAGAACAGTGTCCATCCTAGTTTCCTTGAAAAATAATTATGCAAATAATTATGGTGACCTCCCGACAAGTTCTCAATTCAGTATTTCCCCCTCATTTTTATGATTGACTTGTCGTGCAAAAGCAGGCTAATGAAAGGCCAGCCATCTGTTCCAACACCAGGGCAGGAAACTTTTCACCGGTAGTTTAAAAATAAGTCCAAAAATGTTTAGCACAATATGATATAGTATATGCACGCCTCGCCTGCAGACATCTGTCATTGCTGTGTTGTATGTGTGCTTGAAAAATTGCATTCAGTTTCAGTTGCCATAATATAAAAAAGATGTAGAGAGACTCTGGAAAGAGTGCAGAGACGAGCAACGAAGATGATTAGAAGACTGTAGGCTAAGATATATGAAGAATGGTTGCAGGAATTGGGTAGATCTAGTCCAATGGTGGCTAACCTTTTTGGACTCCTGTGCTAAAAAGGCTCACGCTCGTGTGCCAGCACCCAGAAGGCAATGCGTGCCCCCACACCCCCTAGGCATGCGCGCTCAATCCCTCACCCGCCCACCCACCTGCCGACCCCCTTACTTGCACTGGACCTCACCGCTGATTTTCGGCCAGTTTGAGGCCTTTTTCGGCCTCCCAAAGACTTGAGGAAGGCTTCTGGGGGCTTCCTCAAGACTTTGGGGCTAGTTTGAGGCCTACAAAGCTTGCAGAAGCCTGCAGAAGTTTTCCTCAAGCCTTTGGGAGGCCGAAAATCAGCGGTGAGGTGTGTGCATACACAGTGAGGTAAGTTTGCCTGCAGCTCGTGTGCTGGCACAAATGGCTCTGCATGCCACCTCCAATATCTCAGGGGCTGCCCCAAAGAAGAGGGGGGTCAACCTATTTCCCAAAGCACCTGAAGGCAGGACAAGAAGCAACAGATGGAGACTAATCAAGGAGAGAAGCAACCTAGAACTCAGGAGAAACTTCCTGACAGAACAATAAACCAGAGGAACAACTTGCTTTCAAAAATTGTGGGTGTTCCAATGCTGGAGATTTTTAAGAAGATACTGGACAATCATTTGTCTGAAATAGTATAGGGTTTCCTGCTTGAGTAGAGGGTTGGGCTAGAAGACCTCTAAGTTCCCTTCCCAACTCTTGTTATTCTGTTTAAAATCTTCAGTATTCCCCTTTGCAACATTAGAACCTTCTTATCCTGAGCGTGAGTTAATCACTTGGTAAGATGAAAGCAGGATTAATAACAATTTAAAACGGCAAATGATGCAAAGCAAGCTATGGCATGTCCCTACCGAAAGTCTCAGGGCTGCACCATTTGCCCAAGGGCCTATTTTACTCCAGTCCTCCTGCAAAATAATTGAACGCAGTAAGATCAAATTAAATGGGGTGCAGTTTCAGAAGGTACCCCCATTCCTCCAACAGTCTAGAGAGCCGTAACCCAGTATCCATCATGAAAACCGAAGTAAGCTGTCCTATTTAAATTTCTGATGACTCATACTGAAAATAGGCCACCCAGATTGGAAAGGCTCTGTCAGCATGGATCTGATTATAATATCTCTCTAAGCGATTTAAGTATTCTTTAGATGTGGCAGACACAGATGTTTAATGGCAAGGACAGTGTTATTATGATGACCTGGGGCGTGGCAACAAAAGCAACAAAGTAACAAAAAAAGGTAAAGTCCCTTTAATTCCTCCAACTTGGCCCTCAATGTCCAGTTATCATCAGCTGGAGAAAAAAAACTCTCCCAAGAACAGTTTTTAAGGGGAAGAAATTCCATTGGAGCCCAAAGTACATATAAATTAAAAGTAAAAACCAACACAAACCACACTGCAGCAATTAATGAGACAGGGCAGGATAAGGGATTGAGGACGTCAAAAAATAACAAAACACACGCACTTGGGAAGACGCCAGAACTCAGATAAGACTTGACAAATCAAAATAATTTCACACTTTGCTTCCAGCAACTTTGCCCTGCACAGTTTGGCCTTTTAAACAGTCTTCCCAGCTGCAGTCAATGAAGGGGATCAGGGCCCTTTCCTCTCCCGTAAACCACACAACTCACGTTGCTCCCTTCTCCTTTGCTCCCTGAGTGCCCTAGGATGAAGAGGGGTGGGCCTAGGTCTTCCTCTAAATGCCCAGCCGGTCTGTGCCCTTCCCCAGTTTCCTCCACAGCCACCGGAGCCACACTCCCACTCCCTGTCAGCTGTTCCATCTCTCCTTTGGAATCAGATTCCAACAGGCATGTGACAGTTATTTTAGTAGTGAAAGGCAAATGAAAAGGATTTCTGCCATTCAAACCCAGATTCTGTCTTTCAGATGTCTTTTACCCATACGAGTAGGTCTCAACGTTCAACCATTCATTGAGTGACCGTTTAAAATTATAATGGCACAGGAAAAAGTGATTTATGGTTGCTTTTCACACTGATGACCGTTGCAGCAACACACCCCCCCCGGTCACCTGATCAAAATTCAGATGCTTGGCCCCAGGTTTATATTTATGACAATTGCAGTGTCCTGGGAATCACCTTCTGACAAGCCAAGTCGGTGGGGAAGCCAGATTCACTTAACAACCATGTTACTGACTTAACAGCCATAGGGATTAATTTAACCGCCGTGGCAAGGAAAGGCTGTAAAATGGGACAAAACTCACTTCACAGCTGTCTCACAACTGTCTTGCTTAACAAAGGAAATTTTGGGCTCAATTGTGGTTTCAAATCAAGGACTACCTCCATTTAGAATTAGAACAGAACTGGAAAGGACCTTAGAGGTCTTCTAGTCCAGCCCCCTGCTCAAGCAGGAGAACCTATACTATTTCAGATAAGTGGCTGACTAGTTTCTTCTTAAAAACCTCCAGTGATGGAGCACCCACGATTTCTGAAGGCAAGCTGTTCCATATTGGTTAATTGTCTTCATGTTGCGGTCTGTTGGCGGCTGGCCTCTGCAGCAACCAAATCAGAGGAGGAGGAGGAGGCATGGGAGTCTGGGTCAGCATCAAGGCAACCTGAGAACTCTGAGTGGGAAGAGAGAATGGAGCTGGCAGAGAGGGGGGGAGGGAGGGAGGGAGAGGGAGAGAGAGAGAGACGGAGTCTGGTCTGTCCACCAACCTTCAGATGGAGAATCAACAGCTCCCAGGTCTGGAGGTGGCTGATAAGGAAGAGGAGGAACAGCTGGGTCCAGTGCTTGATGCGTGGATGTGCAGAGGGCAGAGGAGAGGAGAGCAGTGGAAATCTATGGGCTGGTCCCTGGGACGGAAGAGCCACCGCTACTCGCAAAGCCCCACCCTAGCTCTGGGGATAAAAAGCAGGGGGTGGAGATAAATAGATGTGACAGACAACTATTCATCTCCCTGCCAGATGGACTTGTTAGCCTGTAGTGAGAGAGAAAATTTTTGCCTGGGCTGCCGGCACTCCTAATAAAGGAATCATTGCTTCAATTACAAAGAATTTGTTGTATTTGGGGAGCTGGGTCAGAACACCTGTTAGGATTCATCATCCCATATAAAGAAAATGTACATCCTATAATTACTCTCAGCACACACAAAAGAGTCCGTTTGGTTTCCAACAGAGAAATTGTCTTGCTGAAAGAGAGAGCAGATGCTCCTTCTACTACTTTCCTGTTATAAGGGAAGCCTCCTAGTTAAAAAATGACCCCATGGCACAGAGTAGCTCTTGTTCAAACTAAACCAGGGATCCTTGACCTCACTGTTGATCAGGCTGGCTCTCTCTGCCGTTATATTAATCATTGCTTGAACAGGAATCCATCAGCTGGCAATGGTTATTACATGCTAACAGTAGTATTTGTGCTTTTTGAGCATTCTTTTCCCATTTTGAAGGAGGCTTCATTGAGAAAATAATGCACTGGCACTTTATTAATAAGCAAAACACAAGAAACAATTTGGCTTCCCTCTTGTTGTTCAGCTCTGCTTCATAGAATATCATAGCACATTTGTTGTGGCTCACCAGTGGATCTGGCAGATTTGGACTGTGAGGAGGTGGGAGAGGAACATAGGCCAGTCCTGGAGTCTGGGGAAGGATCTGACGAGGGCTCTGCATCGGAGGCAGAGATGGGGCCAGGGCTGTCCAATAGTTATCAGCTGCCTTCGGAGTTGGAGATCAGTGGGGCAGAACAGTTGGAGCCTGCTCCTGATGTGTGCATGCACAGAACTGCCGGGAGAAGGGAACAGCTGAGGAACAAGGGTTGACTCAGGAGTAAAGGCACAGGTGGATGGTGAATGGCTCCTCCCATAGGGAATAAAGAGGAGTGAAAGGGGAGTGGTGTTTGCAGGAGGCAAATCAGTTCATCTAATTAGTGTAAAGATTTGTTCCTGCCTCTCAGACACTCCTTGCCAAGTATTTTCTTGTACAGCATTGCGCTTGGAAGCAATCGGCCTGGCAATGTCACATTAGTTACTCTTTAGAAAGAGTACAAAGAAGAGCAATGAAGATTATCAGGGAATTGGAGGCTAAGATATACAATGAATGGTTGTGGAAACTGGATATGTCTAGTCTAACAAAAGGGCTAGACTAGATGACTAGACAGGAGTCTTCCAATAATTGGGGTGCTGTCACAGGGAAAAGGGGGCCTACAAAGCTCCTAAGACTGGAAAACCACTTGTCTGGAATGATATGAATCTCCTGCTTGAGCAAGGGTTGGACTAGAAGACCTCCAAGGCCCAACTGTGTAATTCTATCATTCTGACATAATATTCTGTGGCTTTATGGTTATTGGACATAAAATAGTACTGTAATATACTACACGGAATGCAGAAAAGCAGCAAAACAGGCACAAGATTTAGAAAAACTAAATCATAATTCAGAGAAAGAACTGTTTAGTGTTACGAACTGTCAAACTGGACTTGGTTTATTGCTTAAAACAACTAATCAGGAATTTCAAGTAAGGCCTAGTTTAGAGTTTGGCAATTGTATTATTATTATTATTATTATTATTATTATTATTATTATTATTATTATTATTATTATTATTCACAAAAACGATAGTGTACACAGCAAATGAGATAACTATGTTGGGTTTTGTATCACAAATCACCAGTCGAACACTTCCCAAGTGATTATTATTTTTCAAATAGTTCCCATCTGTGTCAATTCAAATAAGTATGAAGATAATATAATTACTAAATACATGTATAGAATCTTAGTTTTCTTCCTTTCTTTAGGATCAATTTAAGCTTTTTAATTTACATTGAAGTGAAGGAAGCTTTTTCCCTTTGTATTTTGGAGAGGACATGGATCCATTATAATTATTAATGGTAAACTAATATACTTGTACAGATAATTGCATTAGCCAAGTTATTTTTAGAAATTCAGTGTTTATTTTAAAAATACATCCAGGTTAACTTTAACTTTATTACAGTGTTTATGTCATTGTAATAACATTGTTTAACTTTTATTACAGTATTTTTGCCTAATCATCATCCTAACCTTTTCAATAAGCAGAAAACGGCAACCCAGTTATGAAAAATATTGAAACAGTGGGAGCTCAATTTTCTGCCTCTTCTTATACGTGCTCTATTTTAATGAATTAATATCTTGCCTAAGACTGTGCTGGGCACCGGGCGGATATGGCAAAAAGGCAGCTTTTCAAGGGTCTTCCAGATAAAATGCATCCAAATCAAGACCACTCCTTATTCAGCACCCAAAATATAAAGACCAGCCATCTTCAACTTGGAAACCAGTACTGGACTTTGTGCTTGAGGTGGGGAAAATATGAAACTTTGATGTTGATTTTTGCTGATTTGATATGTTTACTGTTATAGAAATGGCTGGTATATATTATAAGAGTCAAAAGTTGAGGTTTTATGTTATTAAATTATTCTACTGCACCAAAAGGAGTCTAAAGTCAATGCTTTTCCTTTCCCCTTTTCCCTACACTTTTTTCTCCTTTCCCTCCCTTACTTACTCATTATCCTCATTTTGTTTGTATTAAATATTTGTTGAATCCCAATAAAGGCTTTTGCATATACATGCCAACCATCACTGTAAAAAGTCCATCTTTATTGCTTTCGGATGCAGACATCATAAACTAACAATGTTTTAGAACAGTTACAGAGCAGTCAAACTATCATTTTCTTATGTCCAGCGTCCCTGATTCACACACCTGTCTTTTCACACAATGCAATATCCACTTGGGAGTTGAAAGTGTTTTATTCTGAAACATCGGCCACTACAGCACATAACTTGTTTGCTATTAAGAAGTTGTTGGGTTTGATTTCATTTGAAAAACTCGTTTCTAACTTGAAGCCCAACCTAGCAGAAGAAAGATTTGACTATGAGGCAGTACTAGTAAAACAACACAGCAAGGAGGAGCACTAGATAGGTCAGTAAAGACAGAGAGATATACGCCTTGTATTCAGTGGTACCCCCAGGACTTATGGGCCACCTGATCTTCGTGTTCAGTTACTAGCCTTCGGTTGGAGCACTCTTCCCATCGCACCACCTTGCCACTCTCCAACAAGACAAATTTCCACTCAACGCTGGTATCAAATGGTAGAACCACAGAGTCTGACCAGAAGCCATCTTTGTCACACCGGAGGGGTATGTAATGGCGCCACTGGCCCAGACACTCGTGGTCCCCTGTGATCGCGATCTGCTGGGCTTCCAAATGAGTGATGTAGTGGACACGGAAGACCACATGGACAGTCTGAGGCATGGGAGGCACAGCCGCAATTCTCTTCCCTTGTTCCGAGTCCTTGTTGCCAACGTCGTCTGTGTGAGGTTTCCAGGTGGCCTCAGCATCTTCAGGATCTGGAGTTTCTGGACCCAGGTCTTGGTTGAGTTTCTCCTCAGGCTTATCACCAGAGTTGCCTACTTGGGCTGACGTTCTTTCCTCCTGGCGTTCTACTTCATGGTTTTGGGGCAGTTTGGAGGCTGTCTTGGGGGGACTGGATGCTTCGCTCCTTAGATATTCTGAGCAGTTCATGAATGGGATTATAGGATCTTTGACCTCTACTTCTAATTCAGAAGGCTGTACGAAACCGTCAGGGGTATGATGATGTCCGGAGAGTGTAATATGGTTTTCCAATGGCTCTTGTGGGCTGGACACACATGCTGGTTTTGTTTCCGAAAGGACACCATCACCGGTTCTCTGAAATGGTTCTAAATAGAAAGGGTATTGTTAGCCAGGAAAACTCAGTCTTCCATTCCTTGTACATGTAATTTTGAACACCACCACCACAGCTTGACTTTTTAAGGCGAGGGAAATGTCCTGATGATTTAATCCCACACAAATTGTATTTGCTTTCCTGACACAGAGTTCCTCAATAAAAAAAAATGGCTTTTGCGCTCAGTGGCAATTCGGATCGACTAGAGTTTCATGTCTAGCATCAAAATCCTCACTGGGGTTCCCTATCTTATTTTCAGCACCTTTTGATCTTTTTAAAAAAAAAATCAGTGGAATATAAATGTGCTGTAAATGCTAAGGTGAATCCCAAAGGTTCTTCTTTCCAAAGGCAACTGGACTTTCTTGGTTTTCTTTTTGAAAACATTTCGCTTCTCATCCAAGAAGCTTCTTTGCTTCATTGAAGAAGCTTCTTGGATGAGAAGTGAAACATTTTCAAAGGAAAAAGAAAGTCCAGTTACCTTTTTGAAAAAGCACCTTTGGGACAACCATGATCTGGATGATTGATCCTCTCCATAGACAGCTAACATGAATAATAATACAAAAAAGCTAGAATGATGTTTCTATGATATAAGAATATATTATATATTAAAATGATGTAAGCTTGAATTAAAGTGCTTGGAAAGTGTTTCCAGATAAGATATTTCTTGACTGCACATTAGTGAGCAAGCAGTGGCAATTCACTGCTATTTACTGGATCTGATTAAAGCTGTAAGATTAAAATTAGACCAGCATACAGAAGGAAAGCTGCAAAAATAGTATAGCAAATGCCATCAGCCCTCGCAAAGAGCTGTTATAGTTCCACACCTTCCTTTCTGGACTGTTCCTGCTGGAGTCAAATGCCAGACTGTACTCCAAGCCAGCTGGCAAAGGAGAACCTATTGTGAAGTTAAGGCTTCACCACAGCTGAAATGCTAAGAAATTGTTGTCCATTGTTTAATTAGATCCCACCCTTCTTTTTCCCTTTCACCAAGTTGGTCCAAATGACAAGCTTAGCCATGGCAAAAATAATAATAAAAATAAAAATGCAAGCAATTCAATCACAAGCAATTATTATCTTTACTGAAGAGTTATTTTCAGCAATTATTTTCCAGTTCTGGTTTTCCCCTGGCTGAATTTATTTTTAACTTTGCAATAAGAGTTTTCTTCCGCTGTACTCTTGCAATTGATTGATTTGGGCTCTGTTAAATTTTAAGAGCAAAGGCTCTGCCATGAATAAGCATAACCGTTAGCAGGGCAGTGCAGAAGGGAGCTAAAAATAGCCGAAGGCCGGTTTTGCATGGCCTGTCCATATATTAGGCAAACACAGGTCTAAATGCCAAGGATTCCTGTGGGGCCTGTAGAACTGATGGCAGGCCGGGCACCGCAATCCATGCAAAGGTCGCACAGTCCAAGATACTTTGCATAGTTGCCCTTCTATAGCTATAAGAATCCTGCCAAGGTGCCGCTGAATTGGCTGGCCAAAGGCATTCTAGCTGTCCGATTCAGTGCCAGCCACCATCCAATCTTCTTTGATGACCAAGAGCAAGCAATATCTCATGCTCTAAAAACAAAGGTGTCCAAGCTTGGCTACTTTTAAGACCTTTGGATTTCAACTCCCAGAATTCCCCAGCCGGGGAACTCTGGTAGTTGAAGTCCACAGGTCTTAAAGTGGCCAAGCCCCTGCTATAAAAGCTACTGCACAAATATCTGCCTGCAACTTTTTTCATTCTTTTCCACACCAATTTTCTATGAATCGCCAGCTGCAGCTTAGCCCCAGGCACGTTCCCAATATTATCCTCAGCAAAGGACTGATGGCTTTGGGTGTCCCTTCCCCCCCCCCCAAAAAAAAAGCACTCAAGAAGGAAGATGGACAGTGGTGAAGGAATAGAAGAATAGAGGAGGGTGCAAAGTTGCACAAGAGTAGGTTGTGTAGCTCTCTGTGGACGTGCACAAACTGAGCACTGCAAGGCCTGGATGAGCCAACATGGTTTTGGATAGAGTCCCACAGTGATTATTAAGGCCATCACCTTTCATATACTGTATCAGTACCAGTTAACTATTATGAAATATATTGAGGAACTAACTACAGAAGTTAGTTTGCCCTCTGGGGCTGCGTTGATTTGATTACCAAGAAATTTCGACAGAAATTTCCCCATCCTACTCCCTCCCTGCATTTAAAAATGGATGCTTAAAATGTTTAATAGCAATAGCACTTAGACTTACAGATTATACAGATTAACAGAATTGGAAGGGACCTTGGAGGTCATCTAGTCCAACACTCCACACACAAACACCCCCAAAAGCAGGAGACCTTACTCCATTTCTGAAAGATGGCAGTCCAGCTTCTTCTTGAAAGCCTCCAGTGAGGAAGCTCCCACAACTTCAGAAGGCAACTTCTGTTCCATTGTATACCGCTTATTCTGGCTGCATTCATACAAGGCACTGGGGACCGAATTAATCCTAAACGGGCTGGGATTGTGCCACACACACCCATGCCAAGGTTAGCACTAATATTTCTAGCAGGGATTTTTGCCGGACCTGGTTGGAAAGGGGGGGTAGGGTTGTCGTGTGAAAGTGGCCTTCGTGCAAGGCAAAAGAGAGGCGAGTGATCCCACCGCCACACAACTGGGGGAGGGGGGGCACTAAACTTAAAGAACCAAATTGTGGTCCAAGGCTGGTCAGAGCGAGAGGGCTGCAAGGATAAAGGCGGGAAGAAGGGAGGCCGGAGGCCGCCCGAAAGAGGCCTGCAGCAGGGCGAGTGTCCCTCTCCAGGGCGCCACAGAAGCGTAAAAAGCGCCGGCGGTTCTGGCTAGCAAGCCGTTTCTTGAAACGCCGACAAAGAGTTGCGGGCGCTCCCCTCCCTGGCGGGTTTTCAGAAACAGGCACCCGAGAACCATTTGAACGGCAACGGCATGGTGTATATAAGGTCTTCTGCCTCGAACAGTGGGTTGGACTAGAAGACCTTCGAGGTCCCCTTCCAGCTCTACGAGTCTGTGTTCTAGGCTAGCCCCGAAGAAGCGGGGCGGCAGAAAGGGAACGGGCTGCAGCGGGCGAGAAGCGGCGAGGGAGGAAGGGAGTGAAGGAGAAAGGCATGAGTTGAGAGGAAGGGAGGAAAGAAGGAAAAAAAGGAAGGAAAGGAGGGAGGGAGGAAAAAGGAAAGAAGGAAGCGAGGGAGGGAGGGAGGAAAGAAAGAAGGAAAAAAGGGAGGGAGGGAGGAAAAAAGGAAAGAAGGAAGCAAGGGAGGGAGGGAGGAAAGAGGGAGGAAGGAAAGAAAGAGGGAGGAAAGGAGGAAAGGAGGGAGGAAAAAAAGGAAGGAAGGAGAAAAATGACGTAAGAGAGGTTGGGGAAAGAAAAGAAAGGAAAGAAAAAGAAAGGAAGGAAAGAAAGAAAGAAGGAAAGAAAAAAGTAAGAGAGGGAGGAAAAAAAGGGAGAGGAGGAAAGGAAGAAAAGGAAGGAGGGAGGGAGGGGGAAAAGGCGGACAGGCAGACGGGCGGTACCTTTGGACTCCTCAGCCGTTTTCTGTTGCCCGTCTCCGTCGCCGCCATCACCACCCCCGAGCCACAGCCAGGTCATGAAGGCGGCCGCCACCGCGGCCAGCAAGGCCTGCCACACCCCGGCCAGGAGCCCGCCGTCCTCGCCCTCTACCCCCATCCACGCCATGGCCACGGCGGCCGGAGCAGCAGCAGCAGCAGCAGCAGCAGGAGCAGCAACCGGCGCTCGGGGCGAAGCGCGGATCCCGGGCGAAGCAAGGGCCGCGCCCTCCCGCCCAGGAGCCTTATATGGGCACCGGGAACGAGGCAGGCACCTGCCTATAAGGCCGGGGAGGAGCCTTGCGGCCCGTTGGGCTCGCTGATCCAACGAGAGGAGCAGCCCAAGTTGCCCGGCATCCCAAGTTTGCGCTCCCATCAGAGCGCAAACTTGGAATGCCGGCGGCCTTGCTCCCTCGCCCTCGCCTTGCCTTGCAGCCCCAAAGCGAAAGCAACCAAGAAGCCACCTTTCACCCTGTTGCGAGCCATATAAGGACGGGGCGGCGCTTCCTTCCCAGCGATCCTGCCCGTCGAAGAGAAGAAGGGAAAGCCGCGCAGGGGTAAATGCCACGCGCAAACCTGCCTTCCCCCCGCCCCCCCAAAAAAATTCAAAGCGAGGGCGGCGGGGGAAAAAAAATAGAGGCAAATCAGTGCCGGCAAGGCAGAAGAGCGCCATTGGAAAGCCTCGAGAAGGAACTTTGCGGACAACATTTGGGAGGCACGCAGAGCAAGAGGTGGTTCCCGAAGGCGGAGGGGCTTTAAAGCCGCTTAAAGGGGCTCGCGGAAGGTGCGGAAAGCAGAGCGGCTTCCTCCCGGGAAGGAGGCTTAGGTTGGCCCAGCGTTGAAGAAGAGTAGAAGGCTAGAAAAATTGAATAGAGCTGGAAGGGACCTTGGAGGTCTTTTAGTCCAGTCCCCTCCTCAAGCAGGAGAACCTATACTATTTCAGACAACTGACTGTCTCTAGAACAGGGCTCTCCAGAACCTTGGCCACTTTTTAGACTTGTGGACTTCAATTCCCAGAATTCCTCAGCCACTTTTTAGACTTGTGGACTTCAATTCCCAGAATTCCTCAGCCACTTGAAGACTTGTGGACTTCAACTCCCAGAATTCCTCAGCCAGCAAATTCTGGGAATTTGAAGTCCACAAGTCTTAAAGTGGCCAAGGTTGGAGAGCCCTGCTCTAGACTCTTCTTAAAAACCTCCAGGGATTTGTGGAGGCAAAGCCTCCCACGATTTGTGGAGGCAAAGCTGTTCCCTCCCTGTTGTCCTCCCTGTTAGAAAGTTTCTCCTTAATTCCAGGTTGCTTCTCTCCTTGATTAATTTCCATCCATTGATTCTTGTCCTACTATCCTACTATCTCATTGGACCCATTCTTCTATTGTGGCAGCCCCTCAAATACTGGGATACTGCTATCATGTCACCCCCAAATTCTTCTTTTCTTTAGACTAGCCAGACCCAGATCCTGCAGCCGTTTTTGGTATGTTTTTTAGTCTCCAGCCTTTAATCCTCTGAGTTGCTCTTCTCTGGAACTTTTTCCAAAGTCTCACCTGGTTGGGTTGTTTGCAGTGTTTAAGATGGAGTCTCGCAGCTCGGGATCCCCGACAACTGGACCTCTAATCAGTGACAGGTCATGGTTGTCCCAAAGGTGCTTTTTTCAAGAGGCAACTGGACTTTCTGGTTTTTCTTTGAAGACGTTTCACTTCTCATCCCAGAAGCTTCTTCAGCTCTGACTGGATGGTGGGGAAGGGAAGGATTGATACTCCTTGCAGGCAGCTGGTCATTTGCATCCTTTGTATAAATCCATTCCTCATTATCCAGAGCTGAAGAAGCTTCTGGGATGAGAAGCGAAACGTCTTCAAACAAAAATCAGAAAGTCCAGTTGCCTCTTGAAAAAAAGCACCTTTGGGACAACCATGACTTGGATGACTGAGAATCTCCATAGACAGGACAGTTGCAGCAGCAGCCTGGACATCTTTGCTGCCTCCTCATGGCCATCTGGAGCATTACAGGCAAGATCTGAGTGCTCTAAGCACCCCACTGAGTCCCATTACCATAATGGAGTGTCCTCTGGGGGGTGGGCTTCAAAATTTTAGCAATGGGTTCTCTGCCTGGTTGCTGGGTGGGTGTGGCCTAGTTGGCCTCCTGCACCATGGCCGGGGGAGGGGGAAGATGTTTTTGCCCTCCCTGGGCTCCAGAGGCTTTCCTTGAGCCTCTGGGAGGGTGAAACTGGGCTCCGGGGGCTCTCTGGAAGCTGGAAATGGGCTCATTTCTGGCCTTCCTGAACTTCCTAGAGGCCTGTTTTTCACACTCTCCAAGCCTCCAGGCCTCCTGTTGAAAGCCAGTTGTTGACTGTGCCAATCACCTGTGGACAGTGAGTTCTAGTCCTACCTTAGGTATGAAAGCCAAATGGCTGACTTTGGGACAATCACGAGTAGATGGCGAGTTCTAGTCCTGCCTTAGGCATGAAAGCCGGTTGGTGACTGGACCAATCACCTGTGGACAGTGAGTTCTAGTCCCACCTTAGGCATGAAAGCCAAATGGATGACTTTGGGACAATCACAAGTGGATGGCGAGTTCTAGTCCCGCCTTAGGCATGAAAGCTGATTGGTGACTGGGCCAATTACGAGTAGATGGTGAGTTCTAGTCCCACCTTAGGCATGAAAGCCAGCTGGTGACTGGGCCAATCACTCTCTCAGCCCAACTCATCTCACAGGGATGTTGTGGGGAAAATAGGAGGAGGAAGTTGTGTTAGATTTGTTTGCCATCTTATTTTGTAAAAAAAAAATAATAAAGGTGGGATACAAAAAAATGAGGACAAAGCGCTCCTCTTTTCCCACAAACTTTAAAAATACAGGGGACAGGTGAGAATCAAGCACAGATAATAAAACAATAAAACTTTTTATTAAACATTGCCAGTGTGAAAACAAGCTACATGGATTTTTCCCATTCGGCTAACATTGAAAACGTTACTTTTATATTTAAAATTAAGCTCTTCCTAAAACATACTTGTCTGAAAAACTTGTTCCATCCCCATTTAATCCACATAAAGGCCAATCATTTTATGGCTGGACTTGTTCTTACGTTCCTTTCCTTTTCTTTTCTGGACTTGTTTCTCTCTGCATTTGTCTGTGACTGATTCAACAGCTGCTGAGGAAGACGAGTGAGAACATACAAGAGCTCCGTATGGCATTTTGACTCAGTTTTACAAAGGTTAAAACTATCCCCAGTGAGACAGAATGGACACTTAAATAGTCGCCAAAGACTGTGATCTAAATTCTTGAAGGACCTTCATCGAAAGTTTCCTGGAGAGAAGCTCGCTGTCTTCTGCTATCTTGTCAGAATGACCTGCAGCCAACATCTGCAGAAGAAACTGAAACAGAGAAGCATAAGCAGTATTTAAAAATCACATAATTTCCTCAGTCAAGTAGACACAGCGCTATATTTTATGAGTATTATATGTCACAGTTTATGTGAGATGTTCACAATCCCCACTCATAGCCCTCTGTGACATCAAACATTACATACAAGAGAGGTTGGTGGGCAGAGAGCTAGGTTAGTAACTAGAAGATGTGAACAGGCCAAGGTGGACAAGTTAACGCTGAGGATGCGTTGAATTCACAGCCCCGAAAATAGTATTAATTCCTTTGTTTCTAATGGGATTATTACAGGTTCCTCGCTCAATTTCACCGTTTTGGAAAAGCCTAGTCACTCTTCAATCAAGACAATTTTAAACAAATCACCATTGGGAATCAATCCTGAACATTTTGATAGTTACCAATATCTGAGCAGGAATCCACATTGGAAGAGAAGAAGAAGCTATAATAATTTGGTGGAATTGGTGGAGAGGATTTAACCCGAGCATAGAACTTTTCCCCCTCAAATAACATTTGATTGTTAGTCTGTAATGTTCTACTTTGGACTCCAAAGAAAATCGAATGGATCAATCCGAAAAAACTACTATTGTGTTCAATTTCTACTCCAAAGATAAGAAGCAAGCTAATGGAAACCAGATCCCTGCTCCCCCACAAAATAGCCAGATTGAGATCCAATTATTGGCATCATGTTTCAAGATATTTGGTTTTTTATTTTTATTTATTTTATTTTTAAATATATATCAACATCAGTCTGGGTATTGCTTTTTTATTATTATTATTATTTTTTATAAAAAAATTATTGGTTTTAAAAACAAACATAGACAAACAAAACATAAAAACATCAGGCCATCTTCCATGTACATACAGTGTGCCGGTTGGTTTACAAATTGTTTTGTGCTTCCATTTCGTAGTCTTCAATTACTATTAGATTGTATATGATATCATATTTTCAATCCAATATTAAATACATTGGTATTATTATTAATCAATCATTTGACTATACTTTTATTCATTCATGCTTTGGAAAATAATCATGTTTTACTTAATTTGTTTTGTGACAATTCATATTATCATCCCAAATCTATCCTAAAAACATTTTGTAGATATAATAAGAAAAGAATGCATCTTTATATATTTAGTATTTTCTAAAAGTCTACATGTTTTGTTACTATACTTTATTGTCTAACCATTGATAGAATAGATCCCAAACTTTATAAAATTGTTTATCATCCTGTTCTCTAATTTCAAATGTCAATCTGCTCATTTCAGCACATTCCAATATTTTCTTAATAATTTCTTCCTGTGATGGTATTTTCTCATTTTTCCAGTTTTTAGCAAATACAATCCTTGCCGCTGTTAATACATTTACAATCAGGTATTTCAAATCTTTACTATATATTTTATTTTTAAATATACATCAACATCAATACATGAACAGTGTGGCATCTGGGTATTGTTTTTAACTAAAATACAAGTAGTCCTCGACTTATGACCACATTAGAGCCAAAAATTTCTTTTGCTCAACGAAACAATTGTTAAGTGAGTTTTGCCCTATTTTATGACCTTTCTTGCCACCGTTGATAAGTGAAGCACTACAGTACTTAAAGTTAGTAACATGGTTGTTGAGTGGATCTGGCTTCCCACTGACTTTGCTTGTCAGAAGGTCACAGAAAGGAGATCCCATGATCCTGGGACACTACAACTTCCAAGCGTCTGAATTTTGATTGCATGGCCATGGGGATGCTGCAGTGGTCATAAGAGTGAAACTTGTTCATACATCACTTTTTCAGTGCCGTTGTAACTTCAAATGTTCATTAAAAGAACCATGGTAAGCTGATTGTGTCATCTAACAGATAACAGATAATCAGAGTTGAAAGGGAACTTGTAGGTCATCTAGTCCAACCCCCCACCCGAGCGGGAGACCCTACATCATTTCTGACAAATGGCAGTCCAGTTTCTTCTTGAAAGCCTCCAGTGATGGCGCTCCCACAACTTCTGAGGGCAAGCTGTTCATTGGTTGATTGTTCTCCCTATCAGAAAGTTTCTCCTTGTTTCCAGGTTGAATCTCTCCTTATTCAGTTTCCATCCATTCTTCCTTGTCTGGCCTACAGATGCTTTAGAAAATAGCTTGACTCCTTCCTCTCTGTGGCAGTCCCTCAAATATTGGAAGACTGCTATCATGTCTCCCCTGGTCCTTCTCTTCACTAGACCAGCCATGCCCGGTTCTTGCAACCGTTCTTCATATGTTTTAGCCTCCAGTCTCCTAATCTTCATGTTGTTCTAACATTTCTCTGGAAAATTCATGTCTTGTATTTATATTATTATTTGCTACCAGAGTGTCAGTGGAAGTGAGAGTCCAATTCCAAATAAATAAGTAAAGCAATGTAGACCAAAGACCTTTGCAACCTTCTGAGAAGCAAAATTTCAATGAGGAGACCAGATTCACTTAACAAACACATTACTAACTTAACAATTGCAGTGAATCACTTCACAAATGTGGCACGTAAGGTCGCAAAAATGGGGCAAAATTCACCCAACAAATCTCTCACTTAGCCGCTGAAATTTTGAGCTCAGCTGTGTGGTCGTAAGTCAAGAACTACCTTTACTGCATTTTTTGGTTTGTAGACTGACCTAATCACCTCCCTACTAATTTCTTTAGATTTTAATCTATGAATAACTGATAGTTAAAAGAAGCTCCTCCCTCAAGTCCAGCTGGTGAAAACCACACAGGCATATCCATATGAAGCAGTGTCCCATTGCTCTCTTCCGTTGTTGTTGTTTTTTTCAAAAGCATGCAGTCTCATCAGATTTCCTCATGATTTCTCATTTTAGTTCTAATGAAGTTTTGCTCTGCATTGTTTTCCCCACCCACCTCAAGCATGGTAAAGCTAGTCAAATGCTGCTCCCTGGTGGGACAGCTAGAGATTCCCAAAGTTTTCAGAACTTTGGAAAGATTTCTTCCAAACTTATTTATTTCTGCAACCTGAGTTTCTCAGCCTTGGTGACTTGAAGATTAGCTCCCACAATGGAGGAATGGAATTGAAAAGATGGTGGAACTGGAATAGATGGTAAATCCGGCTGCATTAATTGGGCACTTCATCACTGGAGGTTTTTAAGAAGAGATGGAACAAAGATTTATTTGAAATGCTTTAGGTTCTCCTGCTTGAGCAGGAGGTTGGACTAGAAGACCTCCAGGGTCCCTGCCAGCTCTGTTATTCTATTCTATATTCTATTCTATTCTAATGAGAGACAAGAATGCAAATAGTTTTGTAGTTATTTGGAAACAGCTGGAGTTTCTGTGTGAAACAGGGGGGATGAAACTTTGACTTTGGGCTTTGACAATTAAGTGGATTATTATTATTATTATTATTGTTGTTGTTATTATTATAGAAATAGCTTGTGGTTATTATTTGAAATAACTACAATGTTGATATTGCAACTTGCTATGTATCTTACTGCACTGAAAAAAATCAAAAGTCACTGCTTGTTTATTTATTTATTTTTCACCTTTCCTTCACTTTATCCCCTGTATTACCTTTCTTTTCCATTTTTCCATTGTTTTTGTTTTTGTTTTTATTTGTATTTTATATTAAGAAATCAAACCATAGATAGGTAGGTAGGAAGGTAGGTAGATGGATGGATGGATGATGGATGGATGATAGATAGATAGATAGATAGATAGAGAGAGAGAGAGAGAGAGAAAGAGAGAGAGAGATGAGAGAGAGAAAGAGAGAATGGATGGATGGATGGATGGATGGATGGATGGATGGATGGATGGATGATAGATAGATAGATGATAGATAAAGAGAGAGAGAGATGAGAGAGAAAGAGAAAGGATGGATGGATGGATGGATGGATGGATGGATGAACGGATGGACTGACAGACTTCAAGTCCCAGAATTCCTAACCTGCAATGCTATGCTGGCTGGGGAATTCTGGGACTTGAAGTCCAGACATCTTCATGCTGCCAAGATTGAGAAACACTGGTCCAGACTGTGATCTAATATAATAGCTGAGATAGCACTATAGCCAGAATGACATTCCTAGGAGAGATAAGCATTATCCTTCCTTAATCTAAGGACAGGGTCTGAAACTCTTAAAGGCTGTGTTCCAATGGTGAGTTTGAGCAGCATTAAACTAAAATTAAATGCACAGTATCCCACCTGAATAACCTCCTCTAGCATGTGACCTGCTTACCACCAACACTTCAGGATATAGCTAAAAGATCATAGATTGTTTGTTATTATGAACTAATTTTATTTTTTAGGATGTTAAGGAGGCAGGTATCAGGTCAATCAGTTTATCAGATGCTTCTGAAGGTAGATATGTGAGCGTATATTTACATGAAACAAGACTACAGAAGGAATATATATCGTAGGAAGGAATATATTTCTGTACTACAGAATTACAATAGCCTGATCTTCCAGCTTGTGAGAAAATTCCAGGCATGCAAAAGTGTGTTGAAAAGGCTGGAGTGGGGGATGTACTTCACTGACACAACCTAGCAGTAAAATTACACACCTAACAACATTACACAGGTTCAAAAGTGTTGCAGTGCTGTGCAAGAACGGAATGAGAAACAAAAGCTGATTAGAAAAGTGTAGTAGGAGCTTGTTTTCATCCACAGATTATATCTGGAGATCAAAAGCAAATCTCAAGTCTAGAAATCCAAAATTTAAGCCCCGTGTGGCTTTCACTAAACATGGATAATGCCATACTGTCCTTTTGGTCTCCCCAGCAATCTGTCCATCCTAAACTCTAATAAGAAACTCGCCTCAGATACACCTAAGATGAATCCAAGATGCACACTCATAAGGATATTGGAAGACTGACATGATAGCAGTCTTTCAATATTTAAGGGGCTGCTTTGAATTGTAAGTTTATAAAGTGTGATTGCTTCTTTATCATTGCAAGTCAGCTCTGGTTTTATCCTTTCAAACCACATGGACAAAGAATGTTTTCTTTATGTGGCTTGATTTACGCTTGTAACCATTGTTGTCTGCCTCTTCAGTATTTTATTTTTCTGGAATAAGTGATAAGAGGCTCACACTGGCCATGAAGCAGCAAGTAAACTAACCCTCTTTATAATTCCTGTTTCTGCAAAAAATTATCTGATGACAAGAGTGAAGGTGATGATGACTTAAATCCCTCCATTCTTTTAGGGCCATATGGCAATGTACATAGTGCTTCTCCCTTCTATTTCTCTTGTACAGAAAAAATATATATGATATCTAATCTACAAAGTGACCTTTAAACTATCTGTGGGTATAGTATATGTAGTCTGAATGCCTGTTTTCGTCAGAGTAGTGTGTTTGTATGGATATGTTAGCTCTAAAACGACAGGAGCCGCTAGGTAAAAGGTTATTCCTCCTTATCATTCTCCCCTTCTCTGTTTTTTTTGCTAAAGAACTTTGCAAATATTTGCTTAATGCTTCAGGAACCAGCCTCGTAACAATTCCTGCCAATAGATTGCCTGCTTAGCTCAATACATGTTCAGACTCTTAAAAGCCTATCTGCTTTATGACCCAGAATTATTGTTATTATTATTATGACTATGGTTCGTCGCAGTCAGCCAGATGTTCAGGCTGGATTTGGCATTTTTATCTACCTATCGAGTCTGTTCCAAGGACCTGGAATAGGCCAATTGATAGTGTTACAGGTATCATTGCAGGATGTAAGCTGTTCCAAAAAAATCTGCCTTCGGCAATTGACTGTTGGTGAATCTGTCAATGCCAATGATGTTCAAATGGTGCTCCAGTTGTTTTGGGATTGAACCCAAGGAGCCTATGGCTATTGGCACTACCTTTGCTTGCTTCTTCCACAGTCATTCTATTTCTATTTGCAGTTCTTTATAGTCATATTATCTTCCCCAGTTGCTGAACTACAAAATACCCAATGCTTAATGCAACTTAAAATGAAGATTTTTAAACAGATAGTCTGTTTGGACAAAGGCAACAGGAGAGCTAATTCATCTGAGGAGATCGAGGGGCCAAAATGTGAATTAAAAAAGTCCCTGGTTCAGTCTTCCTTCTACATCAATCAGTTGAACAGGTGACTTGAGTGATCCTGCAAGAAGAGAGTGATAAAACTGACCTACGTTACAAGGTTCTTGAAAGGAATCGTGTGAATGTTCTAGGGCCCGCAGAAGGGAAATTTTAAGGCGGGGGGGGGGGGGAGAATGCAGAAATCTTGTCCTGCCCATGTTTTCTTTCTTTTCCTTTGGATTGAAAACTCCTAATGGCTGATTGTCTTTTTGCTTTCTCTCACCACCCTCATGTTTCTCTCAGAGCAATCCATGATGCAAAGCTACTGATGTGGTAATGAATAAAGCAAGATTCAAAGCAGAAGTAGACCTTGATGAGTGGTGGGTTATTCGGTCTTACCTGGAAAAACAAAGATTTTGAGCAGGTCTCACAAGTACCTCACAAGTACTGGGCAGGGGGTTGGACTAGAAGACCTCCAAGGTTCCTTCCATCCCTATGATTCTATCCCATCTACAGGTACATCATTGACGTAGGACCACAATGGCGCTTGCATCAAGCAAACCAATGATTCTCTAGGGGCATGGCTTTGTTGGTTTCTGCAAAATGCAGTAATGCGACCATGGAATGCCGCAAACAGACATAAAGGAAACTGTGTTGTCGAGTCATGTGACTGGAGAGGAGAGGAGACCGTCAGAAGTTCAAATCTGGGTCATAAATCCCCTTTTTTTGAGTCGATTGTAAGCCAAGGACGACCTGTATTTTCAAACAGCAAGAGGCCACCCAACGGTAGGCAGACAAGCAGAGAGGTCTCACTGGGTTGGTGGTCCTGGCAGTCACCAATTTAACCACTCTAAGGTAGACAGAATAGCAATAGCACTTAGACTTATATACAGCTTCATGGTGCTTTACACCCCTTTCTAAGCTGTTTACCTATCACCACCAACAATCTGGGTCCTCATTTTACCCACCTCGGGAAGGACGGAAGTCTGAGTCACCCTTGAGCCTGGCGGGGATTCCAACTGCCAAATTGCAGGCAGCCAGCAGGTATAAGAAGTAGCCTGCAGTACTGCACTCTAACCACTGCACCAATGAGGCTCTGCTGCTGCCTCCTTTGGTCTGCGGGGAGCCCGGGTTCGATATGGGATCAAATCCCAGGAGTTCACTCACCTGAGGCTTCCTGTAACCTTTGGTTTCGAGGAATTGTTCGAAGGCATACGTCCCATGCAGTGACGATTCTAATTCTGTCTCGGCCTGCAAGAGATTTGGGTTCATTCCTCCTGTCAAGAGACTACTTAAATTCTGTTAAGGCAGTGGTCCTCAGCCTTTTCTTCTCCGCGCCCCCACCTTTAAATACCTCTTGTGGCCACAGGTCATGGCCATGGACCCCACCCCCCCAGACTTAACTCAAGATTTAAACCAGGGGTGTCCAACTTTGGTAACGTTAAGCCTGGAGGACTTCAACTCCCAGCATTCCCCAGCCAGAAAAACTGGCTGGGAAATTCTGGGAATTGAAGTCCTCCAGGCTTAACGTTACCAAGGTTGGACACCCGATTTAAACCATAACATTTTTCCAAGCCTTCGCAAACTCTGTGATGACATCGCGAACCGCAGGCTGTGTTAGGGAATAAGATGTAGTAACAGCTATCTTCTCAGGATCCATAGGTCTTGATCTCAAAGTCTGGAGCCAAAAAGGGAACCCAGTAAAGTAGAGGTAGTCCTTGACTTACGACCACCATGGAGCCCAAAATCTCTAATGCCGAGCAAGACAGTTAAACAACTGAGTTTTGTCCCATTTTAAGACCTTTCTTGCCAAGTGAATCTGGCTTCATTGCTTGTCAGAAGGTCGCGAAAAGTGATCTCATGACCCCGGGATAATGCAACCATCATAAACATGAGCCAGCTGCCAAATTTTGACCACATGGCCATGGGGATGCTTATTTTCATTACCTTTACTGTACAACATATGTACAATGAGATGCTGCAAAGTGTCAACTCATAAAATATTTCTATGGTCTTTTTAAAAGAGTTGCCAACAGAAAGGGAGGGGGGGAAAGGGGTTTGAAAGAGTAGTGCGGCAGCTTGGAAATCGAAACTGCATTCCATAAATAGTTTTTCAAAGATAGTAACTAGGTGACTGAAGTTTCCGCCACGCAAAATTCTAACTGGAGAACATGATTGATGACTCCTGGCTATGAATATATCCCATTGGAGAATATGAATTAGGATACATCCAGGGGGTGGGGTGACAATGAATGATGTGTCTCAGATTTGGCTACACCCAGGCAGTGCCAGACATGTTAACTCCCAATAAATCCTTTTGAAGTTTTGGAAGTTTGGCTCGAGACTTAATTGGGATAACTGCCAGAATCCTGACACAAAGGTCATAATTGAAAAATGGTCATAAGTCACTATTTTCAGTGCCATTGTAACTTTGAACGGTCGCTAAACAAATGATTGTAAGTCGAGGACTATGGTACCTGTATCATTGAACATTATTCCCCAAAAATATTATAGGAAGCGTACATAAAATTAGAATATTATATATTTATACATATACCCTATAAGAACATCATAAGCCTGCAGTGATACTATTCAGATAACTCTGTCTTAGATTTACCATGCATGCTGTATTTTTTCACAGATGCAGTTTAGTTTCATCTGAATAAGTAATGGAAAGAGGTTTTTCACGGCTACTCCTCACCAATAAAATAAACAACATTTCTGTGTATTATTTTGTGCGGTGATCAGGGATTTGCCTTCGTATTGGCAAACTTTGGTGTTTTAGAAGCTGTAACAGGGATGCAATCCCATGGTGAATCTTTTTATGAGTGGTGATATGGCAGATGGAATGTATATTGGGGGAGGGGTGTTGCTGTTTTTTGAGATGTGCTAAGCCCAGAAGTCACATCACACCACCTTCCCAACTAGCAAACGTGGGGAAATCGTATCTCAGTTGATCAGTAGTGTGGAATCAAATTTCAGCGAGGTTTGAGGACCACCCCTCCAAAAAAAATAAACAGTTTTGGGTTACAGATCATTTGTGGTGTCCCCTAGGTTTTATTTCAAATTCCCTCAAAAGTCAAAAATGACAGTCTTTCCATCGTCTCAAATTGGTCTATAATATCCCAGAAGGTACTTCATAAAACTGGGGAACAGGAAAAAAAAATTACTACCCAGAGAAACTGCGTTTCCCCCCCTCGGATAGTCCTAAAGAATTTGAAAGGCAAATCCAAGATGGAACTGAGGAAAAAAAAAATTTTTAAGTAGGGGTCCTTGATGCTCTCTGAGCTTGGTGGTTTACTTGAAGACATTTCATTACCAAACTAGGTAACATCATTAGTCTAGAAGGAAGTGGGGTTGAGGAGGAGGAGGAGGAGGAGGAGAAGGACGAGGAGGAGGAGGAGGAAAGACCAAGGGGTACTTGAGCTTGGTGGTTTTCTTGAAGACATTTCATTACCAAACTAGGTAATACCATGAGTTTGGTATTAATCAATAATTTTAAAAAAAACAATAAATTTAAAACAGGCCTAAAATACACCAGAAATAGTGAGGAGAATCAACCCTGAGGGGAGCCAGCAAAGAATACAATACGGAATGCTGTGAAGTTACCTTTTGGACAATCTTCTTCCTGGCATTCAGGAAGATTTGTAGGCATTCCGGAATTTCTTCCTTCTCAGTTGCTCGTTTCTTTTTCCATGTCTTTGGAGGGAGGTACCAGGCTCCATATTTAATCTTTTCCCATTTGGGCTCAGAAGGGGTTAGCTAAAGACAAGAGATGTCAGGCTTGTTTTTCCAACGTCCTAGTCATTGGTGCATTTTTTGCACTCAAGCAATGGTCGAGGACGTCACCAGACCGATAATCTTTTAGTTCTTCAACTCATTGGGTTGCACACAATACCAGAGTTGAAAGGGACCTGGGAAATCAACTTTGTAATTATTGCAAATAATAAGCCACTAGCTATTTTTATAATAATAATAACCCACTTAATTGTCAAAGCCCAAAGTCAAGGTTTCATTTTTTTTTCTCTCTTTCAAAAAGTCCAGAAGCTGTTTCCAAATAACCACAAAATTTTTTCCGTTCTTGTCCCAGAATAAAATAAAATTAGAGGTGGTGAATTCAGCAGGTTCTGATCAGTTCTGGAGAACCGGTAGCGGAAATTTTGAGTAGTTCAGAGAACCGGCAAATCCCACCTCTGACTGGCCCCACCAATCCCATCTCTTCTCTGCCTCCCATTGAGTCCCAGCTGATCGGCTGGGTCTCCTTTGATTGCCCTGCACAGGAGAACGGAGCTGCAAAGCAGGTTAGTGGGCTGGGGAGGGAATGGGGATTTTGCAGTATCCTTCCCCTGCCATGCCCACCAAGCCACGCCCACCAAGCCAAGCCACGCCCACAGAACTGGTAGTAAAAAAAAATTGAATCCCACCACTGAATAGAATAGAATAGACACCGTGGGAAGGGGCCTTGGAGGTCTTCTAGTCCAACCTTCTGGGCAAGCTGGAGACCTTATACCATTTAAGACAAATAGCTGTCCAAACCCTTCTTAAAAACTTCCAGTGATGGAGTACTCACAACTTTTGGAGGCAGGTCACTCCACTGATTTTGGGAGCTAATTACTGCCAGTGGTGGGATTCAAAATGTTTTACTACTGGTTCTTTGGGCATGGCTTGGTGGGCGTGGCTTGGTGGGCATGGCAGGGGAAGGACACTGCAAAATCCCCCTTCCCTCCCCACCCAACTAACCTGCTTTCCAGCTCCGTTCTCCTGTGCAGGGCAACCAAAGATCGGCTGGGTCTCAATGGGAGGCGGAGAATAGATGGGGGCAGGGCAAGTCAGAGTGGTATTTTTCCAGTTCTCCAAACTACTCAAAATTTCCACTACTGGTTCCCCAGAACTGGTCAGAACCTGCTGAATGCCACCCCTGGTTACTGCTACATCTGGCCTTGCCAAAGCCTGACGAGGCTAAGCTGGCTAGGGAATTCTGGGAGTTGAAGTCCACCCCTCTTAAAAATTGCCGAGGCTGACAAACCTTACCTACTTATTTCTTTTTACATGACACGCACATTATCAAATCCCTCAATAATTACCTCAGTATCTGTTACCGTTCATTTTGGCCTCCTTACCTTTGTGGGAATCCTCTTCTGGACCGGATGCCCCCCCAGATATTGCCTCAGCTCTGCTGGTATTTGATAGAGCTCCACTATTTTAATGGGTGTAGCTATCTTGATATCACTTTCGTACCTCGTGTCAAAGAGTTTCATGATGGTGTCTTCATCAATGTTGTACTTGTCTCCACCCTGGGGTAGTAAACCAAGAATACACATTCAGGTAACATTGCAAGCACTCAGTAGAGAGCAGTGTCCTCAACTTTGGCAGCTTGAAGATGCCTGGACTTCAACTCCCAGAACTCCCCAGCTAGCATCTATGAAAAACAGCAACCGTGAAAGGGATCCTAGAGTCTTAGTGGACAACCAGTTAAATATGAGCCAGGAGTGTGCAGCGGCAGCCAAAAAAGCCAATGCAATCCTAAATTGCATTACAGAGAGATACAATCGAGATCAAGGGAGGTACTAATAGCTCTCTATAAAGCCTTAGTAAGACCACACCTAGCGTACTGCATCCAGTTTTGGTCACCACACTATTAAAAAGATGTTGAGACTCTAGAAAAAGTACAGAGAAGAGCAACCAGGGTGATGAGGGGACTGGAGGCTAAAACATATGATGAATGATTACAGGAACTGGGCATGTCTAGTGTAGTGAAGAGAAGAACCAGGGGAGACATGATAGCAGTCTTCCAATATTTGAGGGGCTGCCACAGAGAGAAGTGGGGTAGGTGGGGTCAAGCTATTATCCAAAGCACCCGAAGGCCAGACAAGAAATAATGGATGGAAATGAACAAGGAGAGATTCAACCTGGATATAAGAAGAAACTTTCTGACAGTGAGAACAATCAGCCCATGGAACAGTAGTTGCCTTCAAAAGTTGTGGCAGCTTCATCACTGGAAACTTTCAAAAAGAAACTGGACTACCATTTGTCAGAAATGGTGTAGGGTCTCCCACTTGGGTGGGGGATTGGACTAGATGACCTACAAGGTCTCTTCCAACTCCTTAATAAAAACAGCCATAAGCCACTTTTTTCAGCGCCACTGTAATTTCGAATGGTCAACAAATGAATAGTTGG
Source organism: Hydrophis major (assembly GCA_033807585.1). Classification (NCBI taxonomy): domain Eukaryota; kingdom Metazoa; phylum Chordata; class Lepidosauria; order Squamata; family Elapidae; genus Hydrophis; species Hydrophis major. The sequence goes on along the minus strand of CM066333.1, from coordinate 10,342,731 downwards.
AAGTGAAGGACTGACTAACAGTGATGAATTCCAATATTGGCATTCAGCGAGTGAGCAGAAATTTGTCTTCGTTGCTGCATGCAGCTTTTGTTGGGTGTAAACACACAGAAGTGATTTTGTTGGTGGCTGATCTGGGTTGAAGCCTTCAAGGTCAGAGTTTGAAAATCACCAAAGAGAGCCATCTTTGATCCAACAGGTATCAGGCAGATTGTGAGGTACAATTAGAAGCAGTCATGAGGTCAATTATTTGTCTATCTAAACCAGGCCACCATGCGTAACTCCTGGCCAATGCCTTCATGCGCACGATGCCTGGATGTCCCTCATGCAGCATTTTCAATACTCTATATTGTAACTTTTCTGGGACTATGACTCTGTCTCCCCATACTATACAACCCTTCTGGGAGAACAGTTCCGTTTGATGATTTTTTAATGGCTTGAACGTGTCATCAGTTTTACTTATCAGCCAACCGCGTTCTACCCAGCTGAGGACTCGTGCCAAAACAGGGTCCTTTTTTGTCTCTAAAACTATGTCTTGAGCGGTTAATGGCGACGATTTGGGGTTTCTATTTGTAGTACGGTAACGGTCAGAGCAGGGTCCTCTATAATGTCTGGTAGTGGCGAGCGGCTCAAAGCGTCAGCGTGGGGAATGGTTTTCCCCGGGCGATGTTGCAATCGGTAATTGTAGGCGGCTAAAAATTCTGACCAACGTGTCATTCTTGGTGATAATATATGGGGAGTTGGTTTGTTTCCTGTCAAAATCCCCAGTAGCGGCTTATGGTCTGTAATTATGGTAAAGGGTCTTCCATATACATATTCATGGAAGTGTTTAATTGCAGATACAATAGCGAGGGCCTCTTTATCAAGTTGACTATAGTTCCTTTCGGTTTTAGACAAAGTTCTCGAAAAGAACGCAATGGGTGCCTCATTTCCATTTGGGAGGACTTGGTTTAGGATGGCTCCTACTCCAAATGGTGAGGCATCACAGGTAACCGTCAAAGGGAGAGTCTCGTTGTACTGCATAAATACGGCATCGGAGGTTAAAAGGTCTTTTATCCCTTTGAACGCTATCTCTTCACGCTGTCCCCAAACCCAAGGAGACTTTTTATCGAGAAGTCTATGTAGGGGCTCGGCTACGGTTGCCTTCTGGGGCAAGAAAATGTTATAAAAGTTAATGAGTCCCAGGAAGGCTTGAAGGTCTGTCTTATTCCTAGGTCTCGGGGCTTTTTTTATTGCGGTTAGTTTTTTTTCGGTGGGGTGGATTCCCTGTCTGTCGAGAAGGTATCCCAGGAACTCCACTCTCTCCGTACAAAGTTGGCACTTGTCTCGTTTTACCTTCAGACCAGCATCTTTGAATTTCTGCAGAACTTTTTTGAGCCGTTGTACTAATAATTCTTTAGTGGGGGCAGCTATTAGGACGTCGTCAAAATAAGGCACGACACCTTTTATGCCTTGTAATAGTCTCTCCATTAAACTTTGGAAAATGCCCGGCGCCACGCTTACTCCGAATTGGAGTCTATTGCACTTAAAAGCGCCTCTATGTGTAACTATTGTCTGGGCTTCTGCAGTTGCTGCGTCCACAGGGAGTTGCTGTTACACCTGAGCTAAATCCAATTTCTCAAATATTTTTCCGCCACCCAGGGAATGAAGAAGGTGTTGAACCACCGGTACTGGATAAGCGCTCTGTTGAAGAGCATGATTTAGGGTGGCCTGATAGTTCCCGCAAATTCTTAACGCACCATCTGGCTTCATGGGCGTTACTATCGGGGTTTCCCAACGGGCATGGTCAATCGGTTCCAATACGCCCTGGGCTATCAGTTTATCTAGCTGCTCGTCGATTTTAGGTTTTAATGCAAAAGGTACTCGATGGGGTTTGAGCCAAATGGGAGCTACATCGGGGCTGAGATTAAACGATATAGGGGCCCCCTTGTACTTGCCTAATGTTCCTGTGAACACATCCTGGAATTCCTGGATGAGAGTCTCTTCCCAGTCGTCATTTCTGGTATGGTGTATGCCAGCTAGTTCAATTCCGAGTGGGGCGAACCACTGTAGCCCTAACAAGCTGGGTCGGTCATGATCAACGACAGTTAGGGGAAGCGTTGTTGTGCAGTCCTTGAATGATACTTGGACGTTGCTGGAACCGACAACTGGGATTCTGTTTCCCTGATAGTCTTTCAGGATGATTCACTGCATGCTGAGGTCCTGGCAGGAGATGGCAGGTATCAGTTGCTTGAGGGTTTTCCAGGATACCATCAACAGGGATGATCCCGAATCGACTTCCATCACACATGGTCGATTCTCAATAGTAACCTTCACTCGTATTTTCCTTGCATCGAGCGACGAAGTGTGGCCGATGATAATGGTTTGGTGGGCCTCTTCTCGTCTCGTTGAAAAGGCAGGTGCTTGGTTTCTGTAGTAGTAGTGGTTGTTCCATTGGTGGTTCAAACGGTCCTGGTTCTCAGGAGGTTTGCTTATCTCCCGATGGAGGTTGTTCTCCTTTCGGCTGGGACTGGACTCTCGTCTGCTTCTGCAGACCTTCGCGATGTGGCCTTTTTTTCCGTAGTTACGGCAGAGTGCGTCGAGGAATTTGCAGTTCGTTCGCGGGTGGTTTGCCCCGCAACCTGCACATTGGTGCGGACGTCGCTGGTTCCTTTGCTCTCGTTCCGAGCAGAGCCAGTTGACCTCCTCTTCATCACTGTCTGAGGATGACTCGAGGTCTTCGTGGTGGGTAGCAGTAGCGTGCTTCTCAGTGGCGAGTGGTGCCTCATCGGCGAGTTGGCGAAGCGGTGCGTTCGCTCGGCGCATTCGAGCGGCTGACTTCTTGGTTGCTTCTGCTGCAGTAGCATCGGCGATGACATCTGTAAGGCTGATGTCACCTTTCGCCATCAGCTTACTCTGCATGTCTGGTGCATTTAATCCCAGAACTATTCGGTCTCTTAGGGCTTCCTCTAAGTTTGCAAAATCACAAAGGCCTCCTAGGTTCCGGAGGTCAGCTACGAAATTACCAACACTCTCGTCCTTCCGTTGGTCCCTCTGGTAAAATTCGTGTCTTCGTATCAGTGTAGGTACTGCGGGTGTGTAATGGGCCCTGAGGATTGGAGCGAGGGTGTCCCAATCCATGGTCTTAACTTCTGCCGGTTTTGCTAATGCTTTAGCCATTTTGAAAACAGCGGGGCCGCAATGAGTCAGGAATACCGCTCGTTTCTTGCCAGCGTGGCATCTTTTAAATTGTTGGTCTCCAGGAACATCTGGAAGCGGTCTATATACGAGTCCTAGTCTTCGGTTGCCGGGTCGAATGGAGCGGGTGGTATGACGCCGCTTGTCATCTTGCTGTCTGTTTCGTGCGCTCTTCCGACACATGCTCTGTCTTTGTCCGATATGTTCTAGTCAGCTCTATTGTCTCCGCATCCCACCTTCGTCACCAGTGTTAGATTCTGGGTATGGGCGTAAGAACGGAGACGAGACATCGGACTGTGACTTCAACTCTTTATTTAACAAGAAAGACTGGAGCACCAAATCTGGGCAGCAGTAGCTCTTTTATAGAGCTTGCTGCCGTTAAACAACCAATGAACTGAGTCTATCGCTTTCACAAGCGTCCAATCAGGGGCTTCCATTAACAGCCAATCAGACTGGCCAAACCTGATCAATCACGACTCGCTATTCACGGGCCAATGAGAATTGCAGGATTACAAGCCTGTTTTAAGACGAAGCTGTTTCGGTTGTACCGCTGCGATGGTTTAATCCAGGGGTCTCCAACCTTGGCTCCTGGAAGCCTGGCGGACTTCAACTCCCAGAGTTCCACAGCCAGCTGGCTGTGGAATTCTGGGAGTTGAAGTCCGCCAGGCTTCCAGGAGCCAAGGTTGGAGACCCCTGGTTTAATCCATAACACCAAGAACTGAAAAGCAGAAATTGCTGGGGGCTAAGAGAAATTTGCTTTAAAGCACCCGTTCCTTTTTCAGCTGATTTAAGTTGAAAATTGAATTTACAACGATTTGTCTGAGGGTGAAAGCTACTGGCAACAGCAGAGGATCTTTGTGGAATGATGGATCAGTCATATTTAGGTACATTTATGGGACCTTAACCTACTCTTTGAAAACTCTTTGAAACTGCAGATAGTCCTTGACATACGACCACAATTCATCCCAAAATTCCTGTTGCTAAGCGAGACAGTTGTCAAGTGAATTTTGTCTCATTTTATGACCTTCCTTGCCACTGTTGTTAAGTGAATCACTGCAGTTGTTAAACTAAGTAACACGTTTGTTAAGTGAATCTGGCTCCCCCCATTGATTTCGCTTGCCAGGTAGTCATAAAAACATGATCATGTTACCCTGGGACATTGCAACTGTCATAAATATGAACCGACTGCCAATCATCTGAATTTCAATCACGCAGCCATGCAATGGTTGTAAGTGTGAAAAACAGTTATACGTCACTTTTTTCAGTGTGGTTGTAACTTCAAACGGTCACTAAATGAACTGTTGTAAGTCGTGGGCTACCTGTATGACTATGATAATGATCTATTATTATTGTTGTATGTACACCGAGAGCTTTTGTACCAGAGACAAATTCCTTGTCAGCCTCCAAGAATCCTTCTTCTCCTTGTCTTTCCGGCTGCCAAAGAAACAGGGGGAGGGAAGAATAATTGGGCTTCATGGGGGGAAGGGTGCTGGAGGTTTAAGTTGGTGAAATGTAAAAAGTTGGGATGTTTTCTTGACTATGCTTACTGCGCAGATGTAGCCTCTTATCTATTCAGGCCAAGGTCAAACGTCCTGACATACCAAATGTGTGAAATGGCCACCCGAAGATGCATCCACAAGACATTATACACACCTCAGATTGGACGGCCATTTTGAGTTATTGGGGGTGGGAACATGGGAAAACTTTATATATGTGATTTTTGCGCCTGTTGCCTCATATCTTGCATTTCTTCTGATGCTACCACTTCAGTTTTCAGTAAAAGTCCCTTTCTTTATTTATAACAATGGAGTCTAAGGTTTTCCTTCTCGGATTTTCAATGGAGGCTCACCCCAAGTGCCTAATCACACCTGGCCAATAAATAATTCTAATTCTATTGATATTAACACAGTTGAGAAAGTCCAGAAATATTTCACAAGAAGAGTTCTCCACTCCTCTACTCGTTGCAGAATACCTTATGCCACCAGACTCGGAATTCTAGACCTAGAAAACCTAGAACTATGCCGCCTTCAGTCCGATCTAAGTATAGTATATAAAATCATACATTGCAATGTCCTACCTGTCAATGAATAGTTCAGCTTCAACCATAACAATACAAGAGCAAACCATAGATACAAACTCAAGGTTAATTGCACTAAACTTGATTGCATCAACGTCTGGAATCCTCGACTTGACTCTGTGGTTTCTTCCCCAAACCCCAAAACTTTAACCTTAGACTTTCTACTATTGACCTCATCCCTTTCCTAAGAGGTCTGTGGGGGCGTGCATAAGCGCACCAACGTGCCTACCATCCCTGTCCTATTGTTTCTCTTTATTTTTCTTATATGTATCCATTTCATGTATTCGTAACTATGTTTATACTTAAACCTGTTATCTTGTAAGCGATTGACAAATAAATAAATAAATAAATAAATAAACAAACAAACACTTGCTGTATTTCCATTTTTTTCTCTTTTAACCATGTCTAATGAGGAAATTGCTTTCATGCCTGTACTTAAAGCAACTTAAATTGCTTTCATGCCTGTACTTAAAGCAATATTGTGTGTTCTTTAAGTCCTTTAAACAGTGTGCTCCACCATTTAAAAAAATAATAAGAAGGGAACTTGCTTTTATATATGAGTCTTTAATAAGCGCAGGGCACCCTTCTCTTTTTTTCCAACCATTATGTCTTACGCAAGAGTAAAGCATGATTCACGACCAGAATATTCTAATCATCCAGGCTGAATCATCAAGCTTCTTTAGACAATCCTTTCCTATTTCCTCTTTTTTTTTTTTTAGACCCCTTGCAAAAAGTTCAAAACAATGTCAACATTTTCGTTCGGTTTATATTTCTGCATTCTGATTTCCAAATTGGTATCCAAGGCTGCTTCTGCTTAATCATGCATAACTAAAAGAGAATCAAGATAAAACAGGACATGTGGCAGGCTTGCTGAGAGAGTCAATGACCTTCTGACCTGGGGAAGTGGTTCAAAAAAGTCAAATATTTTCTAATATTTCATTGCAGTAAAGTCAGATAGGAATATTTTCTAATATTTCATTGCAGTAAAGTCAGATAGGAATAATAGCTCCAGGTAGTCCTCAAATTACAACAGTCCATTTACTGGGTGTAGAAAGTTACAACAACACTAAAAAAGTAACTTATGTGTGATGATCTGGGGCGTGGCACAAAAGCAAACAAAGTCACAAAAATAGGTGAAGTCCCTTTAATTCCTCCAACTTGGTCCCCAATGTCCACTTATCATCGGCTGGAGAAAAACTCTCCCAAGAACAATTTTTAAAGGGAAGAAATTTAGTCCGAACGAAAAATACATATAAATTATTAATAAAAACCACCACAAACCATGCTGCAGCAATTAAAGAGACAGGGCAGGATAAGGAATTGCAGAACTCAAAAGATAACAAAACACACACAGTTGGGAGGACACCAGAACCCAGACAGGACTTGATAAAGAAAGATAATGCACGCTTTGCTTCCAGCAAGGTGCTGTGTGCAAATCCCCTCTTTATACTGTTTCCCCAGCTGCAGCCAATGAAGGGAATCAGGGCCTCCTTCTCCCCCATAACCCATGTTGCTCCCTTCTCTGTTCCTCCCTGCATGCCCTAGAAGGGGGGTGGGTCTGGGTCTTCCTCTGAATGCCCAGCTGGACTGTGCCCAGTTTCCTCCACAGCCACCGGAGCCGCACTCCCACTCCCTGTCAGCTGCTCAACCTCTCCCTCGGAATCAGATTCCAACAGGGGCATGACATGATGACTGTCTTTCTTGCTTACAACTGTTTCAGCATCTCCATGGTCATGTGAACAAACTTCGGATACTTGGCAACTGACTCATATTTATGATGGTTGCAGTGTCCCAGGTCATTTTTTTGCGACTTTCTGACAAGCAAAATCTATGGGGAAGCCAGATTCACTTAACAACTGAGTTACTAACTTAAAAACTGCAGTGATTCACTTAACAACTGTGGCAAAACAGGACGTAAAATGGGACAAAATTCACTGAACAAATGTCTCGCTTAGCAACAGAAATGTTGGGCTCAACTGTGGTCGTTATTCAAGGACTACCTACATTCAGAAGGTTCATCCAGGTGCCTGCTTGTGGCCTTTAGTAGAGACCTGATATTTTGTGTTTTGATTCAATTATTTGATCAATTGAATCAAATAGAATCAAATAGTCTTCTAATAGAAGAGTTGAATCAAAGAGAATTGAATATTCTTCTAATAGATTCTAGAATTAAATATTCTTCAATTCTAGAATGGAATAGCCTTCTAATAGAATAATTGATTCAATTCTTCTTTAAGAAACATTTGCTTGTCATCAGTCTGGATTGTTGTTGTTCAGTCGTTAAGTCATATCCAACTTTTCACGACCCCATGAACTATAGCACACCAGCTCCTCTGCTCCCATCCTGCACTGTCCCCCAAAGTTTGTCCAAACCTATGTGATTAAATGAATAGTTGTAAGTCAAAGACGCAGTGGCTCAGTGGCTAAGACGCTGAGCTTGTTGATCAGAAAATTTGCTGGTTTGAATCCTTAGCGCCACATAATGGAGTGAGCTCCCGTTACTTGTCTCAGCTTCTGCCAACCTAGCAGTTCAAAAGCACGTTTAAAAAAAAATGCAAGTGGAAAAATAGGGACCCCTTTGGTGGGAAGGTAACAGCATTCAGTGAACCTTTGGCGTTTAGTCATGCCGGCCACATGACCACGGAGACATCTTCGGACAGCGCTGGCTCTTCTTCGGCTTGAGATGAGCAGCGCCCCCTAGAGCCAGAAAAGACTAGCACGTATGTGCAGGAGAACCTTTACCTTTTACCTTAAGTCAAGGACTACCTGCATAAAGCTATCAAACCAGGGATGTGGGTTTACTGGCTGCATTTACATTGCCTTCTCTGTTGTGGTTGTGGTTCTCATTCAACTGGCTTTTACAGTTATTTGTACTTACCATTTCATTAACCCATTCACAAAATTCCTTTGTCACCCTCTTGACGTTTTCATCCAGGGGTGGAACGTAATCTATTTTGGCTGCCTGTTGCCTCTGGGCCACTTCTTTCTCACTAAACCACGTGTAAGGGTTCTTTTTTTTTTGCACCCAGCTGCAGATACAAAAAGTGTAGAGTCTGTCATTAAATGAACGAGACCCAAAATACAACAACAACAACAAAAATGCTACAGTACTGGCAGTCTTTGACTTTAGTGAATGCCTATGGAGATTCTCAGTCCTCCAGCTCATGATTGTCCCAAAGGTGCTTTTTTTGAAGAGGCAACTGGACTTTCCTTGTTTTTTTCTTTGAAGACATTCCGCTTCTCATCCAAGGAGCTTCTTCATCTCTGATTGGATGGAGGGGAATGGAAGAATTTATACTCCTTGCAGACAGCTGGTCATTTGCATCCTTTTAGAGCAGGGGTCTCCAACCTTGGCCCCTGGAAGCCTGGTGGACTTCAACTCCCAGAATTCCACAGCCAGCTGGCTGTGGAACTCTGGGAGTTGAAGTCCACCAGGCTTCCAGGAGCCAAGGTTGGAGACCCCTGTTTTAGAGGGTCGTTGAGGCCACTTCAGGGGTGGGATTTTACCAGTTTGCACCTATTCTCTAGAACCAGTTGTTAATATTCTAAGCAGTTCAGAGAATCGGTTGTTAGAAGAAATGACTGGCCAAATCCTGTGAGGAAGGCAGGAAGGAAACATTCTGGTGTTGCTTACAGAAGCTGCCTCTCCGTTAACCCTTATTACATTCTTGGCAGGACTAGACTTCCTGTCTCAGGAACTTCTCTGGAGTTTTTCCCCCTCCTTTGCTGGTACTTTGCTTGTGTGGAGTGACCATTCATAGTTACAATGGCACTGAAAAAACTGACATGGCCATTTTTCACACTTACGACTGTTGCAGCTTCCCCACAGTCATGAGAGGCCAGGTGAGGAGATGCGTGCCTCAATGTGAGTGATGTTGAGTTGGCCACACTCAGCCAGTCACAAGCCACGCCCACCACATAAGCCATGCCCACAGAAGTGGTTGTTAAAAAATTTGAATCCCACCCCTGGGCCACTTGGAGGTTTTTCTGTGTCCTCAGGGTCATCTGAGTGGTGCAAATGGATGTGGAGCCTTCTTGGAATTGTTGTAGACCAGAGATAGATAATGCCATACTCATATCCTTCCCTCTCTGTTGAGAGAAGGCTGTTCAATTTTGACACAGAAGGCCTCTTTGACTCTTCTTTCAAACCAGACTGCAAAAAAAAGAACGCAAATGACCAGCTGTCTGCAAGGAATATAAATCCTTCCATTGCCTTCTATCCAGTCAGAGCTAAAAAGCTTCTTGGATGAGAAGTGAAACCTCTTCAAAGAAAAAAGACAAGAAAGTCCAGTAGCTTCTTGTAAGAAAAGTACCTTTGGAACATTTTGTTTAGTGACTATTCAAAGTTATAAGAGCATTGCAAAAAGTGGTTTAACACCGGTCCAACCCAGTCTTAAGACCAAAATTTGGACACTTGGCAACTGATATATATTTAAAATGCTTGCAAGCGCACTGGGGTCATGTGATCACTATTTGTGATCTCCCCACCCAGTTTCCAACAAACAAAGGGGAAAGCTGGATTCGCTTAAAAAATGTCTAATCCACTTAACAACGGCTGCGATTTGCTTAACTGTCATCTCTTTTCTTAAGGGCCTAAAGACATGGAAGGGTATAAACCAGGGGCTCATGCCACAAGATTCGCCTCCATATTCCTTCTCACCTCAGCCCACAGCAAGGCCCAAGCGCTGCCCATCATTTGGCTACAGCATGAGAATTGGATCTCACCTAAGGGTTTTTTTTAATTTATTTCATTTTTATTTGTTAAATACTGCACTAATGGAATCAAATATGAAGATCTGAGGCACACTTTAGAAGGGTATAATCCAGAGATTCATGCCACAAGAGTTCACCTCCATGATGCTTCTCACTTCAGCCCATGGCAAGGCCCAAGCATACAGATCAAATACATACAGATTAACAGAGCTGGAAGGGACCTTAAAGGTCATCCAGTCCAACACCACCCCCACTGCCTATCATTTGACTACAGCATGGCAATTGGGTCACTTAGTTTTTTTTAATTTATTTCATTTTTATTTGTTAAATACTGCACTAATGTAATCAAATATGAAGGCACACTTTGGAATGGAACGGTATAATCCAGATGTTTGTGCAACAAGAATTCAATTCTACATTCCTTCTTACTTCAGCCCATATCAAGATATTCCCCATCATTTGGCTACAGCATGGGAACTGGGTCACCTAATTTTTTTAAAAAATATTTCATTTTTATTTGTTACATTTGCACTTTACTTATTTCACTACTCACGGAAGGGTGGCACTGTAGCTTCTGTTTGGGGGCACATCATATCTGATGTGATATTGAGAAGGCGAAGAGATGGTCGAATCGTCTTTACTATACTCTAGCGATGTTCGAGTCAGCTCCATCCTAGGGTCCAGGAGCTTCATTACATCATCAAAAAGCTGTGAGGGCACAGCAAGATAGAACAGGTCGTGTGTTGCCTTGACTTATGACCGAAATTATGGGCACTCAACTGTGGCTGTAAATCAAGGACTAACTGTACCATTGGTTAATAATGAAGGAGATATTCATTTTATTACATTTTTAGATCATTCGGTCTAATGGTGAAGGCAGCAGGCTAGAAATCAGAAAATTGCAAGTTCTAATCCTGCCCTAGGCATAACAGCCATCTAGGTAACTTTTGCCCAATTACCAGGAAACTGTGAGTTCTAGTCCAACCTCAGGCATGAAAATTTCTATGTGTCATACAATATATGTGGGTATATATGCATAATTTTGTATTTATTTATTTTGTATTTATTTATTTTATTTAGGCAAGTTTATGTAGTGTATATTGGAGGTGGTGACCCTTTGAGAGCTGTATGCAATGAAATTTCATTTTAATGTATGCTGATTTAAAGTGACAATAGAATAGAATAACAGAGTTGGAAGGGATCTTGGAGGTCTTCTAGTCCAACCCACTGCCTAGGCAGGAAACCCTACACCACTTCAGACAAATGGTTACCCAACATCTTTTTAAAAACTTCCAGTGTTGGAGCATTCACAACTTCTGGGGGCAAGCAGTTCCACTGATTAATTATTCTGTCAGGGAATTTCTCCTTAGTTCTAAGTTGCTTCTCTCCTTGACTAGTTTCCACCCATTGCTTCTTGTCCTGCCCTGTCTGTCTGTCTATCTGTCTGTCTATCATCTAATCTATTTATTTTTTCCAAATATCCTCCTCGTCTTCTTCTACTTCTTCTCCATCTGTGTAGTTTTTTCAAATATATTTCATATCAATCATGTCTATCTACCATGTCTATCAATCTATCTATCATATCGATTATCTATGTATCTATGTATCTAATCTATCTATATATCTACCCATTTTTCTAGATATCCTCCTCCTCCTCCTTCATCATCTTCTTCTTCTCCCTCTAGTTTTTTCAAATATATTTCATATCTATCTATCTATCTATCTATCTATCTATCTATCTATCTATCTATCTATCTATCTATCTACCGTGTTTCTCACATAATAAGGCCGGGGCTTTTTTTTTTTTTTGAGCCCCGAAAAAACGGCTAGGCCCTCTTTTCAGGGGGTGACTTAATTCCCCCCCTTGCATCCTCGCCACCAGCCGCTCCTAATGGGTGATCATGGCGAAGCGCAGAGAGCTCCCTACTCCCACCTTTGCTGCAGACACCTTTGGCACCCCCCCCCCCCGCTGTTGCTTTCCCTTCTGCCCATTCCGCTGCCACGTTTGGAGCTGCCGCTTCCGTGTTTGGAGTGCCGCCGCCATTTGGAGCTCCAAACGCGGAAGTGGCAGCTCCAAACATGACAGCGGGCGATCTTTTTATTTTGGTCTGCGCGAAGTTCAGAGCGAGCGAGAGGGAGACTGCGATGCCTCCATCCGAGATGGGAACCTCACTAGTGGATCACAACGTGGCTGGAAGTCCGAATCGGCGGGATACGATGACAATCTTTTTGGAGTGAGAGGAAAGGGAGAGAAGAGTTGCAAGGCGTAATTTGCAGGATGAAGTGGGTGTACCCCACGACAGGGAGCCCAAGGAAGAAGGGCCGGTAGGCAACGGAGAGCGTCCCGTAGCTCCGGAAGCAGACTAGAGACGTGCCCGGGAAGAGGCGCAGATGCTGCCTTGAAGTCCCCAAACCAACTGCCTGCGCCGCCTTTAGTTATGTGCGCTCCGCTCTTTGGGCATCGTGACCCTGTCCTTTCCACCTGATGCTCTTGCTTCTTTCTGGCTCTTTGGAGTTGGTGCGAACGTGTTCCAAACACGAAGCCAGTCGCTAAAGAGCCAGAAAGCAGCAAGGGCGCCAGATGGAAAGGACAGGGTCGCGATCACACAGAGATGCCCAAAGAGCGGAGCGCACATAACTAAAGGCGGCGCATGCAGTTGGTTTGGGGACTACAAGGCAGCATCTGCACCTCTTCCCGGGCACGTCTCTAGGCTGCTTCCGGAGCTACTGGACGCTCTCCGTTGCCTACCGGCCCTTCTTCCTTGGGCTCCCTGCCGTGGGGTACACCCACTTCCTCCTGCAAATTACGCCTCGCAAATCTCTCCCTTTCCTCTCGCTCCAAAAAGATTGCCATCGTATCCCGCCGATTCGGGCTTCCAGCCACGTTGTGATCCACTAGTGAGGTTGCCATCTCGGATGGAAGCATCACAGTCTCCCTCTCACTCGCTCTGAACTTCGCGCGGACCAAAATAAAAAGATCGCCCGCCGTCATGTTTGGAGCTGCCACTTCCACGTTTGGAGCTCCAAATGGCGGTGGCACTCCAAACACGGAAGCGGCAGCTCCAAATGTGGCAGCGGAATGGGCAGAAGGGAAAGCAACAGCGGCGGGTGCCAAAGGTGTCTGCAGCAAAGGTGTTTGGTGGGAGTAGGGAGCTCTCCGCGCTTCGCCATGATCACCCGTTAGGAGCGGCTGGTGGCAAGGAATTCCTGCCCGCTGGGCGCTCCTAACGGCAAGTCTCCCGCCCTTCGCCCTTATTTTGCATATTTTAAAATAGGCCTAAATTTGGGGGGAGGGGCTTAATTTGATTTTATGCCCAAAAAACATGCTGGGCCTTCCTATTGGTGGAAGCCGTATTGTTGGAGAAACACGGTATCTATCTATCTATCTATCTATCTATCTATCTATCTATCTATCTATCTATCTATCTTCTATATACCATCTATCTATCCATCCATCCACCCACCCACCCATCTCTTTCTATTATCTATAGCTATCTATTTATCGATATCTATCTATCTATCTATCTACCCACCTGCCTATCTGTCTGTCAGTCTGTCTCTAAAACCAGCTGAGTGAATTTGGGCCAGATACTCTCTCAGCCCATCCAACCTTACAGGGCTGGTGTTGTGAGTGTTGTGTATGTACCATAGTTAATAAAGTATGAGCTTGAGGTAAAGTGCAGGGTTCTGGCCCTGCACTTCTGATTGGCTGTTAGGCGGCCAGATCGGATTGGCTAGTTCTTAGGAATCCGATTGGCCCTTAACAGAGGATTATTATTGGTTTAAAGTACTTGCGTTCATAGCTCGCTATTGGACAATTCTCACAAAGGTTGCCTATATAAGGCAGGGTTCACTGTTGTTGTTTAGAGAAGTCACTATGCTAATAAAGAGCTGAAAGTCATTATTCAGAGGCTGTCTCCATTTACTCCGACCCATGTCCAAGTACTTAACAGTGAGGAAAATAGGAAAAGGAAGGTGTGTTGGATATGTTTGCTGCCTTGAGCGATTTATAAAAACAATAAAGGCGGGATACAAAATAAATAAACGAATACACCCATTTTACCTCTGGAGGCACACTCTCTTCCAGGTGTGGATACAGTGCCAGTGGGTGCTGCTCCTGGGTGAGCTTGGTCTGAGTCATGGAGTCCATCTTGGATTTCAGAGGTGTAGGGAATCTGGAGTGAACCGCTGTGCGTTTCCTCAGCAAATCTCTGGATTTGTAAGGGAGAATCTGTGAAGGATCCAGTTTCTTATATTGTAGGATGATCGGAGCGGGCCCTTTTGTGCCTTGAATTATTAGGCTGTCCGAAGGTGGAGGACACCCACTTCTGAAATCATCCAGGCCACTTTTCAGGAATCTCCAACGCTGACCGTTGAGAGAATCTGAGAATCTCTCTTTATTACTGGCCTGCTTTTGAAAGCACTTGGAAGGTAATTTTTCCTTGTACCTGGATGGAAAGAAGGTACAGCCAGCATTGAAAGCAAATGTCGCTTGGCTACCATACTTCTACAATACATCTTTTCTATCCTGATCTATGGAGTGGAGACTTGGTCTCTGACAGAAAGCCACTTGAAGAGACCAGAAGCATTTGAAATGGGGATTTACAGGCAGCTGTTATGTATCAGCTGGGTTGACAAAATCAGAAATGTGGCCTCCTGGGAAAGCCAAGGGAAATCGGTCATGCCCCTGTTGGAGTCTGAATCCGAGGAGGAAGACATACAGCTGACAGAGAGTTGGATTGTGGCTCCGTTGGCTGTGGAAGAAACTGGGGCAGGGCAAAGTCTGCCTGAGCAGAGCAGGAAAGAGGTAAAACAAGCTAGAAGAGTTCAGAGGAAGACCCAGGCCCACCCCCTCTTCATCCTAGGGTACACAGGGAGGAACGGAGAAGAGAGCAATGTGGGTTGTGTGGCTTACGGGATAGGAAAGGGCCCTGATTCCCTTCATTAGCCACAGCTTGGAGGAAAGTTTAAAAGGAATGCATGCTGAGTGTGGCAGCTCCTGGGAGCAAACATGAGTTTATCTTGTATTGACTTTGATTATCTGTGTTCCTGGCTTTTTCCCAACCGTGTTGAGTTATTGCAGTGCCTTCACATGTGGAATTCTTGCTCCTGCCCTGCCAAACTAATTGCCTCATTTTGCCTTGGTTGGACTTAAAGTTACAGTTTTTGTTGACCACGTTTTGGACTTGATTCTCTGCAGCCAAAGTGTTCCTGGAGACTTTTTCTCCAGCCAGAAGGTAACCAGGACATTGGGGGCAAAGTTGGAACTAATGAAGGGGCTTTTATTGATTATCTGCTTGTGTTGCCTTTGTGCCACTCCCCTTTGGGTCATCACAGAAAACATCAAAACCATTACAAAGCAAACATTTTTGGACATGGGATGCAACACCCGGAAAAATGCGGCCTACTTCATTTAATCCTCCAAGGAAAGATTGAAGGCAAATGAGGTCCAGGCAGAAGAAGAACATCAGGGCTTTCAAATCTAAGAGACCGGTTTGGACAAAACTCAGCAGCACGTTTTCCTACAGCTGTTGATAAAAATAGGATCGCCAACATAATTGCCAATGCCCAACGATGGATAGGGCACAAGAAGACAATACTTCTAAAAATGAACTGGGAGTCTACCAACTTTCATAACAATATTCACTTCATCAACATTTTTGCTTGTGTTTTACTAAAGGACATACAGGTAATCCTGGTTTGGCAACTGCCTAATTTAGTGACAAAAAGAAACTTTGCAACCAATCCTTGCATTGATGGACTTTGCAGATCTATAAAGCAAAGGAAGGCTCAAGGAAAATCATAGTCACTGTTTACTTTAGAGAGTGCTTCACTTAATGACTGATTTGTGGTCATTAAATGAGGAGTAGATGTATTTAGTGTTCAAGATAATCCTGGCTGGACTTGCAAGGTATTCAGTTACAAGCTATGATTGGATGATCCCCCTGCTGTTAAGTTTCCATGTTATTCCAGGGAAGCATCTGCCAATTGCTTTGCTTCATAGGATAGCTTGTATGTATGTATGTATGTACGTACGTACATATGTATAGGTGCGTGTACGTAAATACATACATGCACAGACAAATAACTGAGGCAAGGTCGGTCGTAAAATGGAGCAAAACCTATTTAACAACTACCTCATCTACCAACAGAATTTCTGGGCTCCATTGTGGTTGTATAATTCGAAGACTGCCTGTAATAATTTAAAAAACACACCCTTTCTACTAGGTTTCACAGCCAGCAATTTTACAAGTCACCTTATTTAACATTAAAATGATATAACCTCTGCTGCAGGCATAGGTAACTTACAAGGCGAGCTTTGTGAGGAGTTTACATTCAACAAACCAGATTGTGCAGAGTATGGCTACCATCCAAGATGAAAACTAGCCAAGAATCAAGTAAAGAATACCCCAGTCATGGAACTAGTAATACAGACAAATCATAAACAAGGACCCACCAAAAACACTCCCACCAAAGCTACCAGGCAAGCCACTAATATATAAAAATGACAGCAAATCTTACTCTCTTCTAGCACTGATGACATTACCTAGTTTGGTAATGAAATGTTTTCAAGAAAAACAGCGAGCTCAAAGAGCACCAAGGATCCCACAGTCCAACTCTGAGCTACAAATAACTCTCTGCTCTCAGGGCTACCATCTCTGGATTGGAAAGACTACACAACCCCTAGATGTCAGCAAAGAGCTGTTTTTCTTGAAATAAGTTTTCTTGAAACCTGACAAGCTCCTTTAAGGCTTTTCAATAACCTATTATAGCGTCCTTGACGGAATTTGTTAGCATTCCTGACCTTGGTGCTCTCTGAGTTTGGTTGTTTTCTTGCAGACATTTCACTACCCAACTAGGTAACATCATCAGTCCTAGAAGGGAGTGGGTTTGATCTCCAATCTCCACTAAATCACAAGCAATGTAAGACAATATGTAGGACAAACAGGCAGAAGTCTAATAATCACATCCATGAACACAACAACTAGTAGTCAAAAGACATGATGAAAATTCCTTATTTTCACAACACATGGACAAACTTAACCATACTTTCAACTGGGAAACTGTGAGCATCCTAGACCAAGCCCAATTTTTGATCTTGCCTTATGTCTAGATGTCAAAATAGGTTAGTTTGGTTACAGCAGAGGCTTTAGTACCAGCCAATTGTTGCTTATCCAAATAAACTATGTTTAAGCCCTTTAATTTAGGCCATTGTTTTGAAGACAGCTTTAACTGGGGTTGAGTCAGCTTTCAAGGCCCTACAGTTTCTAAAATAAATCCTAGACTGGCTGTCCACCCACGATGCTTGCTGCAAATGGATGTCCCTTCCTTGTTATCCGCACACTTCCTTGTTATCCGCACACAGCCTACTCTTACTTGCTCACCAAGGGGCAGGACACATGTTGACTGGCATTAGGGCCAGCTCTAGCAACAGCTGGGCAAAGGGATCCAGCTGCCTCTGTTAAAAAAGGAAATGGGAGAGCTAAGGATGCTTGTATCCCAGCAACAGGATGCTTGGGTTAACCATTTGTTCCTGTTGCTAGGAGACAACAGCCAAGCCATGGCAACCATAGAGATGAATAACTGCCATACTTGTTTGGGCCTATTTGCTTTTGCTAGAGAAGTCAATTTTGTCAACCTTTGGCTTGCCTAATTGTGTTCACATCTGGAGTTTCTGTCTGACCCAGTCTTTCTGAATGGATTACCAAATCTGCATTTCTAAAAGCTGGCCTCCTCAGTTTCTGCTTGGGGCAGGGAAATTGGGTTGGTTTCTGCCTCCCTTAAGATTTTTCCCCATTTCTCCTTTAAGGCAGGGGTCGCCAACCTTTTGGACCTTAGGGACCACCAAACTCGTAATTTTAAGTCCCGCGGGCCACTAATATGAATTTTGACCGACAGTGGTTTGCTGAAGTTGCTGGGAAAGCCAGTCCCATATTCCAGAACTGCAGTAGTCACAGGATTGGCCCTTTGGTCTTCTGGAGTAGCTGCTCCTCCACCTAGGTGCACCGGCCTGTCATGGACTGGAGGAGCTGCTCCGGGATCACCAAAGGGCCAGTCTTGTGACTACTGCAGCTCTGGCAGAATTTTTTCCCCTTATTTTCCTCCCCCAAAACTAAGCCCAATCATATAGTTTCATAGGGAAGCATGAATATCAAGCTAGTTTTTATATATAACTCGATGCGGTAAATATTCATAATACTATGCTTTCTTCCTCCTAATTTTCCAGAACAACAATCTTGTGAGGTGGGTTAGTCTGAGAGAGAGTGACTGACCCAAAATCACCCAGCTGCCTTTTATGCCTCAGGCGAGATTAGAACTCATGCTTTCCTGGTTTTTAGCTTGGTGTCTTAACTTTTGGACCAAACCTCACCTCCTTCCTTCCCTCTCGCTTTCGCTCTTTCTCCTTCTATCGTGCTTGTTGTATCCAGTATATTAAAAAAAATGAAAAAATGGTCCTTTTGGTATGAGTACAATTGAACTTTTATCAAAAAATCTTTCAACTTCAATGTTTGGAATAAGAAAAAGGGGATTACTGTACCGTATTAAATCTCATTTTTGAATTTTCACATCATTCCTTACTTTAGCTTAAAGCTTATGCAACCACAATAGTAATAATAAATAATAAATAAATAGTAATAGTAATAATAAAGAAATGTAATTAATTACACAGATGAGTTACAGATTATACTGCTCTATGTTTATACTGTATAATTACATATATGTGTTCTATTCCTTTCCCTTTTTTCTCACTTTTACTTTTCCTGTCACTTTTACTTAGTAAAGAATAAAATTATATATAATAATAAATTGAAATAAATATACTAGTATTGGGGGGGTGTTAAAAAAAAAACTTTTAGCCATATAAACAGGCTAATGTTAGAATTGTAACAACTGATCCTTCAAAATAAGGTTATGATATTTGTCCTCCAACAAGGTGGTTTTATTTGGGAAATGTAATTATGAAATTACATTTCATAAAGTTAAATTACTCATGAAATTTTAAGTTCTCCATCCTAAGCACATTTGATGGAAGTGTACATTATTCATACACATTTAATATGTAGCTTTATATACCTGCAGGTAGTCCTTGATTTACATTTGCTCAGTCACCAAAGCTACAAAACCATTCAAAGTACTGAAAAAAAGTGACATGACTATTTTTCACACTTACAACAGAGGTGGTATTCAGCAGGTTCTGACTGGTTCTGGAGAACCGGTAGCAGAAATTTTGAGAAGTTCGGAGAACCGGCCAATCCCACCTCTGACTGGCCCTGCCAACCCCATCTATTTTCTGCCTCCTGAGTCCCAGCTGATCGGCTGGGTCTTCTTTGGTTGCCCTGCACAGGAGAACAGAGCTGGAAAGCAGGTTAGTGGGGTGGGAAGGGAATGGAGATTTTGCAGTATCTTTCCCCTGCCATACCCATCAAGCCACAACCGCCAAGCCAAGCCAAGCCCACCAAGCCATGTGTATAGAACCGGTAGTAAAAATGTTTGAATCTCACCACTGTCTTACAACCATTGCAGCAAGCTCACAGTCATGTGATCAAAATTCAGACAGTTGGAAACTGGCATGTGTTCATGACAGTTGCAGTGTCCCAGGGTCACATGATCACTTTCTGCAAAATTCTGACCACCAAAGTCAATGAGGAAGCCAGATTCACGTAATGTGTTACTGGCTTAACAACTGCTGTGATCCACTTAACAACGGTGCCCAGAAAGGTCACAAAAAGAGGCCAAACTTACTGAGCAACTGTGTCACTGACAATGGAAATTTTGGACTCAACTGTAGTCATAAATCAAGGCCTACCTGTACTTACAAACACATATACACAAATACATATACATATACAGTACATACATACACAGAGAGACAATGACAGAGAGAAAGAGAGAGAGAGAGAGAGAGACAGAAGGGAAGAAAGTTGACATTTGGAGAGATAATGTTAATACTACTATCAAGCTAAACAATTAAAAAAAAAAACCCTTTGCACCTAGAATACTGCATCCAGTTTTGGTCACCACTCTATAAAAAAAGATGCTGACGCTCTAGAAAAAGTGCAGAGAAGAGCAACCAGGATGATTAAGGGACTGGAGACTAATGGCAATTCTAAAACAAGCATAGAAATGTTTTATGAGTTGACTAAAACATATGAAGAATGGTTACAGAAACTGGGCCGGGCTAGTCTAGTGAAGAGAAGGACCAGGGGAGAGATGAGAGCAGTCTTCCAATATTTGAGGGGCTGCCACAGAGAAGAAGCGGTCAAGCTATTTTCTAAAGCGCCTGTAGGCCAGACAAGGAATAATGGATGGAAGCTGATCCAGGAGAGATTTAACCTGGAAATAAGGAGAAACTTTCTGATAGTGAGAATAATAAACCAATGGATTAGAAATTGCCTTCAGAAGTTGTGGGAGAGTCATCATTTGAAACTTTCAAGAAGAGATTGGACTGTCATTTGTTAAAAATGGTGTAGGGTCTCCTGCTTAGGCGGGGGGTTGGACTAGATGACCTACAAGGTCCCTTCCAACTCTGATTATCTGTATCTGCAAGGATGACTTTGTGTGGTTCAGAAATATAGCTATGCTGCTGGTATTATAAATCCCAGAAGAGTTTTTTTTTAATGGAACACACTGTTCAGTTCACACTAAAATTTGAGATCAGCTTGTAACATGTGGGAAAAATCTGTTTCTTGATCTGTAAGAATCAGAATCTACCAATATGCTGCTTTCTTTTAACAAATGTGCATGCCGAAAAGGACCTCATTATGCATCGCACTAAAACCTCCTTGCCTAATTTATTCTTTTTCAGTCATGAGGAAGGACAAAATGCTTTCGGTCATGAGCTGCACAAAACGCTGAGGAACTGGAAACTCAATTCAACCGCAGGTTTCTGAAATATTAGCAGCATCACCCACATATTTCCTTACATAATCTTGCAATGTGTTTTAATATGAGGGCAGAGATGCGCAAAGACCGCAGTACCATGTCTGCGGACTTACAGCATTCAGAATTGGAGTGTTCTCATTTTTTGTACCCATGATGAGATGATTTTTTATCTATTAACAGGTTTTTCCAGCTGTCTATACTTTTATCCTTCTTAGTTGGATAAACTGGAAGAGCCAGTTTGGCAGAGGGTGCTAACAGCGAAATACAGCAAACTGAAAATGAAAGAAAAGAAACTTTACTTTTTGGGGAAGAAAAGGGTAACAATCAAAAGAATTTTTCCATTCAACAAAGTGGTGGTTGGAAGGGTCAGGGAATCTGTTACCCAACTCAACTTTGCCCCTGACCTTCCCAATTTATATTTTTATAAATTGGAGTTTGCTGTGTTCTGCTTGATTGGTGTTTCTAATATCTTATGTCTTTTGTGTGGCTTTTTTGTGTGTCTTAATTGGCTGGCAACATTGTGTTCCTGCATTGGAGGCTTTTAGTGCAGCTTGGCTCCGGGTAAATGGACGGCTATCATTAGTTAGGAAGCTGGGTTTCATCTGGGTGCCTGGTTGGGGTGTGTTTGAGCTGGAGGTATCAGGGGGGATCTGTTTGTGCCCAGGTGTTTGTCTGGCTTGTGGTGTGGAGATTTTTTTGTTTGTGAGTGCAGGCTTCCAAATGATTGACAGCCTGGTGGAATCATCTCTTCTGTTCATGCTTTCTGGTCTTTTTTCAATCTCTATGGTTTCTCTGATGATTCTGTGGCTGGGGTTTTCTATAGTGGCTAGGGTTTTGGTGCCATTGAAGTTGATGTTATGACCTGTGGCTTCCATGTGTTGGACAAGTGAGGAAGTGTGTTTCAGCTTTTTGACTGCATTTTTGTGTTCATCCAGGCGGGTACTTATTCTTCTATTGGTCTGTCCAATGTATGTGGCCGGGCATGATGCACAGGGGACTTCATATATGCCTTGGTTTTCCAGGTCAATTTTGTCTTTGGGGTTCCTGAGGATGGCTGCTATTTTTCTGTCTGTTTTGAAGGCAGTCTTGATGTGGTGTCTGTATAGGATCTTACTAATTTTGTCTGTAGTGCCTCTTATGTAGGGCAGGACAGCTGTTCCATAGGTCTGTTCATCTTCTAGGTCTCCATTATGTCTCAGTGTGTTTTTATGGATCAAGCCGGTGATTTTGCTTTTGTGGAAGCTGTTGGCTGTCAGTACTTTAGTCAGGGTGCATAGTTCAGTCTTTATGTGTGTCTTGTTTGCCAGGCGTTTGGTTCTAGTAATTAGTGTTTTAGCCACGGAGTTTATCTGTGCTGGGTGGTGGTGGGATTGGGCGTTGAGGTAGCAGTTGGTGTGTGTTTTCTTCTGGTATACGGTGTGTCCTAGTGTGCCATCTGTTTTTTTTTGTAGATTAGTACATCTAGGAATGGTAGTTGTTTGTTTGTTTCCGTTTCCATGGTGAAACACAAATTGATTTTAAAAGTAAAACCTATTTTAATCTTACATTGGGAATTACTTGCATTCACAGCCAAAACTAATTATACACAGTTTCTCCAGATAAGGGCACACTTCTCAATGCTGTAGAAGGCTTGCCAACAAACAGATGTCCTACTAAGGCTTAACATAAACCAGCCCCAAAACCCAGAAAAAACTGACCAGAATACAGAGCTTCAAGACAGACTCGGAAATTACTGAACTGCTTTGCTTCCTGCAAAGGTTTCGTCATTGAGGTCTGACTTTTTTCCCGGATGGGAGGGTCAATCATCTCCCAGCCTTACTCCCGAGTTGCCTCTTTTGTTTTAGCTGCTCTTGCCTTCCAGCAGCTCTGTGCACATGCACACTGGGAACAGGCTCCCCTGGGTCCTCTGCTTCGCTGCTGCCAGGCTCCGAAGGCTCCGGAGTCAGCACCCCATTCCCACACGGTCCTGGCCCCATCCCTGCATCGGATGCAGGACCCTCATCCGAGTCCTCCCCAGACTCCCCAATTGGTTTCCTTTCGTCCTCACTGTCCAATGCCTCTGCCGTCTGCACCAGCTGCCAGTGAACCACAACAGGTAGTCCTCAACTCATGACCCCATTTGAGCCCAACGTTTCTGTTCCTAAGTGAGACAATTGTTAAGTGAGCTTTTTGCCCCACTTTTCTTCCCATGGTTGTTAAGTGAATCACTGCAGTTGTTCAGTGAGCAGACATGGTTGTTAAATAAGTTTCGTTTCCCCATTTGACACTGCTTGTCAGAAAAATCACAAAAGATGATCCCATGATCCTGGGATATCACAACCGTCCTAAATACCTCCGCATTGTCAAGCAACCAAATTTTGATCATGGGAACGCTGCGATGGTTGTTAAATGTTAAATACAAGTCACTTTTTTGCAGTGCTGTTGTGACCTCAAATGGTCAGTAAGTGAATGATTGTATGTCAAGGACTATCTATGTTGATTTTGGTTCTATTAACAAAATTTTAAAAAGTTGACAGAGTTACCACTGTCCTTCCACTTATTCCCAAAGGGAATCAAGATGGACCAATCTTGAGTTTCTTCCTAACCCTTTTCTGTCTTTCTGGGCTGGTCCTTTTATAACACCTTCTTCCTATCTTCTTCAAAACTATCTCTTGTATTCCTCCATGCTGTAAGAATATGACTCATGGATGTTCTCACCCATTAGCGAAGAGGGCAACCTATCACTCGGTTTATCATGTGCGCATCACATGCTTAATCAGATCAGCACAATTTGGCAATCACTCAGAAAACATGCAGGAGAAAGCAAGGCAGGGATCAACCATGCAGGGAAGGGAATCTCACACTGGTTCAAAGTTCTGCCAACTCAAAAACTAGGAGATATACTTAAAAACATCACTGAGGAAAGTGGTAAACTCACAAGACTTTTTTTTCCCGCCATGTACATGTCTAGATCCGAACTAGACTGTGTTGTTTCTCCATGTCACACAATGTTTATGCATATATACCAGTGGTGGTATTCAAATTTTTTTTACTACTGGTTCTGCGGGTATCACTTGTGGGCGTGGTGTGGCTTGGTGGGCGTGGCAGGGGAAGGCAACTGCAAAATCTCCATTTCCATCCCATTCCAGGGGAAGGATACTGTAAAATCCCCTTCCCTCCCCACCCCACTAACCTGCTTTCCAGCTCCGTTCTCCTGTGCAGGGCAATCAAAGAAGACCCAGCCAATCAGCTGGGACTCGAGAGGCAGAGAATGGATGTGTGCGGGGTCAACCAGAGATGGTATTTGCTGGTTCTCCAAACTATTCAAAATTTCTGGTTCTCCAGAACCTGTCAGAACTGGCTGAATAACACCTCTGGTATATACATAATTCTGTTATTATTTATTTATTTTGTTAATGTAGTCTATATTATCGAGTTACCTGAGGGAACATCTCATCCCAGTCACATCTACCTGACCCATTAGAGTTGAGGAGGCAGGGAATGTTGCGGGTCCCACCCCTGAGGGAGATACACCTGGTGGGACCCAGAAGAAGGGCCTTCTCCATGGTGGCTCCCTCTCTCTGGAATATCATTCCCTCAGAGATTAAAATGGCCTCACTCTCGCTCTCTTCTGGAAGGCACTGAAGACCTGGTCCTGCCAGCAGGCCTGGGGAACCCAGGATGGGATGGAGCCCATCAAATGGCTAGTGTGATCTGCTATCGTCAGGATGGGGGGGGGTTGGTCCCCCCCAATTTTTTTTTTGTTCTATTGTACTTTACTAATTTATTTGACTCTTTTTATTAGTCTTTATTGGTTTTTTTATTTTTTGTTTTAAATATGGTTTTACATTCCATAAGCTGCCTCAAGTCACCATGGGTGAATAGGCGGCGATATAAATAAATAAATTAATTAATTAAATAATTATTGGAGGTGGAGACCCTTTGAGAGCTGTATGCAATGAAATACCGTATCATTTTAATGTATGCTGATTAGTGTGCAGTCAAAGTGGCAATAAAATTATTCTAAGTTGTTCAAAAAGGTCTCCTTTGCCCACAGTTGTTTTTGGAAGACACAGGTAACTAAGGCTAACCTGAGCACAACCAAGCCCCCACCTAAACAGAACACGCCTCCAGCCAATCAGAACACAGCCAACCCCCCCCAATCAATCAGAACATAGCCAAACCCCCAACCAATGAGAACACACCCCCATCCAATCAGAACACAGCCAAGCCCCCACCCAATCAAGTCACATCCCCACTAGCAGTTAAAAGGAAGAAGCAGCTGCAAGCTCACATCACTCTGAGAAGCACAGAGCTGAAGACCAAGCCTGAAGATGATGAATGAGACTTCATCGAAACGTTGCCTAGATACTTCAAATCTTACGCGGGAGAAAACCCGAATAACCAAAGATTTATATGTATGTATGTGTGTGTGTGTGTGTGTGTGTGTGTGTGTGTGTATATATATATATATATATATATATATATATATATATATATATATATATATATATATATACATACACACACACAGAGAGAGAGAGAGAGAGAGAAATAATGGCACTGAAAAAAGTGACATGACTGTTTTCACACTTACATTTCCATAATCATGTGATCAAAATTCAAATGCTTGACAACTGACTCACATTTATGATGGCTACAGTGTCCCGAGGTCACGTGATCCCTTTTGAGACCTTCTGACAAGCTAAATCAATCCAGATTCACTTAACAACCGATTTACCTCACAAGTGTGGCAAGAAAGGTCATAAAATGGGGCAAAACTCACTTAACAAATCTCTTATCAACACAAATTCTGGGCTCAATTGTGGTCATAAGTTGAGGACTACCTGCATTGCAGACCTAGCTGTGGAGATGATGAAAATTAAGTGAATTCTCATGAGCATCAACAATTCACTTACATTGCTGGTTTCTGATCTGTGTTCTCCAAGTTTGGATCCATTCCAATGGAAATAAATTAATTTACAATGCATGAGACACATCATGTATTTTAAATAGACTCAATCAAGACAAATATGCAAGAAGAAAATAAATTACAAATAAGGCCCTTTATATATTTCAAATAAATTACTTTAGTTCAGCTGCATGGAGTAAAATATTGTGCTCAGCATTACTTCAACCTTCCTGTACACTAAATTCTAAAGCTACCTCATTTCCTTTTAAATGTTTTATAATTAAAATGTTAAAATAATTGTAAAACATTAGATTAAAATTATATAGAGCACCAGAAGAATGCAAAGTCAAAAAGAGGGCTGTGAAAATATTTACAGATCCCTCACATCCCAGACATAAACTGTTTCAACTCCTACCCTCAAAACGATGCTATAGAGCCCTGCACACACCAGAACAACTAGACACAAGGGGAGTTTTCCCCCGAAAGCCATCACTCTGCTAAACAAATATTTCCCTCAACACTGTTCAACTATTTACAAAGTGTACACTACTATTATAGTTAATCTTCTCCTCACTCCTTATCACCCATCCCCTCCCACTTGACTGTTTCCTAGTATGATTTGATTATTGATTGTATCCTATGACTATCATTTTGTACGTTATGATTCTTGATTCTTAACAAATCTACCTTTTCTTTATGTATACTGAGAGTATTTACACCAAGACAAATTCCTTGTGTGTCCAATCACACTTGGCCAATAAAGTATTCTATTCTATTCTATTCTATTCTATTCTATTCTATTCTATTCTATTCTATTCTATTCTAAAAACTCACCAACGAACTCTAAACATTTTTTTTAAATCTAATAAATTAAGAAACAAAACTGAAAAAGTTGCTATTTGATTGTTATCTGCCACGTGGTTGCAACTTGGGAATAAGCAGCTATGTAGATTAAATAAATAAAAATAGAAATATTGCAAACATATCACTTATACATCAAATGCTTAGAAATATATAAAGATTTCAGAGTCAACATAGGTTTATCTTGTTGTAAAATAGTATTTTTCAAACTTGGCAATTTTAGGATGGGTAATTTCAACTCCCAGAATTCCCTAGTCAGTCTACTGGCTGGGGAATTTTGGGAGTTGAAGTTCACCCATCTTAAAGTTACCAAGTTTGAAAAACTATTGTAAAGAATCATGACATCTGTGCCAAATGAAAACATATTGTATATTGTTTGATTAATATATTGACTTACTTGAAATATGCAAACCACCCTTTGATACCTGGTGCAATATTTCTGATTCCTCACAATAATTCTTTAAGGCAGTTCCCACACCCAGCCAATGTTCAAAAGCCATGCCATCTCTGGAGTTGTTCTGTTTACTTCAAAGGAGCAGAGGATTCCAATAAAGAATTCTTCCTTGCTTTATTTTGTGAATATTCTACACAAGAGAAATACATTATCAGAGAACGGAGATGTTTAATTCTGTGTGCAAAGAAAAACAGGAAGCAATTATGCCAGCCAAATTTCCTTTTTAAAAACTATTTGCAGAATTCTTTGCTTCAAAACTTTATATTCTATTCTGTTCTTTCTCTTTTCTTAGAGGGACGTGAGAAAACAGGTGGGAGAGAGAAAAGATAAGGAAATAAACGTATTAAGCAATCTCACACCTATGCCTGTTCTCCCAAGCAAATTTCAGCCTCCTGCATGGCTGGTTTTTGGCAATTTTTAAAAACCAGAGATATAACTCCATAATCCGGTCTGTTTCGTGTATCTGGGTTAGTCCCACATCAGCAGGGAGGTTTATTTGAGCCGTGGTGGCACAGTGGTTAGAATGCAGTATTGCAGGCTGATTCTGCCCACAGTCCAGAGTTGGATTCTGATCTAAGTGCATATTGCTGCTGCTATTTTTTAGATTTATATCCTGCCTTTTTCTCTAACTCAAAAGAGAACTTATATGGAGATTGCTGTTCATTTTATCTATGGAGATTCTCAGTCATCCAGGTCATGGTTGTCCCAAAGGTGCTTTTTAAAGAGGCAGCTGGACTTTCTGGTTTTTCTCTGAAGACATTTCACTTCTCCTCCAACATTCAGCTGTAACTGGATAGTGGGGAATGGAAGGATTTATACTCCTTGCAGACAGCTGGTCATTTGCATTCTTTTAGAGAGTCCCTGAAGCCACTTGAAGGACACCAATATATTTGCAAATGGCCTTAATGTCTGTCTGGAAGGATGCAAATGACCAGCTGTTTGAAAGCTGAAGAAGCTTCTTGGATGAGAAGGGAAATGTCTTAAATGAAAAACAAAGGAAGCCGAGTTGCCTCTTGAAAAAGCATCTTTGTGATATTTATTTTATCCTCACAAGAACCAAATTAGGAGGAATTCAAAGTCATCCATCCACTGGGCTTTCAGTTCCTAAAACTGAGATTTTCCCCATTCCTACCTCAATACCATAATCTCTAAACCATATTGTTAGACATATGGATTTTTAAAGCAGGTGCTACTCCATTCACTCCGGTAATATTTAGTAAGTTAGTTGATTAGTTAATACAAGTAATCCTCAATTTATAACCATTCAAAGTTACAACGGCATTGAAAAAAGTGACATATCCCCCGACAAGAATAGCAAGAATGTTCAAGAATAAATCTGAAAAATGCTGGAAATGTCATCAGATACCTGGCTCATATTACCATATGTGGTGGACTTGTGAGGACGCTAGAAAATATTGGACTAAAATTCGCATGTGGTTGGAAAAAATGACAAAGAAACACATAGACTTGAAACCAGAGATCTTTTTATTGGGAATCTTACCTGATACATATAGTAAAGATTTGAAATACCTGATTGTAAATGTATTAACAGCGGCTAGGATTGTATTTGCTAAAAATTGGAAAAATGAGAAAATACCATTGCAGGAAGAAATTATTAAGAAAATATTGGAATGGGCTGAAATGAGTAGAATGACATTTGAAATTAGAGAACAAGAGGATAAACAATTTTATAAAATTTGGGACCTTTTCCACCAATGGTTAGATAATAAAATACAATAATAGAGTATCTAGAATTCTAGGAAATAATGAATATATAAAGATATATTTCTCTCTTCTTTTTATATTATATCTATAAAAATGTTTTTAGGATAGATTTGGTATGATTATATGATTTGTTATAAAATAAACTAAGTAAATTATAGTTATCTCGCAAAGTATGAATGAATAAAATTATAGTCAAATGATTGTTTAATAGTGATACTAGGGTATTTAATTTCTGATTGATAATATGAATTATTATGTGATGAAACTGTAATTGAGACTACGAAATGGATGCACAAAAAATTGGTAAACCAACTGACACACTGCTTGTATATATATGAAAGAAAGCTGGATGTTTTTATGTTTTGTTTGTCTTTAAAAACCAATAAAATTGTTTTCAAAAGAAAAAAGAAAAAAGTGACATATGACTGTTTTTCATACCACCATTGCCCCATCCCGAGGGTCACATGATCAAAATTCAGACAATTGGCAACTGGCATGTATTTATGACGGTTGCAGTGTCCTGTGGTCATGTGGCTACCTTTTACAACCTTCTGCCAAGCAACGTCAACGGAGAAGCCTGTTTAGATGAACAACCATGTTATTAAGTTAACAACTGCAGTGATTCGCTTAACTGTGGCAGGAAAGATCGCAAAATGGGGCAAAACTCACTCAACCACTGTCTTGCTTAGCAATGGAAATTCTGGATTCAGTTGTGGTTGTAAGTCAAGGACTACCTCCTTCCTAATGCAATCAGGAAAAACTTGGGGTGATTCATAAACTGGCTGTAATTAGATGTGGAAATGGGGGAGATAAAGGGAAGAGGCATGGCTGAGGGAATGATCAGATAAGAGTATAGGGAGCTCCAAAGCTTCATAATGGGTAGAAAAAGAGACTTCACAAAGGAACCTCCCTACACTCCCAGATTGTAAAAGAGATGGTGGGAGATTTGTACTTTCAAACTTGCAAGGTTCTGTGAAAGTAGCATCACAATAAAGTAGAGTTAGCTCATTCTAGTGGTATTTCCTGTTTGGTTTATTGAATAAGGCTGACTGTGGCTACCCTTAAAAAGATTGTCTGGATGTTTCAGCTGGCACATAATGCAGCTCCATGGGCAGTTATGTGTGGCCAGTGGTGGGCTGCAAATTTTTAAACAACCGGTTCTCTGGCTGGGCAGGCATAGCCGATGGCTCATGTGACTAGGTGGGTGATGTCACTCATGATACCCAGCCCCGCTTCCTGGCCACTCACCTCAAAGGCAGAGGTAAGGTTCAGCCAGTTGGGGCTAATTCCACCACTGGCTGGCCCCATCCCGGCCTGGTTTTCGGCCATTTTTTGGCCCTTTTGGGGTCCTTTTCAGGCCATTTTTTGGGTGGTTTTCAGGCTGTTTTTTGCCCCCAAAATGGTCTAAACCAGCCTGAAAAACAGCCCAAAAAATGGGTGGGGGCAGGGATAGCCTGTGGTGGGATTTGCCAGTTCACCAAACTGCACCTAATCTTAACTACCAGTTTGCCAGAACTGGTGCAAACCGGCAGAAGCCCACCTCTGAGTGTGGCTGTAGAATTGAAGTCCAAACCTCAAACTATGGACCTTTTATGAGGTTTGGACTTCAATTCCCAGAATTCTCATGGCTGGCTCAGGAATTCTGGGAGTGGAAGTCTACAAGTCATAAAGGGGCCATAGTTCCCCACTTCTATCCTAGAACAGAGGTGTCAAACTCAACATCCAGGGACTGGATCTAGCCAAGGGGTGCTTAGGTCTGGCCCGTGGGCCTGCCCTGGAAACAGTGAAAGACTGGCCTGCGGTGCTTCTGCCAGTGAAAAGGGAGCTCAGGAGGGCTGCCTGAGGCCCTCCAGGGCTCCATTTTGGGCCGTGACAGCCTCCTGCAACCCTCTGCCAGTGAAAACGGAGCTCGGGAAGGCCGTGATTGGCCCTCACAAGGCAAGCTCTATTTTCACTGGCAGTGGGATGCAGGAGACTGTCGTGGCCCAAAATGGAGCCTCAATGAGTGACATCAAGCTGGCCACACTCACCCTGGCCATGCCCCCCTTAGCCCTCCCAAGGTCAAACACAACCCTGATGTGGCCCTCAATGAAATTGAGTTTGACACCCCCTGGACTAGAAGAACATACATTACACATTGGTTCAATGTGCTGCTTTGGTTACCATTTCCACCCCCCCCCGCCCCCGGTTCAATTCAAGTTACTGGTTTTGATCCTTAAAAGTTCTACATGGTATAGCACCAGGTTATTGGAGGACCCACCTCTTCCCAACTACAGGTAGTCCTACCATTCATGTAACAACCATTTAACGTGGCACTTGAAAAAGTGTCCTATGACCGTTTTTCACACTTATGACCATTGCAGCATTCCCCATGGTCACAAGATCAGAATTTAGACGCTTGGCAACTGGCAGGTATTTATGACGGTTGTAATGTCCCAGGGTCATGGGATCATCTTTTGTGACTTTCTGACAAAGCAATGTCAAATGGGTAAGCCAAATTCACTTAACAATCGTGGGAAGGTGTTATTAACTCAACAACTGCATTGATCAAGATCAAGTCATTCTTGCACATAAAAAGAAGCAGCATGCTTATTTTCCTAAATCTAAAAACAATTTAAAGTTAATTTCATTTTTTTTAATTCTAAAAAGCTTTAAAAATCAGGGCAAAGGTAATCTCCAAGAATAGCTTAAGTTTTGTTAATGTGAAACCTTTCCAATCTCTTTCTTTAATCTGTTTATTTTGCTTGAAGATGAAGCCACTTTGGGAATTGAGCTGGTTTGGTATTTTTAATGGGAGATTAAGTATTGTTTGCTCATTTAGAAATAGATTAACAGAGTTGGAAGGTACCTTGTAGGCCATCTAGTCCAACCCCTGGCCTAAGCTAAATATGAGCCAGCAGTGTGCAGCAGCAGCCAAAAAAGCCGATGCAATCCTACGTTGCATTAACGGATAAAATCAAGATCAAGGGAAGTAGTAATATCACTCTATAAAGCCGTTCAGGCAACATTGCAAGCACTGCATCCAGTTTTGATCACCACATTATGAAAAAAATGTTGAGACTCTAGAAAAAGTGCAGAGAAGAGCAACCAGGATGATCAGGGGACTAGAGGCTAAAACATACCATGAACAGTTGCAGGAACTGGGCATGGCTAGTCTAGGGAAGAGAAGGACCGGCTTTTTTGGCTGCTGCTGCACACTGCTGGCTCATATTTAGCTGGTTTTCCACTCCAAGATCCCTCTCCTGGCTACTGCTTTTAAGCCTGGTTTCACCCAGTCTATATGGCTACTATTGGTTTTTCTTGCCTAAATGTAATTTCTCCACTCGAAAACCTGTTAAAAGACTCCAGATACCATCGCTGCATCTCCTGAAGCTCACTCGGCACCACACATACATCTGAGAGCAAAGGCAGTTATGAGTCAGGACCTCAATTTCTTTACTATTTTATCATTTTGCCAAATTCTTGAGAATTCAGAAGTCTGGGTCCTGCTTTTACAGCCTTGAGATTGTTTTGGGGAGGTGTGGCTTTCATAGCATTAGGTCACATTTTAATGTTTTTTAGTCAGCTTCTCCTTTCTCTAGTATTGTTTTGTCTTTTCTCTTTCAACATTTTGAAACCAGCTGATTTTTAATGACAACAAACAACTGAATCATACTGTGGAAAACCTAGCTTTTTGCCCCGCAGCAATGAAGATAAGATTGGAGAATTGCACATGGGAAGTTTGTCATGGCCCTAGCCTCTACTGTT
This sequence comes from Hydrophis major, assembly GCA_033807585.1. NCBI lineage: Eukaryota > Metazoa > Chordata > Lepidosauria > Squamata > Elapidae > Hydrophis > Hydrophis major. The sequence goes on along the minus strand of CM066333.1, from coordinate 10,310,205 downwards.
TTTAATATTCTAATGTGTTAATTTTACAGTTTTAATATGGGTTTTTGTATGTTTACATTTGGGATTGGGAGCTGCTCAGAGTTGGTGGTATACATGAGAACAAGAAAGAATGAAGGCAAAGAAAGAAAGAAAGAAAGAAAGAAAGAAAGAAAGAAAGAAAGAAAGAAAGAAAGAAAGAAAGAAAGGAAGGAAGGAAGGAAGGAAGGAAGGAAGGAAGGAAGGAAGGAAGGAAGGAAGGAAGGAAAAAGAAAGAAAACTGGAAGGGATATAGGAAAGAGAAAGGAAGGAAGAATATGGGAAGGAAGGAAGGAAGGAAGGAAGGAAGGAAGAGGCAGAAAGAATGTGTGAGGGAAGGAAGGAAGGAAAAGGAAGGAAGGAGAGGAAAGAGAAAGGCAGGAAGAATGGGAAGGAAGGGAGGAAGTTGGCAGGCAGGCAGGGATTATAACCTTCAGCAAAGCGGCCTCCCTGCAAGCAACCCATTCCCACTCCTCTGAGCAGACACCCGCACCCACATGCATCTCCCCCCAGCTTCCCCTTTTGCAGGCAAGTCGCCCCTGAGCCAAAAAACCCCCTCACCCTTTCCTTAATTGTAGGGGGAAACCCACTGAAACCCCAACCCGCCGCTGCAGAAACGCTCGCTCGCTCGTCGACTTCCCAGGGCGCTCCAGCCCAGCTTCCTCCCTTTCGAGCTGAAGAAAGTTTTAACATTTGGCTTTCTTTCTTTCTTTCTTTCTTTCTTTCTTTCTTTCTTTCTTTCTTTCTTTCTTTCTTTCTTTCTTTCTTTCTTTCCTTCCTTCCTTCCTTCCTTCCTTTCTCGGCAATCTGCAACTATAACAAAGCGGGGCAAGGAAGAAGCACACTGGGCGTCTCTGGTCGGGGAGAGAGGGAGAGAATGAGAAAGAGGGAGAGAAAGAAAGAGGGAGAGGAAGAGGGAGAGAGAGAAAAGAGGGAGAGGGAGAGAAAGAGAGAAAAGGGAAAGAGGAAGAGAAGGAAGGAGAAGGAGAGAAAGGGGAGTGAGAAGCCAGGAGGACAGGGGACCTCCACATCAGCTGATCCGGGCTGAGCTCATTCAGAGGAGGCGCCAAGCCCGCTTTGGAAAGCGAAAGTAAGCATCAGGCGGGGAGGAAAGCGCAGCTCCGTTTCCCGGCTTCCCTCCGCCCCTCGGAGCCAAGAGGTTCCCGTTTGGAGGAGGAGGAGGAGGAGGAGAAGGCGCCGCCGCCACATCCCCTCCGGCGCTCTCTCGGGCTGGGTATCATCTTTACGCTTTCTCCTTCCTCCGGCCTCCTTGCGAGTCCTCGGCTCTCCCGGCCGCGATGAAGCGCTTCTGCCTTGTCACGCTGGGTTTGGCGGCGCCGGTCTTCCTGATCGCCAGCATCGCCCTCCTGGCGGCCCACATCATGGAGAACCTGGTGGACGGCCAGATCAAGGAGGTGAGAAGCGGCCAGGCGCGCATCTGCCCCGAGCGGCCATCCCCGGCCCATGGTAGTGGTGCTGGTGCTGGTAGTGGTGGCAAGGATCGCTTAAGGAACGGTTGCCTCCTCTCCGTTGGGTGGCTAGGCTTCCTTCCCAGCCCCCTGGCACCCATCCTGCGCCCACTTGGCCCACAGATTATGGGCGCTTAAGGAACAATTGCACCGTCTCCTTTGGTGCCAGGGGCCTGGAAGGTTTCCTTTGCAGCCCCCTGGCACCCATCCTGCACCCACCCGTGCCAGAGATCGTGGGCACTTAAGAAATAGTTGCATTATTTCTGTTGGGTGGGGAGGCTTCCTTCCCAGACCCCTGGCACCCATCCTGTGCCCGCCCATGCCACAGATCATAGCTGGGGCACCCCATCCAGGCTCTGAACTTCGTGCCCCACGATCCTGGCGCAGTGTCCAACACCTGAGTGGAAGCCTTCCCCCGCGGAGGGCTTTGTAACCCTTTGCACCCTGCATTTCTCAATCCATTGCTCTCCCATTAAGGGTTGCCTGCTTGCAAAGACCGAAAAGGCAGCCGAACTTGTGAATGCAAGTGTTTAAATTTTTTTCAAATTGATGCATCTCTGGAGGGAAGCACATCTGATGAACGGTTAGGGCAAGAGTGAGAAAAGAGCTGGGTTTTGGCCTCGGCTCAAGCAAAGCATGGCTTAATTTGCAGTTGCAATACATAGCCAGGCCTTGAGTTTGCTAAACAGGCTCCGAAGATTTAATGGTTTAAATTAAGATATGGGAAATGCAGGTAGGCAGTTGAGGATATCCTGGAGTTGGATGTAGCTTTGAACAAAAGAGTCTAAAATTTATAGTTTCAGATGCAAACATGCCTGATTTGCCCAAACAGCATTTTGTGGTGAGAAAAATGGCTCAGTTTTGAAGTTTGAAGTGTCTGCCTCATCCATGATATTATGTCATTTATTAAATGAGGGCATAATTATTATTTTTTAGTATAAGTAAAGAGCGGCAGCGAGCTTTCCAGAGATGTAACCTTATCAAATAGTTCACAAAACCTGAAACATGATTTTCTCCGGAGATTGTAAATTACAACTTGTGTTTGCATTGCTGTGGCTGAACCAACACAAGATTGGGAAGGGCTGTGTATCACTTTCCCCTATGCCCGCTAAAACAAACAGTGTCTGTTTTAGTTGATACTTCAGCATATAGTGAAGCCACTAATGGTTGTTTGGCTGAGTACATGATTCCAATTAAATGGCATAATTTGTTTTTGAGTGCTCCATTGTATGCAGAGAAGTGGGACTTTCAGAGGCAGAAAATTAAAGTATCTAGAAGAAAAAGAAAAAAAAAGTATTTCTAATAGAAGAGGGTTGAATTGATGCTCACTGAGCTTGGCTGTTTTCTTGAAGACATTTCATGACTCAACTAGGTTACATCACCAGTGCTAGTAGGGCATGTGGTTTACTCTCATTTTATGCACATGGCTTGGCCTGTTAGTGTTGGTGGGAGTGAATTTGATAAGTTTCTTGATTGGGTTGTTATAGTTTTCTGACAAAAAGGAATCACCAAGTCCATTTTTACCAAGAAACCATTATTATATATAAAATGATTAAACGACCAAACCCTTACTAGCACTGATGATGTTATCTAATTTGGTAATGAAATGTCTGCAAAAATATATATATATATATTAACCCTCAGAGAGCACCAAGAAACCCACAAAAGCTTATTCCCTAGTGAGGTTTGTACATAGAGTCACAATTTGTAGTTTTCATACATCTCATTTCTCACTGCTGCATGACAGTAAGTCCGAGAAATAGGGATAGTATCAAAAAGTTACCAGTGTTCCAAAATTTAAGGTACTTTGAAGAATAGGTTGACCCCTTCTTCTTTGTGGCACAGGAATAGATCAATCTATTCTCCAAAACACCTGAGGGTAAGACAAGAAACAATGGATGGAAACTAATCCAGGAGAGAAGCAACCTAGAACTAAGGAGAAATTTCCTGAGAGTTAGAACAATTAACCAGTGGAACTGCTTGCCTCTAGAAGTTGTGAATGCTCCATCACTGGAGGTTTTTAAAGAAGAGACTGAAATGGCATACGGTGTCCTTCCTAAGCAGGGGGTTGGACTAGAAGACCTCCAAGGTCCCTTCCAACTCTTGTTATTCTACCTTCATGTACAATTGCATGCTCTGCTTTTGCTAAAAGTCTATTGTTTCTTTCCCCTCTTTTTGCCTTTTCTTCTTTAGGGAACGATCTTAAGAAATAATTCGGAAGCTTTTAAATTCTGGGAGCATCCTCCAATACCCCTTCTCCTGCAGGTCTATTTTTTTAACTTGACTAATCCTTTAGAAGTGCTTCAAGGGGAAAATCCGATTGTCAAGGAAGTTGGTCCCTACACCTACAGGTAAAGTAACTTGCTTCGTTTTCAACTATTACTGGGAATTCAGTAGAAAAGATTTCTAACGGAATGTTCCCAGGAAAGAATGGAAAATTTGAAGGTAGCTGTGAATTCCTCTTCCCCAAAGAAAAGAGTTTGCAATTTGCTATAGAACTGTAGAGCTGGGATTTGTAAAAGGCATGTTTTTAGCCCTCATGAGTGCATGTGGTGAAGATGCAGAGAATAGATTGTGGAGACTATCCCTCGACTGAGGGATAGCATCGAGATCATGAGAAGTGATAGTACCGTTTTATACCACACTGGTGAGACCATACTTGGAATACTGCATCCAGTTCTGGTCACCACAATATGAAAAAGATGCTGACGCCCTAAAAAGTATATAGAGAAGAGCAATAAAGAAGATCAGGGGACTGGAACTAAACTATATCATGAATGGTTGAAGGAGCTAGGTATCTCTATTGAAGAGAAGAATTAAGGGAGGGAATGGAATAGAATAAAATAGAATAATGGAATAGAATAGAACAGAACAGAACATATGGAGTGGAATAGAATAGAATGGAATAATGGAATAGAATTAGAATAGAACAGAACAGAACAGAACAGAATATATGGAATGGAACAGAACGGAATGGAATGGAACAGAACAGAATAGAATGGAATAGAATTTGGTCATTTTAAATGGACACTAATCAGCATACATTAAAATGAAATATCATTGCATTCAGCTCCCAAAAGATAACCATTATGCATATACCCACATACACACACATATATGACACAGTGAAACATCACAGTTTAATTCAAATGTATACATATACATGATGGAAAAAAGAATTCTGTAAGTTTATGGATGACATAAGGAACAAAGCTGTTACAGAATCTGGTAGCCCTGCTAGAAATAGTTTGAAATCTCTTCCCAGAGGGGAGCAACAGAAACAGACCATAAAGTGGGTGTGTGGGGTCTCTAACAATGCTTTATAAGCACATAGAGCTTATAAGCAATATCCTGAATAACAGGAAGTGAGCTTCCCATAATCTTCTCCGCTGTCCTTACCACTCTCTGTATGGACTTCCTATTGGAGGCGCTGTAGCCATCAAACCAAACGGTGATACAGTTAAGTTAAAACGCTCTCAGTCATGCCTCTGTAAAAAGTGGTCAGGACAAAAGGAGAAAGATGTACTCTCCTCATCTGATGCAAGAAATGCAAAACACTGATTTACACACTTTACTATTTCACACTAACATAGGAAGAGACCAAGTCAGATTGTTAATTAAATTTTCTGACAGTGAGACCAGTTAATCAATGGAATGGCTTGCCTCCCAAAGTTGTGGTATGGTACACAACTCGAGCAGGGGATTCAAAGACAGAAATTCTTTGTAGACTTATCTTTCTAGGTTCTAATATTCTGGACTAGATTCTAGAGCCATGGAGGCACAGTGGTTAGAATGCAGCATTGCAGACTAACTCACTGCTCACTGCCAGCAGTTCGATCCTGACCAGCTCAAGGTTGACTCAGCCTTCCATCCATCTGAGGTGGGTAAAATGAGGACCCAGATTGTTGGGGCTGATAGGCTGACCCTGTAAACCGGTTACTAAAGCACTGTGAAGTGGTATATAAGTCTTAAGTGCTATTGCTAGTCTTAGTCATGGGAGAGAGGCCCACACCATGTTTTCAGAGCTGGTTGTGATTTCAGTGGGAGCCAGAGAGGAACCAATAACAGCCACTCTCAGTTGTAAAAATAAATGTGCAGAATGTCCCTGGGTTCCTTTAAGTCTCCTGCCCACCCACTGATTCAACCCTCTTCCCATTCTGCATTCCCAAGCAGACGTTCCCATGCTTGATTGCTTAGAATATTCTGACCACGAATATATATTATTTTTTTGCAATCTCTCCCTTGCTTATATAGCAGTTTCCTCAGGCCTGGGAATCATGGCCTGTATGCTTTGCAATATGTTTCAATATGCATTGTGAATTAATCTGGTGGTTCCTTAGGAATAACTGTCGTAACTTCCAGATGCAAATCAAGGGTGTGTATATACATGTCTGTAACGTATTGTTTGCGCTCCGGTTTGAGTTTGTGAATTCTGCGGCTGGTTTGTCTGTAGCTTAGTTTGCTTTTTCATTGAGATTTATAAGCCATGGTTTATAGCTTAGCACAGGAGAGGATGCACTTTCAGCACCCTTCTGCCTCCCTCATATAGGTAGTCCTCGACTTACAACAGTTCATTTAGTGGCTGTTTAAAGTTACAACTGAAAAAAGAAACTTATGACCAATTTTCACACTTCATGGCCATTGCCACCTCCTCATGGTCACATGATCCAAAATCAAATGCCTGGCAACTGATTCACATTTATGACGGTTGCGGTAGCCCAGGGGGGTGTCATGTGATCCACTTTCACGACCTGACAAGCAAAGTCAGTGGGGAATCCAGATTCACTTAACAACCATGTTACTCCCTTAACAAATGCAATGATTCACTTAACCACTCTGGCAAGAAAAGTCATAAAATGGGGCCAGCTCACTTAACAAATGTTTCCCTAAGCAACACAAATGTTGGGCTCAATTATGGTTGTAACTCGAGGACTACCTGCACAGGCAGACCAAGCTTCCTGAAATCACGCTGCCGAAATTTAGCTGCAAAATGCTGAAATACAGGTAGGCCTCGACTTCACAACCACAAATTTTTCTGTTGCTCAGCAAGACATCGCTCACTAAGTGAGTTTTGTCCCATTTTAGGACCTTTCTTCCCACCGTTGTTAAGTGAATCCCCAGAGTTGTTAAGATAGTAACATCGTTAAATGAATCTGGCTTCCCCATGGGCTTTGCTTGTCAGAAGGTCTCAAAAGGGGATCACAAGACCCTTGGAATGCCACAACAGTCATAAGTATGAGTCAAGTGTCTGAATGATCATGGGGATTCTGAAATAGTCATAAGTGTGAAGAATGGTCCTCAATTACTTTTTTTTAGTGCTGTTGTGACTTCAAATGGTCACTAACCGAACTGTTGTAAGTCGAGGACTACCTGTAGAATACTTTTTGTTCATGGTAGGGCTTTGCTTTTAGTATGGCTTCAGCTGCTACTCATCTCTGGTGACCTCCTGGAGGGGAAAAAGCAAATAATTCTATTAAAGACTTTACTAAATCCCTCAGCATTTCTTGTTCTCCGGATCAGTGGTCTAAATTTAAGCCAGCTTTGCCTACTGGACATCTGTGCAAATTTTCTTCAGGTACAGGACACTGTGCCACCTAAAAGGACAGATGACCAGTTGCAATTGGAAAAAAGCTTTTTAAGCACTGACAAAAATCTTTTTTTGTAGACTTTTCCTCTACCTTGTTCGGTTATCCTGGTTTGTTCGGACTTGCCAAGATAGAGTGAGCCTGAATTTCAGTAAGAAATGCAGGGAACTGAAGTTCCCTTTGTATTTGCACGCTTAAATAGTCCTTTTATGTAGCTTTCTTTTCTTTTCTTTTTCTTTTTTTTTGGGCTTGGGTTGCTTTGCTGGGCAGAAAACTGAGATGACTGCAGTCTTTGTTAAGTAAAATTGCTTTTGTTAGCTATGCAAAATAGATAAAACAGGAACATTATGCTGTTTGTTTTCTTTCTAACCTTTTCTTTTGCCTCTAGCAAAAGTTATGGATGGGGAGAATAAACCCATCTGGAATCTCACTAACTGTGATAATTTGCTCCACAAATATCCACAAACTTTTAACCCAGCATTGCCGTTTCTCCTTTTGGAAAATCTCCGGGCTTGGAAAGCTACATTCTTTTAAAATGACACTGTGTATACAGGAAGCGCCTGGGCTTGTAAACTGTTGTATTTTATTTGCAAAGTTGAGCAGAAGTTTTTTTTTTTAAAATACAGGTGACCTCCTTTGAAAAAACGGCAACTTCAAGACTCCCTTTTAATTCTTATGGATTTGTTAGATTTTTTTTCATGCTACCTTTATTACTTTTACAAGTAATTTAAGGCAGCACTCATACATAACATCCTTCCTCCTATTTTCCCTACAACAACCCTGTGAGGTAGACTGGGCTAAGAGAGAGGGACTGGCCCAAAGTCCCCATCTGCCTTTCATGCTTAAGGCTGGACTAGAACTCACAGACTCCTGGTAATTGGTCCAAAGTCCCCATGATTGGTCCCCATCATGCCTAAAGCAGAACTCACAGCCCCCGGGTGATTGGCCCGAAGTCACTCATCCACCTTTCATGCCTAAGATGGGACTAGAACTCACAGTCTCCTAGTTGATTGGCCCAAAGTCACCAATTGACTTTCATTCTGAAGGCAGGACTAGAACTCACAGTCTCCTGGTAATTGGCCCAAAATCACCATCTGCCTATCATGCATAAAGCAGAACTCATAGTCCCTGGGTGATTGGCTCAAAGTCACCAATTGCCTTTCATCTTTAGGCGGGACTTGAAGTCACAATCTCCTGGTGATTGGCCCAAAGCTACCATCTGCCTGTCATACTTAAGGCAGGACTAGAACTCATAGACTCCTAGTGATTGGCCCAAAGTTACCATCCGCCTTTCGTGCCTAAGATGGGACTAGAATTCACAGTTCCTGGGTGGTTAGCCCGAAATCACCAATTGCCTTTCATGCCGAAGGCAGAACTAGAACTCACAGTCTCCTGGTAATTGGCCTAAAATCACCATCTGCCTGTCCGGACTAGAACTCACAGTCTCCTGGTGATTGGCCCAAATCAAGTGGCCAAGTTTGAGGTACACTGATTTAAAATGTGCATAGAGATAGAATGGTCAGAGAAGGCCTTAACCTCAACTTTTCTTAAGAGTTGCATTTTACATGATTTTGGTTTGTGGCAGAAAACTGCATATATATTTTTTTGTTCTCTTGCTCTTTTTTGTCAGGGAGTGGAAATCCCGACGGGACATACACATTCTGGAGAACGGCTCAAAAGTGTCTTCTTTTCAGCCAAGCACTTACTATTTTGAGCGAGAGCTCTCCGTGGGTGATCCAGAAGTGGATCGGATCCGGACAGTAAACTTGCCCGCGGTGGTAAGTCTTGAAATTTACTGGGTGCCCAACGACAACAACTTTGTGTGATCTATTGCAGGGATCTCCAACCTTGGCAACATTAAGACTTGTGGATTTCAACTCCCAAAGCAAAGCTGCCTGAGGAACTCTGGGAGTTGAAGTCCACAAGTCTTAACGTTGCCAAGATTGGAGACCCCTGATCTATTGGGTTTGATTCTGGGCTAAATGAGGACCCTTGTTCTGTAGGATCCCGCAGTATTTCATTAACATTGGGATCTGTCTGAAGAGCTGAGCTTATTGATTCAAAACTCTGCTCTGGTGTATTTGAAATTGGAATAAAAATGCTTTGTAATTTGTGTCCCTCAAAGCTGTAGAGGGCCTTTTTCTAAGTAGAAAAAGAGAGAAAAAGGGGTGGACTTATTCTTCAAAGCACCAGGGGACAAGAAGTAACGTGTGGAAGCTCATTCAAGACACAAGTCCTACCTGGGGCTGAGGAGAAATTTCCTAACAGTGAGAATAGTTCATCAGTGGGACGGCTTGCCACCAGAAGTTGTGGGTGCCTCATCACTGGAGGTTTTTAAGAAGAGATTGGACAGCCATTTATCTGAAATAGTATAGGGTCTTCTGCTTGAATAAGGGGTTGGACTGGATGACCTCCCAGGTCCCTTCTAACTCTTAAGTAGCAAGAGCACATAGACAGTTCTTGTAATGCCCTTGCCTCCTGAAATCATTTTTCCCCCCCAGTTTCCAGCTTTAGAAATTCAGCATCTTTGTTAGTTGGGTTTCCAGAGGCGGCGTTGAGATGTTATACAGATAGTCCTGGTCAGAATTTGGGTGCTGACTCATATTTATGATGGTTGCAGTGTCCCCGGGGGGGGGGGGGCTATGTGATTGGCTTTCGCGAACCTCTGACAAGCAAAGCCAATGGGGAAGCCAGATTCACTTTACAACCGTGTTACTCGCTCAACAGCGGCAGCGATTCGCTTAACAGGCATGGCAAGGAAGCTCGTAAAAATGAGGCAAAATTCAATTTTTTACATCTAGCTTAGCAATGGAAATTGTGGGCTCAATTGTAGTGGTAAAGAATAGAGTAGAATAGAAATAGAAATAGAAATACTGTAGAAATAGAAATAGAATAGTTGGGAGGGGCCTTGGAAGTCTTCTTGTCCAACCCCCTGTCTAGGCAGGAAACCCTATATACCATTTCAGATAAATGGTTATCCCATCTCTTCTTAAAAACTGCCAGTGTTGGAGCATTTACAACTTCTAGAGGCCAGCAGTTCCACTGGTTAATTGTTCTAACTGTCAGGACATTTCTCCTTAGTTCTAGGTTGCTTCTCTCCTTGACTATCTGTAGATGCTCTGCCAATTGCTACAAGCTGCATCCTTGGACTGACCTTGAATGATTAGGTGATAAGGATTGGCCAGAAGGAGAATCTTATAGTTGAAGGCTCCTAGGGGGAAAAAAACCCCAACCAATTCTGTGATTGATTGGCATCATTTGAAAATGAATCAAAATGAAAGAATGTAATTACATTTGAAGCCACACAATGAGGTCAACATCTTCGCTCCAATTCTAAAGTTAATGTGATGACCCAGGGCGTGACACAAAGCGACAAAGTCACAAAAATAGGTAAAGTCCTTTTAATACCTCCAACTTGGCCCCCGATGTCCAGTTATCATTGGCTGGAGAAAACACTTTCCCAAAAACAGTTTTTAAGGGAAGAAATTCTGTCTGAACTCAAAGTAGATATAAATTATAAATAAAAACCAACACAAACCACACTGCAGCAATTAATGAGACAGGGCAGGATAAGGGATTGAAGACATCAAAAGAAAATGAACCATACACACTTGGGAGGACGGCAGAACTCAGGGCCCTTTCCTCCCCCGTAAACCACACAACTCGTCAAAAGATAACAAACCACACACACTTGGGAGGATGCCAGAACTCAGATAAGACTTGACAAACCAGAATAATTTCATGCTTTGCTTCCAGCAACTTTTAAAAGAACAGTTTGCCCTTTTAAACAGTCTTCCCAGCTGCAGCCAATGAAGGGGATCAGGGTCCTTTCCTCCCCCGTAAACCATGCAACTCATGTTGCTCCCTTCTCCGTTCCTCCCTGCGTGCCCTAGGATGAAGAGGGGGGTGACCCTGGGTCTTCCTCTGAATGCCCAGCCGGTCTGTGCCCTTCCCCAGTTTCCTCCACAGCCACCAGAGCCACACTCCCATTCCCTGTCAACTGTTCTATCTCTCCCTTGGAATCAGATTCCAACAGGGGCATGACAGCTTGCTTCTCTTGATGTGAACTGTAACTTTTAAAACTGTGGCTAATGGGTACTTTTTTAACCCTTATAACTTCCGTTCTGTCCATCAAGTACATTTTTTGTGTTTTTATTGAATACCTGATAAATACAGGTAGACATTCACTTTTGACCGCCATTAAGCCCAAAAGTTCTGTTCTGAAGCAGGACAGTTGTGAAGTGAGTTTTACGACCTTCCTTGCCAAAGTCGTTAAGTGAAGCACTGCAGTGGTTAAGTTAATAAAATGGTGGTTAAGTGAATCTGGCTTCCCCATTGACTCTGCTTGGCAGAAGGTCACAAAATGGGATCCCATGATCCCAGATACAAGGCAACTGTCATAAATATGAACCAGTTCCCAAGCATCCAGAATTTGATCAGGTGAACGTGGAAATTTTGACCGCGTGAACATGTGGAAAATGTCCATAAGTCGCTTTTTTTTTCTGGCGCCTTTTGCAACTTCAAACAGTCACTAAATGAACAATTGTAAGTTGGGGTCTACCAGTAACCAATAAATACCTCTTGTTGCAGATCACAATTTCATGATAATATATGTCTTAACGTTTTTTTTCTTCCTTACTATCAGACGGCAATGAACATGGCTCGGAATTTGCCTTTCCGTTTTCCTGCAGAGCTGTTGTTGCTGGCTTACCAAGAAGACATGTTCACCATTCATACAGTTGAAGAGATTTTATGGGGGTACACGGATAAGTTTCTGCAGGCGGTACACAAATTTCTCCCCGGCGTCGATCCGGTTTTTGGCTATTTTAAACAGGTAACATTTTTGTCGCCGAGGGTAGATGGGCTACCCTTCTCGTGTCTTTGCTTTTAGTTGATGCACGTTTTCCTGCACCCGCGGTCTGCTTGCTTGCCGCTTGTGCAGCCCGTTTTTCCTTCTGTTATGGCCCGCCAGCAGCCAGCAGAACTGGCAGCAGATTCGGACAGTGAGGAGGTTGGGGAGTCTGACGAGTGCTCTGCGTCGGAGGCAGTGATCGGGCTACAGCTCTCTATGACAGTTATCAGCTGCCTTCAGAGTTGGACATCAGTGAGGCAGAAGAACAGCTGGAGCCTGTTCCCAGTGTGTGTATGCACAGAGCTGCCCGAAGAAGAGAACAATTAAAGAACAAGGGTCGACTTGGGAGTAAAAGCACAAGTGGACAGTGAATGGCCCCTCCCATAGGGAATCAACAGCGAAAGGGTTGTGGGGTTTTGCAGGAAACAATTAGTTCATTTTGGTGAACATCTGTTCCTGCATTCTTGCCAAGTATGGCCTGCTACAGTGTGGCCTCTGAAAGATATTGGCTTGGCAACTCTCCAAGCCTGATAAAGGTCTATAATTGTGAAATATCTTGAAAGGCTGTTGGCTGGGACTTTGCTGGAGTGGAATTCGCTGCAAACTACCGTATATACTCGAGTATAAGTCAACCCGAATATAAGCCGAGGCACCTAATTTAACCACAAAAAAACTGGGAAAACTTATTGACTTGAGTATAAGCCGAGGGTGGGAAATGCAGCAGCTACTGGTAAATTTCAAAAATAAAAATAGATACCAATAAAAACTTTCACTAGGACAGTTGAGAATAAGTTTGATGTTCACAATTTCCTCTTTGAAAGAGACCAGTAAATAGGGAACAAGAAGATGAAGAAAAAGAAGTGTGTTTTTTCACACTTTTCACACTGCAGTGAACAAAAATGGCATCATAGGAACAGGCTTATTCTCAGTCCAAAGGTTTGTTTCTGATTTCTTCCCTGATTTAAGGGAAATTTGGGAAATGATCTCACTATCATGAAAGGTTTAATTGATTCACTAACCCAAAAGATGATGATGATTACAGTGGGAGGCAGGAGTCACTCTCTCCCTTGCAAGAAAAAAGCAAGAGCCGTTCTTATGATCTCTCCCTCTCTCTCTCCGTAATACAGTCAAGCCCTTTCCAGCACGCACGATCTGCCTTCACCACTTTGCACCTTGCAAATGCACAACCCTGGGGTTTTTGCATTTGCAAGGTGCAAAGCGGCGGGGGCGGATCCCGCGTGCTGGAAAGGGCTTGACTGTATTACGGAGAGAGAGAGAGAGAGGGAGAGATCATAAGAATGGCTCTTGCTTTTTTCTTGCAAGGGAGAGAGTGACTCCTGCCTCCCACTGTCATCAACATCTTCTTCTTTTGGGTTAGTGAATCAATTAATTTGGGAAATGATCTCACTATCAGAAAACAACGCGAGCCGCCACCACCACCTCCTCCTCCCCCTCCTCCCGAGTGGACTGAAAGCAGCTGGAGCTGAGGAAACGAAGCTGAGTGGAGCCGAAGCAACCTTGGCTTGCATTGTTTTCTCAGCCTAGAGAAAGGGGAAGGGGGCTCATCTGGACCAAGGATGAGTCTCCCCCTCAGTTTCCCTTGAAGGATCTTCCGTCGCTTTTGCCTTCTCCCTACATCTTCCCTCTGTTAAAATCCCCCCACACACACACACACACTTCTTTTCGGTCGGATAGATTTCGTGTCTGAGCATTCTCACATGGCGGTGGGTCTTCCCCTCCCCAAAAACAGTTAAAAAAAGAAAAAACAATATATCCTCAAGCAAAAACTTTTCTGCTTCCGATTACCCCCATGCTTAAAAGTTTTAAAGGAAACACGGAAGCAGGGAAGCGGCTGCCCAGCTTCGGAGCTCCACACCATTTTTTTTTCAGAGGGGAATCTGACTCTAGTATAAGCTGAGGGTTTTTTTTTCAGCACAAAAAATGTGCTGAAAAACTCGGCTTATACTCGAGTATATACGGTACATAAAAGGAGTTTATTGGGGCAAGGAGTCAGCTTCGTGCTTTTGGGGAAGTTTAGGTCAGAGAGTATGGAAATGCTTATGTAGGCAGTCTTGTGTGTTCCTGATGAATATTGCGTGAGGATTGTTATCCCTGCTGTTTTTTAAACAGGGTAGCGATTAAAATATGCTGTGCTTGTCCAGTATCCTATAGACTCCAATATCTCCTGGGAGTTCTGCTTATTAGCATCTCATTATGGCTCCCTGACTTTTAAATGAGATTAACAGCTGCCCTTTCAGACAGCTGATTTCCATTGTCTTTTTTTCTTGATAGATTTTTTTTTTTTTTGCCCTTAAGAAGCAGAAAAAGAGGGCAGAAAAAAGGTAATTGACAGCTTGCCAGTCTCTTTTCAGCACAGGGTTTATTGTGGGGAAGCAAAATAAGGAGATGCAATAGAGTTCAAGGACGTTTATGACAGTTTTAAGGGTTTTTTTTTTTTTTTTTTAAAAAGAGGAAAAATAATCTTGAGGCCCAGTTCTGTGACAAGTCAGACCAGCCACTTGATAGCAATAGCAATAGCACTCAGACTTACATACTACTTTATAGTGCTTTTACAGCCCTCTCTAAGCAGTTACAAAGTCAGCCTATTGCCCCCAACAATCTGGATCCTCATTTTACCCACCTCGGAAGGAGGGAAGGCTGAGTCAACCTTGAGCCTGGTGAGATTCGAACTGCCAAATTGCAGGCAGCAGGCATAGACTGCAGTACTGCACTCTAACCACTGTGCCACCGTGTCTCTTGGGCTCCATATCACTCTGGAATCCCCAGACTCATTGGCAGAACCATGACCTCAGGGCCTGGTGAAAGAAAGTCAAAGTGAGGACCAATCTTATCTCCTCAGGGACGTTGTTTCAAAGAGAGGGAGCCACTACAGAGAAGGCCCTTCTTGGTCCCGTTAGATGGGCCTCCATAAGAGATGGGACTCATAACATTCCCTGACTCCTCGCTCTGATGGGTCAGGTAGATATAACCAGGAAAAGGCAGTCCTTCATATAACTTGGTTCCAAGCCATGTAGAACTTTGGAGGTGACAGCCAACAACCCAAATTGGCCCAAGAAGCAAAATATATGGGGGGAGAGGGCCCTGCCACTCCCTCCAGCATCACATGGTGGTCTTAGTTTCCTTCTTCACCCAGGCAAAGGTGCTTACCAATAAACCATTTGCTTGGAGTTACCCAGCTTTAGATGAGCTAGAATTGTCTGGAACCATTGTGTGAGAATACAGATTGTGCTCCAGGTTGATTGTTTATTTGACAGGCTGCGAGTTTTCCCTTTTTTTAAAAACAAAAGTTAATTTTTAAAAAAACAGCGCAAGAAGAAGGGTTCTATATTGGCGCCCGTCTGTGGAGGATTCCGAATATTAATATATTTGCTCCTCCTTATAATAGGAAGAGGCATCAAATAAAGGCTTGGGATGGAGAAGAAGAGCTGGCAGAACTAGAGGGTGGAGTAAAACGTGTCATCAGTTTAGAGCCCTTTCCAAAACCAGTCCTCCTTGAATTTCATTGGCCTTTAATCCAGCGTCAATTTAGTGCTGACCATTTAGTTGGCCAGATTCTTGTATATAGGCTTGAGTGGTGTGGTGGCCTAAAGGTGGAGCTTTCGCCTCACGATCAGGAGGCAGGGAGATTGATCCTAGGTAGAGGCAGATATTTCTCTCTCTGGCACACTGAGAATATATTGGGGGGGGGGGGAACCTCCGCATTGGCGATAGGAAGAGCATCCAGCCATTAAAACACTCAGCTCCATTCAGTTGCCCCGTCTCCACCCCGCAAGGAATTATGGGGTCATTAGAAGAGGATGATGATGATGATGATTCTTGTATATAGGCTTCAATAAATCATTGATGCTGCCACCTACAGGAATTATCGTGATTGTTTGTGTCTGATATGTGTATACTTTATTCCCATTTGGAAAAGCTGCCTGAAAGTAAAAACCCTTTCTTGCTGTTTTTTTCCCCCCCTATATAGATGAATGCAACAGATGATGGTGAATATGTCATGTTATCTGGAGAAAAGAACTATCTGGACTTCACAAGAGTAATTGAATGGAATGGCAAAGAGTAATGTTTGTTCCTTCTTTTTTCTTCTCCACTGGTGCTCTTTTATCTCTGAGGCAGTGCACATTGTAATGTTCACCTTATATTTTAACTCATTCATTTAATTTTTATCCCGCCTTCATTATTGTTTTTAAATAACTCAAGGGGGAGAACATCCCTAATACTCCTTCCTTCTCCTAATTTTCTCAACAACAACCATCCTGTGAGGTGGGTTGGGCTGAGGAGAGTGACTGGCCCAAAGTTAGCTCACCATTTTTCATGCCTAAGGCAGGACTGGAACTCACCATCTCCTAGTGATTGGCCCAAAGTCACCCAGCCAGCTTACTTGCCTGAGGCAAAAGTAGAACTCACAGTCTCCTGGTGATTGGCCCAAAGTCACCCAGCCAGCTTTCATGCCTAAGGTAGAACTAGAATTCAAGGTCTCCTGGTGATTGGCCCAAAGTCACCCAGCTGGTTTTCGTGCCTAAAGTGGTACTAGAATTCACAGTCTCCTGGAGCCAGTCAAAAATCACCCAGCTGGTTTTCATGCCTAAGGCAGGACTAGAACTCACAATCTCTCTCCAAAGTCACCCAGCCAGCTTTCTTCTCTGAGGCAAAACTAAAACTTACCATCTCCTGGTGATTTCCCAAAGTCACCTGACTGAATTTCATGCCTAAGGCAGAACTAGAATTCAAAGTCTCCTGGTGACTGGCCCACAGTCATCCAGTTGGTTTTCATGCCTAAGGAAGGTCTAGAACTTACCATCTCTTGGTGATTGTCCCAAAGTCACCCAGCTGGCTTTCGTGCTTAAAGTGGAACTAAAAACTCACTGTCCCCTGGTTTCTAGGCCCAGCCCTATAACCCATAGATCAAACCCCCTAGTGTAAAAATGATCCATTAGATCCAGTGGATTTCCTTGTCCTTCCCAAAACATTCTTAATAGTTTGGATTTTAAAAAAAAGGTTTTGGATACTGCTGTTCAGTCTCCATGGGAAAAACTTCCCTTCTTCAGACTCAATCTTGATAAAAATTTAAGAATTATTTCTTCCTCGGTGTCTCTGATTAAGTACAGATAAAGTAAGGGGGATGCTTCAAGGAACATCTCCTCTATCTTTTGGCCAGTTGAGTTTCAGGAAAACCCATAATCACAATTAAGAAAGAAGGCGGCTTGGGAAAAAAATTATTCTGGGTGGGTTTGTGTTAGGGATTGCCTGTGTTTATTTTCCTTATCTTGAAAAACTCAAGTCCGTAATTAGACTTTGCTTTCATAAGATGTTGCCTGGGGTTTAAATACCAGATCCTGGGTGAAAGAGGCCTTTTGATCTTCGACCCAGCAGGATTTCTCTTTTATGTGTAAAACTAATCCTTGATTCCTTTTGATCTCTTCTCCTGATAGCAAGCTAGACTGGTGGACAACACCCAGCTGTAACATGATCAACGGAACCGATGGAGGGACGTTCCACTCACTGATCAGCAAAGATGAAATGATCTATATCTTCTCTACAGATTTCTGCAGGTAAGAACAACGGGAAGCATTGGCTGGAATTCAAGACTGAATCATAGCTTTGGCCTGTTCACTCATCTTGGTTTGTTTGTGGTCTGCTTGAACTCTCAGTGTCATATTCCCCATTACAATAAAAGGTTTTTCCCATCTCGGTCTGGGGTAGTCCTCAACTTACAATAATTTGTTTAGTGACCGTTCACGGTGCAGAAGAAGGTGACTTAACGATCCTTTTTCACGCTTATGACTATTGCAGCATTCCCATGGTCCAGGGATCAAAATTCAGATGTTGGGTGACCCAACTCATGTTTATGACATTTTGTAAGGTCCCGGGGGTCGTGGGATCCTTTTTTGTGACCTTCTGACAAGGAAAGTCAGTGGGGAATCCAGATTCACTTAACAACGGTGTTACTAATTTTAACAACCGCAGCAATTCACTTAACAAATGTGGCAAGAAAGGTTGTAAAACGGGGCAAAACTCACTGAACAAGTGTTTCACTTAGCAACAGCAATTTTGGGCTCAATTGTGGTCATAAGTTGAGGACTACCTGTATTGTGTCTAGTGAACACAGCCATTGTGGTATCAATAGAAGAGAATATTTGTTACTTAGGGTTGAACTGTGGCATCCTTGATGCTCTAAGCTTGGTGGTTTTCTTGCTGATGTTCCATTATGAACAGGCAGAAAACTAGAAGTGTGCATCCATGAACCCCAACTAACAGTCAAAGACATGATACAGACTTCTTAATTTCACAAAATATGGACAGACTTAACCATAGTTTCACCTGGGAAACTTTGAGCATCCTAAACAAAGCCAAATGCAAAAACACCAGAGAATTCCTGGAAGCCCAGCATTCAGAGAAATCGGCCATCAACAGACACACACAGATAAACAACATTTACATACCACTCAAAAGAAACAATCAAATAATCCTAAATGAAACAAACAGGCCCCAAACCCCTCCTCACTGGCAACCAACACCCACATGAGCAGAAATTCAAACCAAGATTAACACTAGACTAACAATAAAAAAATACCCTAGTGAAGAAAGTACCAATGCAGAGAAACAAGCTCACAGCAAGCCATCAAGAACATTCCCAGGGCAAGCCACTAGCATATAAAAATAAGAGCAAATCCACCCCCTTTTAGCATTGATGATGATACCTAGTTTCTTAGTGCAACATCTGCAAGAAAGCCACCAAGCTCAGAAAACACCAAGGACCCCTCAGTGCTTGTGGCTTGTAAAACACGACATAAACACTTAGGGAGCTCTGGAGCCGCATGCAGCTCTTTGGGCCCTCTGCTGTGGCTCCCTGTTGGGTGATCCCACCACTGGCTGGCCCTGCCCCTTGCCCTCCCAGTCACTCCTCACCTGTCCTGAGAAGGTAAAACACAAAAATCAGAAATGAGAGGGAGGGAGGAAGAGAGAGACCCATCTCCCACAGAAAACACCCAGAACCACAAAAACCAGGTAGGCGTGGCTGGGGCAGGTCATGTGACTGGGTGGGAGTGACGTTGAGTTGACCACGCCGATCCAAGTTTTGTGGTTCCCTTTGTTTTCTATGGGAAACAGGTCCATATGGTTCTTTGAGTGTTTAAGGTTGCCCTGATTTAGGGCATGGCATGCACTCAAGCGAAAACAACCTGCATACGGTGTCAACCTGGGTTATCTCTGGAAATGTACGTGCCTTAACCAAAGCAAACTCTTAATATTATTTTGTTCTTTTCCAGATCCATATATCTAAGCTTCGAGGAAGAGTTAACCGTTTTGGGAATTCCAACGTACCGGTTTACACCTCCTTTTAAAATCTTTGCCAATGTCTCGGTTAATCCAGACAATGCTGGATTCTGTGTCCCTGCCGGACACTGTATGGGGTCTGGAATCCTAAATGTCACAGGTTGCAAACAAGGTGAGTGAGTCACAAACCAGAAGGAGTCGAGTACCCGTCTCTATAAGTCCTTTTAACAGGCACTGCTCACTTACGAGAGGGACACAGTGGCTCAGTGGCTAAGATGCTGAGCTTGTCGATCAGAAAGGTCTGCAGTTCGAATCCCTAGCGCCGCGTAACGGAGTGAGCTCCCCTTATTTGTCCCAGCTTCTGCCAATCTAGCAGTTTGAAAGCATGTAAAAAATGCAAGTAGAAAAATAGGGACCCCTTTGGTGGGAAGGTAACAGCGTTCCGTGTGCCTTCGGTGTTTAGTCATGCCGGCCACATGACCATGGAGATGTCTTTGGACAGCGCTGGCTTTGTAACGGAGATGAGCACATTGCCCCCTAGAGCCGGAAACAACTAGCACATATGTACGAAGGGAACCTTTATCTTTACCTTACCTCAATTTATAACCACAACGGAGCCCAGAAGTTTCCTCATATGTCATGAGGGTTGTAAGTCAAGGCAACCATATGACTGACCTAATGTTGGGACAATTTTTGCAGCTCTCATTAAATAAACACCGTGGTCATGAAGTGGACACGATGGACCTTTTTTTTTGGCTGGAAATCGCAAGCAAATGCTGGTTTCTGACCCCCCCCCAAAAAATGCCCCCGTAGTCACATGACTGAGGGATGCTGCAAATGGCCGTAAATGCAGACTGGTTGCTGAACATGCAAAACGCAATCCTGTGACCACAGCTGGGGGAAGGCATCAGAATTTTGAATCCAGATCATAAGTATATATTGTTATATACTTATAACAATATTGTTTTATTACAGTTACACTGCATATTGTTTTATTTAACTATAGTTATATTGTTCAATTTTGACATAGATGGCCTCTTTGACCCCCTCTTTCAAACCAGTGGTCTTCTCTGTCCAAACTGTGGACAGAGAACATCATAATTGAACAGCCCTTCACACCCATTTGTACCACTCAAGTGACCCTGAGGACATAGATAAATCTCCAAGTGGTCTCAATGACTCCAAAAAGGATGCAAATGACCAGCTGTCTGCAAGGAGTATCAATCCTTCCATTCCACACCATCCTAGCAGAGCTGAAGAAGCTACTTGGATGAGAAGCAAAATGTCTTCAAAGAAAAGACCAGAAAGTCTAGTTGCCTCTTGAATAAAAGCACCTTTGGGACAACCATGACCTGGATGACCGAGAATCTCCATAGACAGTGCTCTACAATTGCCAGTATTACAGAATTTTTGATAGCAATTGGTTTCTGAGTTTTAACAGATGGATGAATGAGCATGATAACATGAATTGACAACATGTTGCATTTGAAAAAAGATTCTGAAATCTGGTCGTGTGTTGTGATGACCTGAGGCGTGATACAAAAATAACAAAGTCACAAATAGAATAAATTCCCTTTAATGCCTCCAACTTGGCCCCCAATGTGCAATTATCCTCGGCTGGAGATCAAACCCTTCAAAAAACAGTTTATGAAGGGCAGAAATGCAGTCCCACCCAAAGTAAAGATAATTCAAAATAAAAAAAAACTAACACAAACCATACTGAAGTAATTAACACAGCAGGGCAGGATGATAAATTGCAGACTTCCAAAGGATAACGCAGCAACCGCAGTTGGGAGGACACCAAAACCCAGAAAAGCTTTGACAAAGATAATGCACTCTTTGCTTCCAGCAAGGTGCTGTGTGCAAATGCCCTTCTTATATCCTGTTCCTTCAACTGCAACTAATGAAAGGGTTCAGGGCCCTTTCCTCTCCCGTAAGCCATGTTGCTCCCTTCTCCCTCTGTGTCCTAGGATGAAGAGGGGATGGCCCTGGGTTTTCCTCTGAATGACCAGCCGGATTGTGCCCTTCCCCAGTTTCTTCCACAGCCACCGGAGCCACACTCCCACTCCTTGTCAGCTGCTCAATCTCCCCCTCAAAATCAGACTCCAACAAGGGCATGACGTGTACAGGAGGTATTTTAAAATACATGGATACATGATAATTCCTTATTTGTTCATTTTTAACCGTTTTGTTACTGTTGTTGTTGTTACAGGGGCCCCGATATTTTTATCGCTCCCCCATTTCTTGCATGCTGAGGAGAAGTACATCAAGTCGGTGGACGGCATGCACCCAAATAAACAGAACCACGACACGTTTCTTGATATTAATCCAGTAAGTCTCTTTGCTTTGGTGAACCTCAAAATCATCTACAGGTAGTCCTCTACCTATGGCCGCAATTGAACCCAACATTTCTGTTGCTGAGCAAGATGGTCGTTAAGTGAGCTTTGCCCCTGTTTTATGACCTTTCTTGCCAAGGTTGTTAATCACTGCAGTTGTTTTGTTAATAATATGGTTCTTTCAGTGAATCTGGCTTTCTCGTTGACTTTGCTGGTCAAAAGGTTGCAAAAGGGGATCACAGAACCCAGGCAGCCATCATAAATCGGAGTCAGTTGCAAAGCATCTAAATTTTGATCATGTGACCACGGTGATGTCACAACAGTCGTAAGTGTGAAAAATGGCCCTCAGTACCTTTTTTCAGCACCATCGTAACTTTGAACGGTCACTAAACAAATTGTTGTAAGTCAAGGATTACCTGTATTTCATTGGCCGCATGCTCATAGAGTACAAAGTCAAGCTTTTTTTAAAAAAAGTATGAGCAACATCCTGGTTTCTATGTAATGCAAATTTTGACAGTGGTGGGATTCAAAATTTTTTACTACTGGTTCTGTGGGCTTAGCTTGGTGGTTGTGTGGCTTGGCGGGCATGGCAGGGGAAGGTCATCCCCATTCCCTCCCCACTCCTGGAGGAAAGTTACTGCAAAACCCCATTCCCTCCCCACCCCACTAACCTGCTTTCCAGCTCCATTCTCCTATGCAGGGCAACCAAAGAAGATCCAGCCAATCAGCTGGGACTCAGGAGGCAAAGAATAGATGGAGTTGGTGGGGCCAGTCAGAGGTGGTATTTGCCGGTTGTCTGAACGACTCAAAATTTCATCTACTGGTTCTCCAGAACTGGTCAGAACCTGCTGAAGACCACCTCTGATGCAAAAAGTCTGCGTAGTGGGTCACAGAATCTGGTTTTGGAGTTTTATTTTGTGATGATTCTTTTGTGAGTTCATGGCTTTGATGGTCCTTCCCAGCTCTGTTCATTCTCTGCATTTGGTCATGGTAGTTTTGGAAATGCCTGACTCATCTGATCAGTGGATGATTGTTAATGGAATTTGGAAAGGACTAATGAAGTTGGAAAGTCAGGCCAGCCTCATATTAGTGAATTAGGAATTCAAATTAAAGTCTCCCAGGCACATGAATAAACAAATGAAGGAGAAAGAGAATCCAGCATTTCCCCTGAGTCATTCGCTCCAAGCTTAAACTATATTGACTGCTAGGAAGTTGTTCCGAAGCTCAATTAGAATTTGCCTGGCCTGTAACTTAAATCCAAATTTCTGTGTCTTGTACTCTGGAATGAGAAGAGAACACATATTGGCTGCCTTCTTTACGATATCCTTTTAGGTATTTAAAGAATGCATCCATTCCTTCTCAGTTGTCTTTTATTTTTTCACAACTAAACACATCCATCTTTTGTCACTTTTCACATCTAGTTTTTATTTTCTGACCCCCCTCTTAAGGGGTCGTGCTCACAAGTTGATAAAATATGAAATGGGACTTGTACAATAAAAAAATCCTGGAAGCCAAATCAGCCATCAACAGACACTTTGAGATACACAACATCTGCATACCATTCGAAAGAGACCATCAAAAAGCTAAAAAGGAAACCAAAAAAATCACCTCATTAGCAATTAACACCCAGATCAGCAAAGATTTAACACAAAAGTTAATACTAGACCAACAACCCAGCTGTAAACAATAAGTTGGTCACCTGGTTTTGATAAGTAAACCTGGCCTCCCAATGGACATTGCTTGTCGGAAACTCGCAAAAGGTGGCTCGCATGACCTTGGGACACAGTGACAGTCAAAAGTAGGAAGCAGCTGCCAAGTGTCTTAATTTTGGATCAGGTGATCATGGGGATGCTGCAAAGGTGTTAATTTTGAAAAACGGACATAAGTCTTTTATTGTTCAGTGTTGTTGTAACACTTTGAATTGTCACTAAACGAATGGTGGTAAGTCGACGACTGCCTGCACTTGGTTTGCACTGGATTGGTAGAGTGAATGTGGCTGAAACAATACATTTGATTTTGAAGTGAAAGCACACTTCTTTTTCCCTTTCAGCTGACGGGAGTTTTGGTGCGAGCGAACAAACGAATGCAAATCAATGTTTATGTTGAAACGATACCTGGATTTATGTAAGTATTCTATGGAGAACCTGGCTGGGGGAGTGTGTATATGTGTGTATATATATATATATATTTGTGTATGTGTGTGTGTATTTCATTCATTCATTTATTCAATCCATTAAGCAGGACAATAATGCATGTACAAATGGAACAATAATGTATGTATAAATCAAAGGAATCGTATACAAGCAAATCATGCATTGGTATATTTAAGCAGCAAGAAAGATATTCAGCAGAAAAACCAGCTTATGAAATAGACAGGCAATTTAGGTTACAGCATCTCTCCTTACGGTCTGAGCTCAGCAAAACGGACAGCCAAAATCAAAAAAGTATGTATGCAAAAATAATTTCAGTAAAGGGCCAGCCTGGAAATAGCAAAGGACCGGCCTGCAGTGCCAATGGCAGCCAAAATGGAGCCTGGGGGCGTGCGTGCATGGCCCCCTCCACCCTGTATGCACCAGGATGGCCTCCTGCAACATTTTACCACTCCAAACAGCAAAGTGCTGTAGGAGGCTGTCTAGGCCGAAAACAGGCCGCAGAGGGGCTGTGTGTGTGCCCCCCCTGCCCTCCCATTTTGGCCAACAAAGTGCTATAGGAGGTGCCCTCCCCACTCCCCCAGCCTGAGGAGAAGAACTACAGTGCTGATCCGGCCCTCAAAGAAATCCAGTTTGACACCCATGAATAAGATGGTCAAATTGGATTTGAGGCTGCCGGGGGGGGGGAGGGAATTTGTCCACCAGATAAGTCAGTAGTCTGCGCTACTTTTAAGTTGGTCCACTAGATTAAACTCCATCTCTGAGGAAAAAGACATTTAAAATGGGGGCTGGAGATCTCAACCTCACCCTCTCTGGAAATATTCTAGCATTATGTTCCATTTCATGGGAGGCTAAGGGGACAATGGGATGGGTTAGGGCCTTGCTATAAAGAGACAGGCCTGAGATTTGCCTCCAGTCTGCACTCCAAACAGGTTCATGCTTGCGTGACTACAAGTAGGCCTCATTTAATGACTGTCTTGTTTAACAGCTGTCCACAGTTAATGATAGTGATGGAAAAGAAATTTTGCTACCAATCCTCACTTTGCCAAGCTTGCTAGGGGTCTGGAGGCTAAAACATTGGATGAACGGTTGCAGGGACAGGATATGTCCAGTCTAATGAAGAGAAGGACAAGGGGGTGACATGATGGCAGTCTTCCAGTAGTTTAAGGGGCTGTCCTAGAGAAGAGGCAGTCAGTGTATTCTCCTCAGCACAAGAAGTAACAGATGGAAATTTGCTAAAAATTGGAAGAATGAGAAAATACCATTACAGGAAGAAATTATTAAGAAAATATTGGAATGTGCTGAGATGAGTAGATTGACATTTGAAATTAGAGAGCAAGAGGATAAACAATTTTATGAAATTTGGGATCTTTTTTATCAATGGTTAGATAATAAAATACGATAATAGAATATTTAGAATGCTAGACAGTAAGGAATATCTTTATTTTGCTGTTTTGCTATTATTTTGTTATTTGACATTATATTTATAAAGGGTTTTTTAGGATTGATTTGATATGATTATACGATTTGTTATAGAGTAAACTGGTTTAAAGTATTGTTAGCTCATAAAGCATGAATGATTAAAAATATAGTCAAAAACTTTTTTTTTTTTAGTGATATTAGGATATATAAGTTTGGATTGACAATATGAGTTGTTATGTAACATAATTGTAATTGAGACTACAGAATGAATGCACAAAAATGATGAATCAACTGACACACTGGATGTACATATAAGAGTTGATGTTTTTATGTTTTGTTTGTCTTGTTTGTTTGTAGAAAATTCATAAAATCTTTTTCAAAAAAAAAGAAGAAGTAACAGATGGAAGATTAACAAAGAGACGTCCAACCTAGAATTGAGGAGAAATTCCCTGATAGGGAGAATAATTAATCAGTGAAACTAATTGTCTTCAGAAGTTATGGGTGCTCCATCATGGAGGCTTTTTAGAAGAGATTGGACAACTAATTGTCCTTGAGCAGGAGGTTGGACTAGACGTCCAAGATCTCTTCCAATTCTGTTATAATGCAAAGGAAAGCTGAAGTACAGTTACCAACACAATTGCAGTTTCCTTAGCAACCGCTTCACTTAACAACTGGATTGCCTATTTCAATTGCGGTCTCTTGACAAGGACAACCTGTATCCCATTTCCCTGAGCGTATTTCAAGTTACACGTACACAACAATACATTAACAGTGTGGCATCAATATAGCATACATTTAGTATAGGCCAACTTAATACCAATCATATCTCTTAATACACATATTCACATTAAATCATAATCCTTCATTGCTTATTTTCAACATTTCAATACTCTCTCCTAATGCCAACCACCGTATCAATTAAACATACCTAGTAATTTCATTATTCAGTTTCCTCCCCAATTTTTTTAAATGAGAAATGTTCATTTGGCAAGCAATATGGTTCCAGGTTTCACATCTCAATACAAAACATGACCATAGTTACCTATTCATTTTATGTATTCAGTTTCATATCACATTATCCTTATTAGTATTAAATATTAAACTTACCCAATTCCAATTCATGTTATAACTTATTTCATTTTCCATCATGTAACTATTGAAGAAGGATCATCCTCTTGAGAATCACTAGAAAACTCTCTGGTTTTCTCTATATTTTTGTCTCATTTCAGCCAAACAGGGAATATCAAGACAATGCCCTATCCAGTGATGTTTGTAAATGAGGTAGGTACTGATGAAACATCCTCACCTTCACCCCTGGTATCATAAGGAAATTCTATGAATCTGGGAAGGGAAGTGGAGACTTGATGCATGGCAGATGAGGAACAGATTGGACATTTCTGTCAGCTGCCACCTTACACTTGCTTCTGTGCTTCACTACCATGCAGTGACGGTGACAATCTGTCATGAACTCTAGGGAGGGTGGATGGGAGGAAGAATGCTGGGGGAAAGCGAAAGTAATGGCTGTATCTCCCGGAGATGCTGCCTCAAGGTCATCCGATTGGGAGAAGAAGGCAGCTGCATATAAACTCTTCTGAAAACATCTTGCTTGCGCCTGATTGGTCACAGTGGGTTAGCGATGGGAAGCAGTTAAGGGAGGGAAAAGTTGAACTTGGGGATTTGGGCTCGTCTTTTTCAGTTCTGGCTGTGCATGACTTCAATACAAGCCGTGGTGTCGCAGTGGGTTAGAGTGCAGTACTGCAGGCTACGTCTGCTGACTGCCAACTGACTGCAATTTGGCGGTTCAAATCCCACCAGGCTCAAGGTTGACTCAGCCTTCCATCCTTCTGAGGTGGGTAAAATGAGGAACCCAGATTGTTGGGGGCAAGATGCTGATTCTGTAAACCGCTTAGAGAGGGCTGTAAAGAGCTGTGAAGCGATATATAAGTCTAAATGCTACTGCTAATAGAACTATCTCTCTCTCAACACATGGAGCCAAGGTTGGTTTCTATTTAGAGGGTTAAGTGCTGGCAGATCTGACAATTTCAGCCTTACCTCTAAGAAGAGGCACCAGTCTGGTCAGTCTGATCAGAAAGTCCAAAAAAAGGAGGAAACAACATCTCACAGAGTTCACCCCCTCCCATATTCTCAGTCATGAATAAAGGTTAAGAGTATGCTTGCTTAGTTTTTTCCAAACCTCCTGACCTTAAATGCAAATTTTGAGGCTCGGCCTTCTCCCTCTAAAACAATACTTGGCCACCGTGGTATGGGCAGATAAACCCAAGTTGTGCCTCCTCCACCTTCTTGTTCATTCTTTCCCTTCTTAGAGTTTTGTGCTTGACGATGTAAATGCAGGAATACTCAGGGCGGCTCTGCTTGAATCCAATCTGGTCCAGGCTGTCCCATTCATCATGTTGGCACTGGGAATTATTTGTGGAGCAGTGTTTCTGGCAGTCACCTATTGGCCCAAAGGGAAAAAAGAGGAGGTAAGGCTTTTTGTAGGTCTCCTTATTTCCCTGTTTTTATTTTAAAAGTTTCCTTCCTTCCTTCCTTCCTTCCTTCCTTCCTTCCTTCCTTCCTTCCTTCCTTCCTTCCTTCCTTCCTTCCTTCCTTCCTTCCTTCCTTCCTTCCTTCCTTCCTTCCTTTCTTCCTTCCTTCCTTCCTTCCTTCCTTCCATCCATCCATCTTGTCCCTCCTTCCTACTTTCCTTTTTTTTCTTTCTCTCCCTCCTTCCCTCCCTCCCATCCATCCATCCATCTATATTCCTCTTCTTCCTTCCTTCCTTCTTTCCTTCCTTCCTTCCTTCCTTCCTTCCTTCCTTCCTCACCTACCTACTTGTTCATTTTAGGGGAAAGGTTTAATAGACCCACAGTAAAATGCGTCTCAGCAACATTCTGACGCTGACTTGTATCACATGGTAAGACTGCGCAAAATTTGTCTCTTCCTGGGGTCTCCAAACTGCCAACAAGGAGCTTGAATAAGGAATTCTGAAATCTTAAAGCTTAGTTTTACACATGTACCAGCCACTTATTGGCATTATGGGTACGGAAATTCCTATTGGTTAATTAAAATCGTATTGCATAAATGAATATTATTCCCTTACGATGGGCTCAAGCAGGGACTATATGGAACTTTGAGCACACATGTATATAAATATACATGTGTGAACCAGTTTTGAGATTTAATTGTTCTGCTTTAGTAACCTAGGCCTCGGGTTACCCACTCTCAACTCTTGGTAGATTGCAACAGCTATGGGATGGCTTAGCTCAGAGGTCTCCAAACTTGTCAACTTGTGGAGTTCAACTCCCAGAATTCCTCAGCCAGCATAGCTAGCTGAGGAATTCTGGGAGTTGAAGTCCACAAATCTTAAAGTTGGCAAGTTTGGGGATCCCTAGCTTAGTTGGAGCCATTTAAAAACAAAACAAAAGATACTAAAGTGACATCCTAGATTAATCAAGCAGTTTATTACTTTTTAATGCTGGTACTTGCATAAAAATTGTAGTTCATGTATAGTTTGCCATGAAAGCCATTCTCTTGTGTGTGCCAAAGAGATAAGGCCACCCAGAACAGTGTTTGCTAACCTTGCCCAATTTGAAGAGGTGTGGACTTCAACTCCAAGAATTCCCCAGTCAGCAAGCTTCCCCAGTGGGGCATATGGCAGTCACCCTCCCCCAAGGACCAAACACCAGGAAGCCTTTGTCATTTCAAGTGGCTGCTGAAGGAACGGTCGTAATTCAAGGATTGCTTGTAAGGGAAAGCAGGAGTAATTTTGAGGTACCGAAGAAAGAACTGTTAGCAAGATGGTGGTCAGATAAAAGAAACCTGAGTCTGGGCTAGAGGTGTAACTTGAGAAAGAATCTTAAACAGGACTCTCTCTGTATGTCTATGGAGACTCAGTCATCCAAGTTGTCCCAAAGGTGCTTTTTTTCAAGAGGCAACTGAACCTTCTGATTTTTCCTTTGAAGACGTTCCGCTTCTCATCCAAGAAGCTTCTCCATTTCTCCTCAGAAATGGTGTAAGTCTCCTGCTTGGGCAGGGGGGTTGGACTAAATGACCTACAAGGTCCCTCCCAACTCTGTTAATCTGATTAATGAGCTCTGAGCTGCTTGGATGAGAAGCGAAACGTCTTCCCCAAAAAATAATAATAATCAGAAAGTCCAGTTGCCTCTTGGGGGAAAAAAAGCACCTTTGGGACTCTCTGTAGTTCTCACAAAGAAAAAGAGATGAAGAGAAAAAGAGCATTCAGACTTGCAAAGTTCTCTTATGTGAACTTTATCGTAAATGTCACGTTTGCATTTATAACTCTTGGCTTTCTAGTCAGCTTCACCCTGAAGAGCCAACATATACCTTGGAAGTTATCGCCTTTCCCCTCACTACATAACTACCCCGTTTCCCCCAAAATATAAGTCATATATAAGTCACCCTGAAAGTAAGTCCTAGCTTGATTTTTTTTACATGTGAGCCCAATACAAGCTTTACCCCAAAATAAGCCCTAATTAAGATCTCGGCCACTCCAGAGTGCGCAGGTAAAAATTAAGCTAGGGTGGGGATGGGGGATGGGTGGAACTGTTTTACTACTTATCTTTGGACAGTTGTAGCCAGGCCTCACACACCCCGACACCTGCCTTGCCGGCCCATTTCTTCTGCAGCTGGCAAGGCTTTCCTGAAGGCCTCTGTAGCGATAACAAAGCTCCATTTTTGACTGCAGAGTCCTTCAGGAAAGCCTTGCCAGCCGCAGAAGTAGTAGTTCCTGAAAGCCTCTGACAGTGAAAAGAAGGCCGGGGTGATCCCCCGAAAATAAGACCTGGTGGCTTTTTTGGTGGCAAAAAAATATATAAGACAAGGTTTTATTTTTATTTTTGGGGAAGTGCGGCATTATGTGGGCCCCTGCACAGACTGGGGAGAAGCTGGATCCCCCAGTCTTCAATCAATCAATCATTTTATTACAGTCTCAAACCAGAGACCAGAACAAATAAAAGCACTCAGTAAATATACATTTAAAAATTCTACTATAAAATAATAAATTGCAACTAAAATCTGTAATAAAATCCTGTCTGTCAATTATACATGGTGCAACTCTACTAAAATGACAATCCATAAACTCTGTGGCCCATTTGTAGGTTCAATGCTAAAAGGGGAAAGACTAAGCGGCGCAAAGGGTTTGCCAGTTTTAAATCAAGCCCCCACAGTATGGTAGTCCTCGACTTACAACAATTCGTTCAGTGACCATTCAAAGTGATAACGGCACTGAAAAAAATGGGACTTATGGCCGTTTTTCACACTTAATGACGTTGCAGCATCCCCGGGGTCAGGTGATCAAAATTCAGGCAAGCGCTTGGCAAACTGGCTCCTACTTACAACAGTGTGCAATGTTTGGGGGTCACATGACCCCTTTTTGCAATCTTCGGGCAAACAAAGTCAATGCAGAAGCTAGTTTCGCTTAACCACCATATTGCTAATTTCACAACTGCATCGAATCCCTTCAAAACGGGGCTCAAGAAAGGTCGTGAAACAGGCAGAGCTCACTTAACAAGTGTCTCGCTTAGCAAAGGAAATGTTGCGCTCAGTCAGTGAGGGTCATAAGTCCAGGGCTACCTCTTCGCACAGTGCCAGCAAAGAGGAACATTTGAGGAAAGGACTTCCTGCTTTGGCTTCTGGGTGCTGCATCTTTTAAACAGGGACCCTAAACTCTGAGAATGACCCCACATTTCTGTGTTGGGGATCCCTCTTGGGTTCTGATCTATGGGTCTGTAGGGCTTTCATTGGTCTGCAGTGTGGAGAGAAGGGATGTTATTACCGTATTTTTCGGAGTATAAGATGCACTTTTTCCACCCCCAAAAGTGGGTGGAAATGTCTTTATGTCATATAGACCGAATGTTGGCAAAGACCCACCCACCCATCGGCCCCCACCCTTCGGCCTCTGCCTCCCAGCAATTTGCCTCCTTACAGCAAACAGCCTGTTTCAGCTTCAACACAGCCTGATTAGCACAAATGGCTGATTGCCAGTTGGATCCACCTCCCGACGATCAGCTGTTTCAGGCTGCAGGGATTGCCATTGCCTGTTGCTGCCTGAGTGTGCCCCATTTTCTGCCCGTTTTGATCCCCATTGCCCAGAACGGGCTGAAAATGGGATGCGTGGAGGCAGCAATAGGCGATGGCAATCCCTGCAGCTTGAAACAGCTGATCGTCAGGAGGCCGAGCCAACCGACAATCAGCTGCTTGTGCTAATCAGCCTGTGCTGAAGCTGAAACAGGCTGTTGGCTGTTTGCTGCAAGGAGGCAAATTCCTGGGAGGAAGAGGCAGATTTTTTTTTCCTCCCCAAAAGCTAGATGCAGCTTATACTTCGGAGTGTCTTATACTCTGAAAAATACAATAATCTTGAATTGCTCAGCTCCCTTTTCTGATCTTAGAGGGAATATATAAATATTGCTCTTCAGGGATGGGATGGATTTGGTGAGATTTGATCCTGGTGAAGGTACTTCATGGGCTGGATTTATTTTTTTAAACACCTGGTTGTTTTGGCATAGTCTTGTGAAACCAACAAGGTACGTTTTTACAGAGATGTTCTCCTCAGCATTGGCACCCAAAGGTAGTTTGTTCTATTCCAATGTTTTTAGAGCTTAAAGATTAAAAGGCTCACTAAACCTTTCAGCTCAGGTGAATTCAGCTATCTAATATTGCTGCTTCTTGCAAATGTAATCTTCTATTCAGATTCATTGCTTGAGTAGAAACCATGGAAATTGGAGAAAAAAACCCAACCCAACACGTTTCTTTGAACCTAGGAATAAAACAGCTTAGGAAAATACAGTTTGACTGAAAACATCTCTCTGCTCGACCCATTTCTCACCAGCAAGGAGAAATTGAATTAAAAACACATTTGAACATAGGATCCTTCCCATGCATTCTGAAATAGGACTGTCTTAGGAATTCAATGCCACTAGATCGATCTGCTCAAATAGTTCAGAGGGTACTTGTGTGGTCTTTGATGTTCTCTGAGCTCAGTTGTTTTCTTGCAGATGTTTCATTATCCAACTAGGAAACTCCATCAGTGTTAGAAAGGAGTGGGGTTGCTCTCTGTTTATATAAAAGGGGCTTCCCCTGTCAATATGGATGGAGGGTTCTGGATGGTTCCTCAATTAGGTTATTGTTTGTGGTTGGACTGTTTGTCAGAATTAGTAGTTCCTTGACTGGGGAATTGTTTATTGCTTGATGATCTTGTATTAATCTTGGCGTTAATCTCTGATTATCTGGGTGTCGATTGCTGGGGAGAAGGTACGGTGGCCTTTTAGCTTTTTGATTGTCTCTTTTGAATGATATGTAGCCGTTGTTTACCTCTATGTGCCTGTTGATGGCTGATTTGTCGGAGTGCCAGGTATTCTATATGAGATGGAAGAGGCAGAGGCTAATCGACTTCAAGCTCTTTATTCAGTAACAACAACAAGAAGAACAATCTGTCTGACAGCTCACCCTTTTATAGGGAGCTGTCAGATGGCTCAGCCAATCAGGTTACACTATTTTTTCCCACTGTTATGGCAAATCTGAGTGAAGCCTTCATTTCTTGGCTTCACTCCTTTATTTCAATATTCCACATCAGGCTTTCCAGGAATTCTCTAGCGGTTTTGGATTTAGTTTGGTCTCACAGTTTCCCAGTTGAAATTATGGTAAAAGCAGCCTATGTTTTTATTGCCCTGCCAGTATTGGTGGGACACTTCCTTCTAACACCGATACATAGTTGGGTAACGAAGCATCTGCCAGAAAACAAACAAGGACCTCACTCTGAGCTGCAAAATATTCTATTCTATCAGATCAGCCCTTGGTTAGAGTCCACTCATCAACAATTTATCTGTGAACAGCACTTGAGAAAAATCTACTCGGATTCTTTGCCATCTCCAGCCAAGTTGCAGGAGTCGATAGATGAAACGAGTCGCGTAAACACAATCTCCTAAATTAACTCCTTGCTTTTTTTTTCTTTTTTGCCTCCCTCTAATAACAGGGTAACATTGATGAGCGAGCTCCACTTATCCGGACTTAACTCCAACTTCCCCGACCATGCCAGGTTTACAAAAAAAGAGAGTTTCACAATGATGATTGAAAAGGGCAAGCGTTTTTAAACTGCCACCACAATCTACCACTTCAATGGCACCCTTGAAGTCGTCCTCTTGCTAGCATTTAGTAACCATCTGCTTCTGAGGAAGGTTGGGCATTTGTAAACTGAACCTAAACGGAGGGAGGCAGCATTACAGGCTTTTTTAAAGGGGTCGGTTGGACGCCATTTGCCACCGCTTTCCCAGAGTGTGAAAATAGCAGTAGTATTTCACTACACTTCTATCATTTTGTTGGACTTGTGGAGTTGCAACTGCACCTGGTTTCCCTTGCTGTTTATTGGAGGGGTCATGAAAGATGACATCAGCCTTTGATGACATCCTTATTTACTTTAGGAGATTTGCTAGTCCAGCCCTTGTCCTGCCATAATTTGATTTCTTGGTGAATCTTATGGGTCAGATCTACTTGGAGTTTCATTTTTCCCATAGCGTAAATCTTTGCACCGGAAAGAAAAAAGAAGAATTTTACATACATCCAAGGAAAATGCCTATTTTTGTTCAGGCCATCAAATGCCCCATTCGGTGTTGGTTTTTTTTTTTTTATTTCCTTTTGAGTAAAAGGCTCAGATCAGCTTTTATTAACTTGGCACCCTGTGGCCAACTCTTTGAGAGAATACCAGCTTGAGGAAGGCTGCCTCAGGTGTTTGCTAGTGAATTCTCTCCTATTTGTGTATCTATGGAAATAGAGTGGAAATAGAGTTTAAAAGATCCAGCCCCTGAACCCAAAAGATTTACTGGGATTTTAACGATTTTTCTTTTTAAAGTGTACACACAAAGTATGTTTGAAGGCGCCATCTCTACAAACTGGACACGTCACACATATTTTCCAAGAATACACAACTTCATGTGTGAAGGTTTTTTTCATTCGTCCTTTCTCTCTTATCTCCTTTAAAAGTGATTTGGGGATAACAGATTTCTTCTTTAAATCCAACACACATTTTTTTGTCAAGATCTAAAGGCCTCTTCCCTCAGAGACATCCATCCAGATGTGGCCATCATTTCCTCCTTCAACTTGGGAGGAAAAAAAGAAGGGATCAGAGTCTTCACAATTAACAGCCAACATAGAATTTAAACCCTGCAGGCTAAAACCTGTGGTTTGTCAAGATAATGTGATTGTTTTGAGGGGAGAAAAAAAGGGAAGTTTTTTCATTTGCACTGGAGGGAATGAGAAGGGATTAGGGTCTCCTGCTTGCACAGGGGGTTGGACTAGAAGACCTCCAAGGTCCCTTCCAACTCTATTCTGATTGATTGGATCACTCTTTGTCGAGTGATTTGGTTGCACTGATTTAATGAAGGGAAGCTGGAATCCTTTTTGAGATGGTCCTGAAAGTAAGATGGTAGCCAGTAATCTTGTTGGTAGCCAGTAATCTGGCTAACCATGCTTGGGGGGTCATATGTTGTGCTTGATAATTTGGATAGGAGATGAGAAGGAAAAGCCCAAGACATCTGACATTATGGAAGTTGGAAAAAAAAATGATGGAAGAAAGCTATATTTGCCAAGAAAACAACATGGTTGTCCATGAAGGCACCAGGAGTCAAGCTCAAATTGAACACTATTTTTCCCCTCCTAACTAAGCAGTGAAAAAGAGATGCTGTGTTCCTGATACTTTCCTCTCCTTCTTTTCTGTAGTGTATCTATTACTTTATTGCCTGAAGTCTCACCACAATACTCAGTTCCCCAAATGTCCTATTGTTAGAATCCTATTGTTAGAAATGAAGTGGTTCTTTCAGTTTGCAATCTTAAAATTATCCTGTTGGGTTAGGAAGGATTCCCATGGCTTTTGCTTTGCCTGTTGTATTACTTTAACTTCATCTTAAAAATGGCTTTGTTGGATCCCACCCAATGTCCCTTAGCCTGGGCATTTCATCCCCAGTTGTGCCAGGCAGAGTTCTGGGAAGTTAACCAAGGTTGAAGGTGCCCTCTATTGTAGAATTAATCTAAGAGATTTGAGGCACACACTTTGCAAACCTGTGACAGGTGATGACAGTGGTTTCCTCGGAGGTTGGGCAAATTCTGCAAATTAGATTAAAATCTGAATATCAACTTTTTTCAGATCAGAAATGAAAATGCCAGATTACGGTGCATCAAGTGATTGCAAAAAAAGAGAGAGACAGTTTTGAATATTTGCAGAGACAAAAAAGCAAAAAGAAAAGAATATATCGAAGTCTTAGGAGCCCAGGAATTGTACTGCACAATACTGTAGGTCAAGATGGTAGAGTTCTGGCCTATTCTGCATGGATAGCTTTTGGCCTAGGACAACTGATATAACTTGCAGATTATAGGCAAAGTGAAATCACTCTTGCTTTCAAAGGAGAGTTCTCTTGTCACAATTACAAAAATAAATTGGTCGGTCTTCTGAAAAGTTGGTCTTGTTAGTCTCTTTGGGGTCCTTGGTGCTCCCTGAGCTTGGCTGTTTTCTTGGAGACGTTTCATTGCCCAACTAGGTAATCTCATCAGTGCTAAAGGGAGTGGATTTTACTCTCTGTTTATATACAACTGGCTGGTTGGGTAGCGAAACATCTGCAAGAAAACCCTCCAAACTCAGAGAACACCAGAGACCCCCACAGTTCAACCTTAACCTATAAATATTCTTTTCTATTGCTGGTCTCTTGTTTGACATGTTGAAAAGTAGATTTGGCCAGATGTAGTACTAGCAATTGACTCTCTGGGTAGCAGCTTTAAATACGCAAAGGTTTTGCAATAGCTAGTAATAAATCAAAGGGCTAGTTTCTCCTCTACTCAAAAATTACTCAATTTAAGACAGTTTGGGAGAACCACAACTGGATTTCAGTACGGAACTATGAGCTGCTTATGAAGTCGGAACTGCAATCAATTCTCAAGGCACTA
Organism: Hydrophis major; assembly: GCA_033807585.1. Lineage (NCBI taxonomy): Eukaryota > Metazoa > Chordata > Lepidosauria > Squamata > Elapidae > Hydrophis > Hydrophis major. The sequence goes on along the minus strand of CM066333.1, from coordinate 10,274,133 downwards.
AACATGCTTGCAATGTTGCTTGTTTAATTTTAAGCATCTTTTATAGCTGGCTATAATTGATGGATGATTTGGGGTTTCTTGTTAAGAAAAAAAACCCCAAGGATAAAAGGCTTCTTACTCTTGAAACCAATATTACTGGCAAATTTGTCCGTTGCTGAAGATGATGGAACATATTTTTCTAACTTAACTGGACAGAGCCAATCGCTGCTGGAACTTAAAGCCCAGTGGCTTCTCTTGCACAAATCTAGAAATGATGGGCACATTTTGTAAGTTGTCCACCATTGTTTCCGCTCTTGACGTTGAGGCTCTTGCACCAAGTCCCCAGGAATCTGCAGGTTCCTTGTAAGCCAACTGGACATCCCAATATTTGCCCTGCAGCTGCACAAGTGGTGATGTGTGCATTGACCCACTATCTTGGGCTGAAACCAAGATAGAACTGCTCGATTCTAGCCCTCGTTCAGTTGTAAGGGACAGGGTTGGGTTTAAATCACATTTATCTAATGCTTCTCTTAACTCAAAAAAAGCTTCTGATCCCTCTGTATTCTACAAGTTGCACAAGGTACACTAATATTAACCCTTTTAGAAGATGGGAAGCTAAGATTGTGCCGTAGCTGCTTTTCCAAGGTTGTGTTACTGAGTTAATGACAAGTGCTGGCCTTAAAAACAGTTTTGTGTCACCCTGAAGTCTAACACACTTTTATGGCATGATGGAACTATACCAAGCAGTGAATAAAATATGTTTTTGTTCTTTAGTCTCTTTGTTTTCTTATGTCTTAAAAGTGAAGACCAAAACAAGGAAATGCATTTCGTGCTCAGGTGGGCTGGGGGGAAGGAAGGAAAGAAAGGGAGGAGAAGGAAGGAGAGAGGGAGGAAGAAAAGTGAAGGAGGGAAGGAGAAAGGAAGGAAATAACAGAAGAAGAGGGAGGAAGGAAGGAAATAGAGGAAAGAAGGAAAAAATAATGGAAGGGGAGGGAGGAAATAATGGAAGAAAATGAGGGAAGGAGGAGGGAAGTAACGGAAGAGAAGGAGGAACGGAAGTAATAGAAGGGAGGGAGGGAAATAACAAGGGATGAAGGAAGGAAATAATGGAAGAAGAGAGGGAGGAAGAAAATAACGGAGGGTGGAAGGAGATGTGGTTCGCTGGCAGCCTGTGCAGACAGCAGCGGAATCGGACAGTGGGAAAGAATGGGAACTGGTCAGGGAGTCTGGAGGACTCGGTCGAGGGTCCTGTGTCCGATGCAGAGATGGGGCCAGGACCATCTGGGAGTTATGTTCTGACTCCGTAGCCTGCAGAATCTGGCAGCAGTGAGGCTGAGGAACAAGGGGAGCGTGTTCCCAGTGTGCATGTGCACGGAGCTGCTAGAAGGCAAGAGCAGCTAAGACAAAAGGGGTGACTCGGGAGTAAGGCTTGGAGATGATTGCCCCTCCCATAAGGTATAAAGAAAGTGCAAAGGCAGAAAAACCTTTGCAGGAAGCAACGTCGTTCGGTCTGATCAGTTTGGACTCTGAAAGCTCTGTGTTCAATTTGTTCTCCATTTGGTTTTGAAAGACTAATTGGGACTTTCGTTGTTAGCAGCACATCAAGTCAGATAAGGTGTGTTCTTATCAGAATTCTTCTGAACTTTGACAGACGTTCCTGAGACTATAATCGGTTGAAACTCCTTCCGGGCTGTGAATGAAGATAATTCACAGTCATTGAACTAAAAAGGGTTTGAGATTTTATATGTTTGTTGGTGTCTCAAGAAGCCTTGGTCAGAACAGGAGGGAAATAATGGAAGAGAGGGAGGAAGGAAGAAGAGAGAGAGGAAGGAAATAACAAGGAATGAAATGAGGGAAGAAGACTTTCATATCTTGACATTGAATCATAAGTAACCCAAATGTAAGTGCACTTCTAAAAGCACGATGCACATCGCAAATATTATTTCACATACATTAAAAAAAATTAATTTGACTTCTGCACTTCACCATTAGTTTTGGAAGGTAGATAACCAGCGTGATTTATGAACAGGCTCTGAATGGTGCAGAATGCAAAGTTTTCTACAACTGCTTCTGTTAGAAGATTCTATTCGGCGTGTGTGCCAAGCAGATCCCAGTAAATTAAGATTAAGTTAAGATTTCAAGAAAGATCATTGTTAATATTCTTAAAATGACTCAGAAGTACCCATCTAGTTAAAAAATAAATGTGCATGATACAAACGGAGCAATACAATACAGGTACTCCTTGACTTACAACAGTTCATTTAATGACTAAAGGGATATCACTGAAAAAAGTGATTGTTTTTCACACAACCATTGCAGCATTCCCCAGGGTCATGTGATCAACATTCAGGTGCTTGGCAACTGATTCATATTTATGATGGTTGCAGTATCCCGGGGTCACGTAATCCCCTTTTACGAAAACAAGGCATTCCTTAAATGCCTAGATAATCATCTTGGCAGCCCAAAGTTGTCAGAGCATAAGAAGATTATTGGAGAGCATGATGGATGACTTGGAGGTGGATGTGTCTCATTGGAGAAGTCACATCCAGGGGGTGGGGGAAAGACCAGGGTCAAGGGGGAAATGTATGATGTAATTTAGTATCAGCTGGACCCAGCCACGCACCAACATGGCCACTTCTAATAAATCAATTTTCTCTGAGATGCGGCTAGAGACTTTTGATTTGAATGAGGGTGGATTTGCTGGAGCCCTGACACAAAGTCAATGGGGAAGCCAGATTCACTTAACAACCACGTCCCTAACTTAACGGCTGCAGCAATTCACGTGCCAAATGTGGCAAGGAAGGTCCTAATATGGGGCAAAGCTCACTTAAGAAATGTTTCACAACAGAAACTGCTCAATTGCAGTCGTAAGTTGAGGACCGCCTGCAAATTGAAAGCTTAAGAGGACGAGATCCGCGATCCTCTTCCAATCCTGAAGGGGGCGCAGCGCTCCCCTTTTGAGGAAGCCGGTTATGAGCAGCTCTGCAATTTTGGATCTCGGAAAACGCCTGTCTGATGACGTCACTCACGAACACCGCGCGGATGAGGCCAATGGCTCCGCCCAGTTGCTGGAGCAACCATCAAAACTGTGCAACCAGTTTTTATGACCTAGTGAATGACCGTTGTCGTTCATAGAGCTAGAAAATAAGAGTCGCACCTCTGCAATGATTTTTACATGTAGCGTATATATCTCAGCACGTTCTTCTTTCCGAAATTCAATCGACCATGAATCGAGCCTGTCACCTCTGACGACGCCGACGGATTTCTATGACATAGTTCTTTTATATATAAAGAGTTTAGAATCAGAAAGTGTAAACCGAGCTATATTCTAAATTCTCGTAGATCTATAGTCCGTCTTCGGGCCTTCTCTGTGGAGTCACGGTTTCCGCCCGGACGGAAAAAGTGACCGGACCTTTTGGAGGCTGTTGGTGGGGGCCGGTGTTGGTGTGGGTGTTGCTCGTGTCTCGCCTCTGCCTCATGGCTTTCAACTTCGGGGCGGCTGCTGGCGCCGCGGCCGCCCCAAACCCGGCGGGTGAGTGTGGAGGCGAGGAGGGAGGCCAGAAGGCCTTGCCGGGACGAGTTTCCGGGCCGTGAGGGTGGAGGGAGGGAGAGCTCCACCCGTTGAATGCCTGCCTGGCTCTTGGAAACCATGGCGGGGAGAGGAGGAAGGAGTGAGGGAACCCGCCGGGGTCTACGTGAAGTGATATTGTCGGTTTATTAAACCGCCGGATAGTTTACCTGAAGAATTCTGGGCGGTTTTTGCGATTTGGGCTCGCTTGGAAACCACAAAGAGGGAGGAAAATAACATTACCTCAAACTGGGGTGGGGGGGTGGGGGTGGGGGTTTCCAGAAAAATGGAGAAGGGGTCAAGAGCCAATTCTTTGAGGCCGCTTCCAGCAGGCAGGGACCACCAACCAGCTGCCTACCAGCCCCGGCGAAGGAGTAGAAGAAAACTTATACAAAAATGTGGTTTATTTATTTATACAGGCGGCCCTCGACTTACAACAATTCACTTAATTACCGTTCGAAGTTCCACCGGCCCTGAAAAAAAAGAGACGTTATGGCCGTTTTTCACAGTTAGGACCCCATGGTCACGTGATTAGAATTCCGGGTTTTTAAGAATTGAAACTGGCTTATCTGAAATGGTGTTGAGCAGGGGCCTGGACTAGAAGACCTCCAAGGTCTCTATTTTATTTCATATTTTCTATTCTATTTTCTACTCCATATTTTTTATTCTATTCTACTCCATATTTTCTATTCTATTCCTATTCTATTCTACTCCATATTTTTTGTTCTACTCCATTCTATTCTATTCCTATTCTATTCTACTCCATATTTTCTATTCTACTCTCAATATTTTCTATTCTACTTCATTCTTTTCCTATTCTTATTCTATTCTACTCCATATTTTCTTTTCTACTCCATTCTATTCCTGTTCCTATTCTCCATATATTCTATTCTCCATATTTTCTATTCTACTCCATTCCATTCTATTCTGTTTTTATACAGGTAATCCTCAACTTACAACAGTTCACTTAGTGACTGTTCAAAGTTATGATGGCTCTGAAAAGAGTGATTTATGACTGTTTTTCACACTTATGACCATTGCAGTATCCATATGGTCATGTGATCAAAATTCAGACGCTTGGCAACAGGTTCATATGAGTGTTGCAGTGTCCCGGAGTCATGTGATCCCCTTTTGTGACCTTCTGAATGAGGAAAGTCAATGGGGAAGCCAGATTCACTTAACAACCATGTTACTAATTTAACAACTGCAGTGATTCGTGTAACATCTGTGGCAAGAAAGGTCATACAGTGGGGCAAAACTCACTTAACTGATGTCTCGCTTAGCAACAGAAATTTTGGGCTAAATTGTGTTTGTAAGTCAAGGACTACCTGTATTTGGCATTTCTGGACTGCCTCTCTCCCTCAGATCGGGACTCTGGGTGGTGTGCAGTACAGTATCAAAATATAAAATGGCATATGAGCATTCAAAAGTTTAATTTTTAAAAAATTGTAGAATTATTAGAAATCAACATCCTAACACCAAGCTTTGAGGAGCCTTGCAGTGACTTTCCATGGTTCTGTTGATTGGGGCTGATAGGAACACATGTTCTTACATCCCTGAAAAATTTCTTATGTTCCCTTTTGGTCACCATGATTAAAAAAAAGATGTTGAGACTCTAGAAAGAGTGCAGAGAAGAGCAACAAAGATGACTGGGGACCGGAGACTAGAGCATATGAAGAACGATTGCAGACATTGAATATGTCTAGTCTAATGAAAAGAAGGACTGAGGCTGACATGATAGCAGTGTTCCAATATTTGAGGAGTTGTCACAGAGGATAGGGTTGGCCTGCTTGGTGCCTAATGTTGGTTTTTAAAATTAAGTTGTCCTAAAGAATTAGGAACAGAAAAACTCTTGTGTTTTATAATTCCTGCTATTGATATTATTGTATTTCTTCTAGTACTAAAGAAATGGATTTATTGCTTCAATGTTTGATTTCTTACTGACTCTACCTTGCTTTCTTTATGCTTCCCACTCATCAGGATTTGGTGGGCTTGAAGCAGCAAATTCCACTGCCACTGGGTTTAATTTTGGGGGTTTTGGATTAACTGCTAATCCTGCAGTGAACTTTAATATTGGGAATTTTGGTGTCTCTACTACTTCGGCGCCACCATTTAATTTTGGTAACAGTCTGGCCAGTGCAGGTAGAGAATATTAATGTGATGCTCATAATTATTTTGTTTTTGGAGGGATCCAAGAATTCAGTTTATACTTTCCAGTTTTTTAAAGTTCATCCATGAATGAGTTGCATTAAAATCTGTAAAAAGTCCTTCAAGCCAAGATTTGACAAAACATTTCTCTGCTTTTATTATTCATTTTAAAAATAATTATTTATAAATACATATGATTTTTTACCTGAAATGCTTTATTTACAAAAGAAAACCCAGAGTTTATGAAATGGACAGCCTATACATATAATAAATAAAATGTATAGACTACCCCAATCTGTTATGACTCTGGGTGGCTTACAAAATATATTGGAAAAATAGTCTGCCTTACAGTGAAATGGGCAGCAAGATTATTAAATAATAATAAAGTACAATTACCAATAGACCAGAATAATAACAGTCAAAAGCAGAACATTGTTTAGGGGTCATCATCCAAGCATAAGGTCTGAAGTTATAGCCAGGTCTTAAGGATGCACTAAGTAGTTCCAGAAATTTGCCAGATTTCTTCATTGTTTTATCAGTGATAATAACTAAAAATTCAGCTGTGCTTAGAGATGTAGGAATTGTCATGAATAAGTGTTCTCATTTCTAACAGTAGCTGCATAAAAAATAGCAGAAATCAGTTTAACTCAGTGGCCAAGAAATTAAGCATGATGAACTGAGAGCAAATGTAAAATTTGCACAGAGCTGTAAGTTGATTTTTAATGAATTTCCACTCAGATAATAAATACATAGCAAGAAGGTACACAATCTTGCTGATGGAAGGGACACACATATATACACAAACACTTGTGCAAATATGTGTGTACATGTAAGGTATATAGTGTTCTGGCAAATATTCTCAGTTATACTTCTAGTGTATATCTTTGAGTCTGTGTATATGAGCATGTTTTCAAATCATATGGATCAAGATTGAGATATGATTTTTTTGTCCAAACAAGATGAACCCAATTACCTTATAATACTTGTAGGGATACAGAGTTGTAATTCTATGGCATAAGGGCCAAAACTATTTCATAATTTAAAGGTATTTGTTTCTGTTTCTTGAATTCTTGGACTCTGCTACATTTATATATATTTCCCATTTCCTATGTCTCTTCATTGGATTTCAATCATGAATCCACCATGCTTTTCTCAAGGTTCTGTGGAAAAACAAATTGTATACGATCAGCACCCAAAAAAAAAAAAAATTCCCGGCTGGCTCTGATTCAAAACATTCAACAACAAAGACTTTTTGTTTAAAAAAAATCTATTTTTGCTGACTTTAATAGTAATTATCTCTGTATTTACTTCTATTTTTTGTATATTTCTTTTGTATTAATTGTTATAGCTGCTCGTATATGAAATTATCTTCATTTCATAGTTCCCATCATTTCTGTGCTATGTATGCAGACATTTCAACATTCAATGCATTGTAAATTCACATTCACTGTTAAAACAATCACCACCTTAAGTAATAATCCTAATAACACTGTTTTGTGATTCATTGGAACTGTTTTCTCAGTATGCATTTTCTGTGGAGCTGGTTTGCAAGGAAAAATGAAGAAGGGATACAGAAATGTGATTTGATCAGTTCAATTCATGTAGAAACTGTGCTGCTTGTTTAGATAGGCTCATAGAACTTGCAAAGATGGTTCGGCAGTTATTGCTATCCAAGTAGCAATAACAAACCACTTCTGATCCTTCCCATATTTATTAAATTGTTTCCCTGTGCTTGAGAGAGTCCCAGAATTATTAATCCATCCCACTTGCTTATATATGGTGGGACTTCATTAACATGTTTTCTCTCCTAGCATACTTTAGCTAATCTGGAAAAGAAGTTTAACAGGATTTGATCTGGTTAGTATTTTGATGCAGGTTAACCTGAAAAACTGTAGACTACTCTGAAAGTTTGAAAACAAAAGTCCTGCAAGAAAGTTATAATTAATCCCTATCGTGTTCTTGTCAAGATAACTACATGAGTGCGTTCATAAAGTTTCTAGGAATTGAGCTTAAGTCCACTTCCTTCCTTCCTTCCCTTTTTTCTTTCTTTTTCATTACCACTCACTCTCAGTGACTCTGGGCGGCTTACAAAATTTTATTTATTTATTTAGTGTATGGCAAATACATGGATTTATCAGACATTGGGCCGGAGTAAGCCCTTGATGGACATTTGGACACAATGTATTTTGTTCAGGAGCACCACAGTTACACTGGATGGTATCGTATGCTGCCGTAAAGTCGATGAACACATGTGGCTTTTAAGTCTTGCTGGAAACCAGCCTCGATAGGTCCTGTTAGGCCCAATTCGTCTTGTATCAGTTGCCATGTATTTAGAGAGCCAGGAGTTCTGCAAAGATGTCTGGTTGCCAGCTGTCATTAACTGCCAATTCTTCAATGTAGTCTGGCTGCCAGTTGTTGCTAGTCGTTTGGTTCACACTACCATGCAATCCAGGGTGCACCATGAGGCGAACTAGCATCACACCCCGCCAATATACAACATAAGAATAATAACACCCCCAGCCTGACAGCAACCGAAAAGCTGCTTGATGGGCTTCATCCTGCTGTGGGTTCCTTTAGGTCTATTGGCAAAACCAGGTCTTTGGGGTCTTGCAATAGAGTGTCAAAGTAGGGGGCTGTCTAATCTCTGCAAGGATGATATTCCAGAGGGGGGAGGAGCCACCACGGAGAAGGCTCTTTTGGGTCCCACTGGGTGTACCTCTTTAGAAGAGGGAACCCACAACATTCCTTGCCTCCCTGCTCTAGTGAGTCTGGTATACGTGACTGGGAAAAGACGATCTTTCAAATAATTACAATGATTATTTTTAAAAAATGCTTTCATTGTATGGTTGGCTGGGGAATACTAGGAGTTGAAGTCCACACATTTTCAAGCAGACAAGGCTGAGAAATACCGGCCTTCAGTAAATATGTCTTCTCCTCATCTGAATTGTGAGCAAATATATATTTTTACTAGATTTTCTCCTTCCGCCTAAAAAAGAGTCGCAAGTGTGTGTACATTTTCTCTAATGATGAACTAATGCTGGCTATTTTCTGCTGTCACTGGATCTTGTGTGAGTATCAGATCACATCAGCCTCATTCATTTGTCACCATCTCTCTTCTCCAATCAGCATGCTGTCATTGAACAATTGACTGCCTTGCAAGAAGTGATCCTCCTTTTAATTTACATAATTTGGTTTCCTAGGAGCTTTTGGGGGCTTTGGGACCACCACCACCACCCCGGGGTCCACCTTCAGTTTCTCAACTCCTGCAAATACAGGTAAGTGGCCGAAAGTCACCTATTGTTCTCGCCCAGCCTTGGCAAGTAGTGATAAGATGTTTACTTGCGAGTAAAAGAAACATTTTGATAACAGGGCGGGAACGGTCTTTTATTCACAGGGATAAACAAAAAATCAAAATGTAAGTAGTCCCAATAAACCTAGGTTTATCCAAGAATTCTGAATTGTTTGCTGTATGCTAAAAACAAATGGTTGTCTGTGACACCTGGCCACTCCCAAAGCCCTCCTATTTATTTTCCAGCCAGGGAGGGGCTGGCTATTGTTTGCGTCTGCCTCTCCCTGAGAGCTGGCTTATTGTTTTCCATTGCTCCTCTCCCCTCCCCTCCCCTCCACATGTATCTGAGCCCCATCTGTTCTTCCCCCTCACCCAGCTCAGGCCCCAAAGGCATCTGCGCCTCCACCTGGGGAGGATGGAAACCCCCCCCCCACCTCTGATGCTGTCTCCTTATCAGAGCCTTCCAAAGGCTCCAAAACTGGCCCAGGCTCTCCCTCCACCTGCTCCTCATTGACTGCAGCTATCTCTGCTGGCAGACGGGTCATAACACCTGTACAGATATGGCTTTCTGATTAAAGTGCATGCGTATTAAGGGAAATTAGCTTGTTTCTTGGCTGACGTTCTTTCTCCTTCCTCCAGGGTTGTTTGGAGCTACCCAGAACAAAAGCTTTGGTTTTGGTACCACCTTTGGAACAGCACCAACTACAGGAACTGGCCTTGGCACTGGCTTGGGAACCGGTTTGGGATTTGGTGGTTTCAACACTCAGCAGCAACCAAGTAAGTAGCGGTAATCCTTGACTTAACAACCACAATTAAGCCCAAAGATTTCTGTTGCTAAGCGAGACAATTGTTATGTAAGATTTGTATCATTTTGCAACCTAAGGGAATCACTGTAGTTGTTATGTTTGTAACACAGTTGCTCAATGAATCTGGCTTCCCCATTGACTTTGCTTATCAGAAGGTGGTAAGAGGTGATCATGTGACCCACGGGACTTTGCAACCATGATTAATATGAACCAGTTGCCAAGTGTCCGAATTTTGATCACATGACTCCGGGGATGCTGCAACGGCCATCAATGTGAAAAACAGTCATGAGTCACTTTTTTCAGTGCTGTTGTGACTTTGAATGGTCACTAAATGAACTGTTGTTAAGTCGAGGATTACCTATAGCTAGAGGTTAACTATTTTCAAAGAGTTTATGTAAACTCTCTGTGTTAAGCTGGAGAAATCTCCCTCTTCAAAAGGATAATTTTCTCGTCTTCTTTTGACCGACCTGCAACTAACAGGGGCGAAGCCACTGTTCTCCCACCCCTTCGTGAACTAATGAGTGCTCTGTGGGCAAAGAGACAATATCCGAAATCAATATTCCAATCAGCTGTTTCCAGAAGTAATCACAGCTATTTCTGAACAGGACTTTGAAATAATAATAAAAAAAAGACACTGAAAGTGTTTTTGATGAAAACATAGGATCACATAGAGCTTGTCATCATCACTGATCAGACAATACAAACCTGACCTACTGCAGGAGCATTCTGGGAAATGTCCCAATTCATTTGGGGCTGTCCCAGGTGAGACAAAGCTGAATTACGTTGTCGGAGGCATCCCAATGCTCATTCCTAGCTGCTCTTAATTTGTTTGTTTTTTTGAATCTGGGGCTTAAACAGTCATGGGACTTTTTAAAGCAACTTTGCATGCTCCCTGGAGTTTTCAGAGAAAAAGGAAAAGTCCATAAGGCATTGCAGTCTTAACAACTGGTAATGCCTGAAACAAGTTTCCAGTATAGGTAGTCCTTGAGTTACAACCATTGATTTAGTGAGCATCCAAAGTTACAGTGGCACTGAAAAAAGGTGACTGGTTCTTGCACTTACAGCCCTTGCAGCATCCCCAGGGCCACAGGAGCAAAATCCAAGTGTTTGGCAACTGGAACATATTTATGATGTTTGCAGCATCCCAGGCACATGTGATCGCTTCTACAACCTTCCGACAAGCAAAGTCAATAGGGGAAGCTAGATTTGCTTAATGACTGTGATTCACTTAACAACTCTAGTTATTTGCTTAAACCACTTTGGCAAAGAAGGTCATAAAAATCAGGTTGAACTGACCAATTGACCACCTTGATTAGCAATGGGCATTCTGGTCCTAATTATGGCCTGTGGTATTTAATCATCTAAAATCACCTGGCTGTATTTCATGCCTAAGACAGACCTAGAACTCTTCGTCTCCTGGTTTCTAGTGGTGCCTTTAACCACTAGACCAAACTGGCTCTCCAATTCTGCAGATCAGTGTTTCTCAACCTTGGCCATTTGAAGACAGGTGAACTTCAACTCCCAGAATTCCCCAGCCACTAAAGAATTGAAGTTGTTGAGGTAATTCCCCATTAGGAGAATGAGCGCATACAGGGAGACGTAGTGAGAGTAATGTTGAATAATACACACACAGCACACAGATACACTGTACAGTTAATGTAGTTTTTTACTTCCAATAAACGTTTAAGCAAAGTTCAAACACAGTCCAAGTCATTCACGGTTAAATCAGTCGGTTTTCAGTCCAGGGATAATCCAATAACGAAGTCCAGTATCAAAAACAGTTCAGTAACAGACTTACATGAAATCCAAGAATAACAGTCAATTAGGAGGAACGGCAATACTCTCCAACAGAAGGGAACAGAAACTCACTGAGATTGAGACTCTTCTGAGACTAAACAACCCAGGTTTCTGGCTCCATCTTATGGCCGTTTGGTAGACTTGACCTGCCTTTTAATAGCAGATCTTCTAATCCAACTTTAGCACTTGGAGGTCTCTTCAGCCAGCCTGCTCAAGCCCCCACACAGTCCAACCAGCTGATCAACACAGCCAGCGCGCTTTCTGCCCCCACCCTCTTGGGAGATGAGCGAGATGCCATTCTGGCCAAGTGGAATCAGCTGCAGGCATTTTGGGGCACAGGCAAAGGGTATTTCAACAACAACATTGCCCCAGTGGAATTTACGCAGGAGAACCCATTCTGCAGATTTAAGGTAGGAGGTCTTTCTCTCGTCCTTGTGTCTGAACTATTGAATTATTAGCATCTGGCAGACGGTACAGAATAATAAAAACAAGGACAAATAGGTTGAAAAACAGCTTCTATCCCAGGGCAGTAGCTCTTTTGAATTCTGCTGTATAATGCAGTGTTGGTGTGGTGTCGGGGGTTTCTGGTTCAATGGGTGAAGGGTGAAGGATGTGTGTTTGTGTTTATTTTCATGGTCATGGTCATGATGTGCACTGAAGATGGTGTTTGATTTCATTGTATGAGGTACAGTGACAATAAAGTAAACTAAAACACTAAAACTGGATTGAAACATTTGGTTGGCTGGCTGTGGGTGAGCTGTTCCATCTGATGGGAATTTAAAGATAATCAGCTTTAATCTATGTCAGCTCAGTGTTCACTTTTAATGCCTCCTTAGTGCTTCTGTTGATACAGAAAAAGAATGAGCATCTGCAACTGAAAAGACCGTTGTCTCTTTTACAGGCCGTGGGCTACAGCTGCATGCCCAACAACAAGGACGAAGATGGCTTAGTGGCACTAGTCTTCAACAAAAAAGAAACAGAGATTCGTGGTCAGCAGCAGCAACTTGTGGAATCGTTGCACAAAATCTTGGGTTCAAACCAGACGCTTATGGTCAATGTAGAAGGTGTAAAGACAATGCCAGATGACCAGTAAGACAATTGGGTACTCTATTTAAACCCAGAAAGAGCTGTGGGGGCGCACTATTTCAGACTAACAAGAAAGGAGATTTTTTTGTAGCTCAAGGTTGGAATGAGGGTCCTTGGTGCTCTCTGAGCTTGGCGGTTTTCTTACAGATGTTTCATTACCCAACTAGGTAACATCATCAGTGTTGATAATGTTACCTGATTTGAGTAAGAAAACATCTACAAGAAAACAAGCAAGCCTAAGAGCACCAAGGACCCTTCATTTCAGGCCACTTCTGCCCACAGCCTGGAGTTCGATTCTGACCAGCTCAAGGTTGATTCAACCTTCCATTTTACCATGGGTAAAATGAGGACAGATTGTTGGGGGCAAATATGCTGTCTGTAAACCACTTAGAAAGGGCTGTAAAGCACTCTTAAGTGCTATTGCTATATTTTATCCTATCTATAAACAGCCTTTCCCAAAAAAGTTTCCCAAACCAAGGCTAAACTTAAGATTTATTGCAGGGCTGCCAACTCTCACGCAATCAGCGTGAGACTCACGCAATTCAATCAGTTTTGACTGTCTCACTCTGATAAACAAAATCTCACGCTAAACCCCCAAAATCATGGAATGTACAAAAATATCCCTACATTCTCTGATTATATTCCGAATATTCCCCTTAGCTTAGGAGAAGGATGAGCTCCCAGCGCCGCCCCGCCCTGCCCAGCCACCCCGCCCTGCCCAGCCACCCCACCGCGCCTCTTTTCCCGCCTTAATCCTTCTGCCGGCGTCCCGTAACTGTCACGATGCCGATCATTATCGCTTCAGGAAAGCGAAGAGCAGGAGGCTTCTTCGCCGCCCGGGGCGCTCGCAGCCACTTTGCCCCGCCCTCTCCCTCTCTGCAATGTCCTCTGGGACAAGCCAGCTGCCCTAGGCTTTCCAAAGAAGGACACGAGGGGGCTGGCAAAGCCTCTTTACAGCCTCGGCCAGTAATAACAATGGTAAGCAAAGCCAACGGAGTGGCTTCCATTTAACCCTTTGGTGTTTAAATCTTTGGTGATGTTTCTTTATTTTCTCTGGCTGGATTTCTGACCCAGGGGAGAAAGACCATTTAAAAAAGCAAAAAGGACAGAAAGAACACCAAGAAAGAATGGGACAACCCCCCCCCCCCCCCCCAAAAAAAAAGATCCAACACAACTCTGAATAAAATTATTATTATTTTAAATTTTATTATTATTATAATTATTATTACCACCCCTTTACACGCCTTATGCTCTCTTTTAGCTGATCCAAAAGAGTCTTCCCAAACCAGCAAGGCGAGAAGCGCGCCAGGCTGATCTATAAAGGGGCTGGGCAGCTTTTTTGCAAAATACTTAATAGAAAGGTTGGAGGACTGACAGGATTACATCTCTGGCAGTGGATGAAGGAATCACTTTTTCCTCTTTCTCCTTTGAGTTTAAATCCTAGGTCTCCATGCACCAGATCGACAGGACTGTACTACATTATTATCATATTTTCAAACCCTTAGATAAGGACTCAATAAGGACTTTTTTTGATGCCAGTAGGCTTCTCAGCCCCAAATTGGGATAGCCCTGACTCAACTAGAACATATTCTAATCTTAACACAATTTACCATCCAAAGAGCAGTAAGACCATTAAGTTCAGAATCTAAACTTACCCAATAAATAATATACTGTTTCCTCACTGTGCTCAAGCTTCAGAATACAGTAGATGAGTTTTACAGTTAACAATATGTATATTTATATGAAGCACTCATTATTTGATTAAATGTTTAGTTTATACATGTCTGAAATTATGAACCCCTATTTCAGTCAACAAGTTAGTATATAATTAAAGACTGAGACTATAGCATTTGATATTGGCATGTAGTATGGTATTTGATACAGAAAGAAGAATACCCATTGATGTATTTGCATTATCTCTGTAGTTTCGGGTTTTTGTCTTTTTGTTGCACATTGAATTCATCCTATAGTGGTCTATAGTACATCACTAAGCTAATAAAGTCAGTTGAGGTAGAATACTGCAGTTACAAGTCAGGAACTTCAATTATTCATGGTCAGTGAACTGCATTATTAATATCTTACAAATCCGGTTCAAGTACATTGGTGCTGCTTGCATGTATGTATGTATGTATATGTCCAAATCATGACTAAAGTATGCATCAGATTGCACCATTTAAAATGTAAAATTGTCAAAGCTCCCTACCGTGGAAGGGGGGACACCCCCCTTCCACACCATCCCCCCCCCCCTCGGTCGCTTCGCTCCCTCGCAGTGTCTCACTCCGAACTATCACTCAAGGTTGGCAGCCCTGTATTGTGTTCAGATGGCCTCCAATAAAACTCTCATTCATTTATCTTCTGTCCATCTGCTCACTAGTCTGGTTCACACCACACACTTTAAGAGAGGGGTTTTTTTCCCCCTGAATGCATCGGGTGAACTCCATCATCATTATTTTTAAACAATGGCTTAGATTTGGGTTGTATGAAGAGAACTGTAGTTTATTCAGTAAATGCTGGCTAAACTAAACTGCAGATGTGTGGAGTGCTACTTCTGACCTATTGGTCTCCCTGGTAGCAAAAAAAGTGAAATTCATCCAGAGGTTTTTCATCCTGGGGAAATTCAACTGTACCTTTTCCGTCCGTACTGTAATCCAATAAGACCCAACAGAAAATTGATTCTTTTTCCTGCACTCTGATTTTCGGTGCTATGAGATTTTCCTTTGAAAACAACAGGAACGGGGACATCTTACTTCCTTAAAACATTCAGTCGGTTGAAGTTTGCGGCGTGCCACTTGATGCCAAATAACTACATAATTCAAAAATCTTTCATAGGTTAATCCTCGACTTGCAAACATAATTGAGCCCATAATTTTGGTCATAAGTCATGGTCATTAAGCAGGCTGCCATGTGACCCCATCACATTTTTACAACCCAAAATGCAGCCATGTGACTACAGAGAGGCAGTCATCAGAACTTCAGATCTGGGTCAGGTGTCCTTTTTTCTGAGGCCCATCGTAGTGACCAGTCATAAGTCAGGGCCTGCCTGCCTGTCAAATCTGAATCTTTTCCCTGATCTTTTAGGACAGAAATAGTGATCTATGTGGTTGAACGGTCACCCAACGGGACTTCCAGGCGGGTTCCAGCCACCACCCTGTATGCGCACTTTGAACAAGCCAACATCAAAACCCAGTTGCAGCAGCTTGGCGTGACCCTCAGCATGGCCAGGACGGAGCTCTCTCCAGCACAGGTTAAGCAGTTGCTGCAGCATCCTCCTGCAGGTAAACCAGGCTTGGGGTGGATAATCAAGTATTCCTCTCGTACAAGTGAGTGAATGAATGGGTGTTTTTAAGGAAGTGAGTGTTTGAGCAATTCTTGGAGCAAATGGCTTATAAAGGAAGAACTAGCTTTGTAAACAAGGATGAGGACTCGGTACTTTTGATTGCAAATGGTCTTTTCACTAAATTCCTGTGAGGTTGTTTGGACAATATTTACAGTTTCAAAAGATACTGCATTCGGACAGGAAGGAAAGAATATTTGTTGAGTCTGTCAGCACTGAACATGAAACCAGTGAGAGGCCACTACTTAAGAAAAAACAATTTCCTGTGTTTTTGTGTTACATTTAAGCAAGGGAAACACTATCATTCAGTTGTCTTTGACCCATTAAAGAGAAACTGCCTTCCTTCCCTCCCTCTTTCAACCTTTCTCCCTCCTTCCTTTCTCACACAACTTCCCTTCTTCCCTTCTCTTCTTTTTCACATAATCTTTCTTCTTTCCTTCCTTCCTTTCCTTCAGCTTTCTTCCCTTCTTTCTCTTTGTTCTCACACAACCTCCCTCCCTCCCTCTCTTCTCACACGACTTCCCTTCTCTTCTTTTTCACACAATCTTCCTTCCTTCTTTCGTTGCATCCATGTTTTATATGGCTTCTCATATCACATAAGTGCCACTAAGCAGCCTACAAAGACTAAAACTACACACACACACGCACACACTCATACTAATGTAACCCCTGATATTAAAGGATTTGGGGTTTGTTACATGAACGAGTCTCAGAAATATGATTATGTTATTTATTTACTTATTAATCAAATTTATATAGCTGCCCATCTCACCTGAGACATTTATATACACTACATTTGCTTATATACACACCATTCCTTTGTATTAGAAAAGAGAATCTTTACATAACCCTGAGGGTCTGGTTTAAATTGGTTTACCTGCTAACTTAAAAGGAAAAGCTCTTAGATCTTAATTGGCATGGTATGTTTATTATTTCAGCTAGAATTTCCAGTATTTTACCTAAACTTTAAAGCCCTGAGGATTAAACCATAAGGGATATTTCCTGTTCAAAAGAAAGGCAAACCTTTTTTTTAATCCTTTGTTATACTAATAAAAGATGGAGAAGAAATCAGCTCTATTCTTTTCCCTTTTACAGGTGTTGATCCAATCATTTGGGAACAGGCTAAAGTGGACAACCCAGATCCTGAAAAGTAAGCAGGCTTGCAAGATGACTCATAAGAAGCTTACCTTTGGAGTAATTTGCGAAAAGAATAACAACATTTTCCAGGGGAGGGATGGAGAAATTGAAATAATTGGTTCAGAAAATAAAACAAAACAAGATTCTCGCTGCAAAGTGGCTGCTTTGATGATTAGTTGTGTGGAAGAAGCTTTTTTCTCTCCCATATTAAATTACCTCTTTCCTTCTCATCTCCGCAGTTTTATTCTCCATTTCTTTTTCCTTCTCTTCTTTCTTAGTCGGTCTTCATTTTTCTTCTTTTTGTTAATGAAAAACATCTATTTTTATAAAATAAATCGAAGGCTCCTAATTATTTCTGTAGGAAATCTTGGTTTTTTTTTTTCCCACTCCTTTATGATGTACAAAAACATTATTACTCCGCAGATTCATAGCACTCCTATTTATCCCCTGGCACGTAAATGAGTGTTTCATGTAAATGAGTGTTTCTCAAACCTCAGTGACTTTTTAAGATGTGGATTCCAACTCCCAGAATTCCCCATGGTTGGTTTGAGAAACACTGGCTAAAATTATTGTTCAATCTACGATCTGTAAGGTAATAATTGCCCCGCCTTTTAAAGTGTGCATTTAATTTTTTGCATTTATGTTCATCTTATTTTAGGATAAATAGCTTTATTAATTGGTTTTTTAATTGCTCTCTGTATCACACCGGGGCTCCTTTGGGAAGAAGGGATTGATAGCAACGGTTGCCATTCATCTATTTTTTGCTGAATCCATGCTCTTAACTTCCGCAGGCTGATTCCAGTCCCAATGGTTGGCTTCAAGGAACTCTTAAGGAGGTTGAAAGTTCAAGACCAAATGACAAAGCAGCATCAGAGCCGACTGGATGTAAGTGTCTACTCTTTGACCCCCATCCCTCTCTTCTGAAGTACTTAAGGCTTGACCACGGATGGTGGAGATGGCAATAGCACTTAGACTTGTATACCGCTTCATAGTGCCTTACAGCCCTCTCTAAGTTGGAGCTCTGGAGGGGGCTACTAGATTGAGAGCAGACTCCACCTCCTCCCCCCTTGCTCTCTGCTCCCCACTTGTCCATCTTTTTTACGAGTCATATGGATGTATTTTCTTCATTTTCTTCATTTTCTTCTTCTTTGTTTATTGTTTTTTTTCTATTATTTTATTTTCGCTTTGTTTAAACTTCCTTTATTATTATTGTAAGCCGCCTAAAGTAATCCCATGGAGAAATAGGTAGCAAATAAATGTAATAATTATGGCAATATCAAGTGTGGGGTTTGTCACAGATGAGTTTTAGTGCATGTGTGTGTGCATGCATGTGTAGCTAGACAGAGAGAGAAAAAGAATTGAGAGCGATCATTTATTGCTAAAATGACAGGGACTCCAAATGGAGTTGCTTCCAGTTCCAGAAGAGAAAATGGAAAAGGTGAACAGATTCTAGGGATGGAACCAAATTGATTGTTCAAAGTGGGTTTCTTTGTCTGTACATCTGAGCCAATCTTTTATCTGTAGATAATATCAGAAGATATAAGCGAACTTCAAAAAAACCAGACTACAACCATGGCCAAAATAGCTCAGTACAAGAGAAAGCTAATGGATCTTTCCCATCGAACGTTGCAGGTAAGCCTGTGCTTGCAGATTTTTTTATTTTTTATTTTGCCTTTCAGTAAAAGAAAATAGAGCCTGTTTACATTACATAAACTTCAAAATGTGAAAGATCCAGAAAACTTTAGTTCAGTCAGGAAGTCAACCTGATGAGATGGCTGGAGAAGAAAGTATATGGTAGTCCAGTGATGGCTAACTTTTTCGTTGTCGTGTGCCAAAAGTGCGCACGCAGGCACATGTGCCTGCACCCCATAATACAATGCGCGTGTGACCTCCCCTGCCCCCCCGGGCATGCACGCATGTCTCCCACGTGCCTGTCTCCCCCCGCGCATGCGCGGCAGATACCTGACAATCAGCTGGCTGGTGGGGGCACATGCACATGCACAGTGAATCAGTTCCAGGCAATGGCTCACGTGTCGGCAGAAATGGCTCTGCGTGCCACTTCCGGCATGCGTACCATAGGTTCACCATCATGGCTCTAGTCTAATAAATGTTCAGAAATGCAATTATACTCTTAGAGTTACATTTTCCAAAGGTTGCAGTGCTGTCTTAGCCATTTATTAAAGTTATACGTAGTCCATCTGCTAACCTACAAAAATATATGTATTGGGAACAAGAATATTCATAAATATAATTTAATGTGTGTATTAAAAATAGGATATATAATATATAGTAGAAAATTGCTTGATGAGGAAAGAAATGAACAAAACATTTGTAATGGGAAATGCTTATATTAAGAGAAATATACATAGAAATACTTCCGGATTTTGGCAAGATTTTGCAATCGGTGTAAGAATGGGAAAATAATTAGCTAAATAGAGACTTAATTGCTAAGGTCTGCTACAAATCCATTCTTTTCTCTCTTCCCATCTATTATATATAAGGTAAAATGGTGCCAAGTTCTGCAACCTTAATATAGCTAGCCAGGTGAGCTGTGCCCTTTCTCTCTTAGTATATATGTTACAGGTTTTACATCCCACTGTGAAACCTTCACATTGCCCTTGAGGCTAAAAGTAGGTAGTAAGCAGCCCTCACCAATCATAGAGAACCAGAACAACATTGTGAACTGACCAGAGTTGCTTCTTTATTGTTGCTTGCCTGTTTACAGGAATCTGGCCAGGCTGACTACATTCTACTGGTAGAAGAGAATATTTATAGCTCAGGGTTGAACTTTGGGATCCTTGGTGCCCTCTGAGTTTGGTTGTCTTCTTGCAGACATTTCGCCTTTGACACTTCCTTCCCTGCAAAGCTTCTCACTCCTCCCCCAGCTGGAGATTCCACCACAACGTTCTTGGAATGCTGTGGGATGGAGCTCCGTCGGAACAAACATGGGCCAGGTTCTCCCTGCTTCCCAAAGGATTAATTTTCTTTAGAGAATGCAGCTTCTGGGATATGTAATTATTTTTTAAAACATTTGTTGCAGGTGTTAATCAAGCAGGAGATCCAGAGGAAAAGCGGATATGCCATCCAAGCGGATGAGGAGCAACTCCGGGTGCAGCTGGATACAATTCAGTGCGAACTGAACGCCCCTACCCAGTTCAAGGTGAGCAGCTCAGAAGGTTGCAGTGGGACCCCCCACAACCTCAGACAAAACTAATCAGAACAGATTCCCAAGAATGGATCAAATAGATTTCTGTATTGTTTATTGCCATATTACAAGAATCTCGCTAGATTGTCTGCCTTCCCTTGTTAAACGGCAGACCTAAGCGATTGACCTTTGGTTTCTCCTACCAAATGGACTCTTAAGATGGAGCGACCTTTAACACACACATACCCCAGTCAGGAAGTCTTCTCCCAGATATTCCACCACACCTGGTGCCCTACAGGTATCCCTCAAATTACGACCTCCAATTGAGCCCAAAATTCCCATTGCTGAACAAGACAGTTGCTTAGTGAATTGTGCTTCATTTTACAACCTTTTTTTGCCACCGTTGTTAACTAAATTGCTGCAGTTCTTAAGCAAATATGGCTTCCCCCCCATTGAGAAGGCACAAACAATGGTCATAGGACCCTAGGGACATTCAACATAAATACCTGCCAGTTGCCAAGGGCCTGAATTTTGATCATGTGACCACAGGGGATGCTGCAATGGTCATAAGTGTGAAAAGCTGCAATAAGTCACCTTTTTTGGTATCATTGTAACTTCAGTCCCTAAAGGAATGATTGCAAGCTCAGGTCTACCTGTATGAGCCTTCAAAATGAATGTTTACATGCCATATCAGTCTTAAATTGCATTTAAGCTATTGGGAAAAGACCTCTGCTATTTCTGAAGCTCCCTTGAGGGTTTCCAGAGAGATGCATCCAGTTTTAATAGCAGAATTCCTCTTTGAAAACTTTGAGTAGCAGATTAAGCCTGTGGTCCTTGAACACCTGTGGATTTGTTTCAGATTAGATTAGATTAGGAACAGAACAGCTTTATTGTCACTTTGAATGTATGCTAATCATCGTACATTAAAAATAAAATTTCATTGCATACAGCTCTCAAAGGGTCTCCACCGCCAACACACATTACCTAACCATGATTGCAACTTTAGTGAGAAGTTAATGAGTTAGATCATCTTTCACCGTACCCAAACGCTTTTAAATTGTAAGCGATGAAATCACACTTTTGAATGCTTTTCCATGCCAAACGACAACAGTGAAGATCCCTTCCATCTGAGGCACTAATTTTATACACAGAACGGATTTTTTTGCAGGTAGGAAAATGCAAACGAAATAACACCGCTCGCTCTTCTGCCTTACTTCATGAATGCCTAAACTAGATTTGAATTTTGTAACTATCTTTTCCAGGGTCGGCTGAATGAGCTGATGTCACAGATCAGAATGCAGAACCACTTTGGAGCTGTCAGATCCGAAGAGAGATACTATATTGACGCAGATCTCTTAGGGGAAATCAAACAGGTGTGCAGTGGCTGGTATTTATTGTGAACCAAATCGATGAACATGGGGCTGAAATCTCTGCTTGAATCAATGAGCTCACCTTCCTTAGTGACTTTATCTAGATTCTTTATCATTGATTTTGAAAAAAAACCTGAATTGTAACTCTCTGTAAACATCAGACACGTACAAAATCTACTATGAATTATACTGGGACTCATTCTAGAGTTCCATCGTTAAAATAGCTATGTTGTGCCTTTAATGGTAATATTTCTCACTATTGGCAACTTTAAGAAGCTTGGTCTTCCCAACTTTAAGAAGCTTGGTCTTCCCAGAAACTCCCAGAATTCCCATTTCACGCCTTCTGCATCCAGTTATACAGACCTCAACTCCTAAAAAACTCAGGAATAGAATTCAGGGAATTGATGTGTGTGTGTGTGTGTGTATCTGAAGGCTATCTAAACTGGGAATGTCTGATTTAAAATATAATAGCAGAACCATTAGATTCTTGCATAAAAAGAAAAGAGCCAACACTTTTTTTGTTCCACCATTGTGAAGGATGATGTGAAAGAGGTAACAGTACTTTCATTTTTGATAAAATGGCTTAAGGAAACTGAGAAGCAAAATTTATGGTAGGGTGTTTAAAATAGAACCATCCTGCTGTCAAATAAAATCTTACAACGAAATCTTGCTGGAATGAGTTATATTCAGAACCAGAAATGCCGGCAATAATATTTTGTTAAAATGAACATAAGCGACAGAATGTTGATTAATGTTAATTAATTCTGTAGCTAATTACAGAAACATGGTTGCATTAATAAATTCTAATTTGGAAATGTTGTGAAATATATGAATAGTTCCCGGAAATAATTGCTTCAAAATGAGAGCAAAAAAACGCAAGTTCCAGTGTGAGTTCCTCTAACCTCTTTCCAGGATTCCTTTCCTCTGATTACATGATCATCTTTCCTCTATCACCCCCATTTGAGATTTCAGAGAGAAGGGTGAAATTTGTGGGGTTTTTTCAGTGTGCTTATAAAACGCCAGGTGGCAATGTTCAAAATCTGAGCAAAGTTTGGAATACTTTGGAACCAATTTGATCCAGTGGTTAAGGCATCAGGCTAAAAACTGGGAGACTGAGTTCTAGTTCTGTCTTAGACATGAAAGCCATGACTTTGGACCAATCACGCTAGGACAGGGGTCTCCAACCTTGGCAACTTTAAGCAAAGCTGGCTGAGGAACTTTGGGAGTTGAAGTCTACAAGTCTTAAAGTTGCCACGGTTGGAGACCCCTGCTCTAGGAGACCATGAATTCTAGTCCCACCTAGACATGAAAGCCGGCTTTTGGCCAATCACTAGGAGGTGATGAGTTCTAGTCCCATCTGAGTTCTAGTCCCATCTTAGACACGAAAGCTGGCTGGGTGACTTTTGGCCACTCTCTCTCTTTCTCTCTCACTTCAACCCACCTCACAGGGTGGTGGTTCTTGAGAAAAATAGGAGGAAGGAGGTGGTACATTCACCCCCTTGAGTTCTTTATAAAACGAATAAGGACAGGATAAAAAATAACATAAATAAATGCTCAAAGGAAGCAATCTGTATGCAATTTTCTCTTTCTCTTTTTTAGCATTTGAAGCAGCAGCAGGAAGGACTGAGTCACCTGATCAGTATTATAAAAGATGACCTGGAAGACACAAAGCTGATAGAACATGGCTTGAATGAGAGCATTCCGGTTAGAGGGGGAATCTTCAGTTGATCGATTGGTTCTTTCCATTGACTCTATGGGCACAGAAAACACCTTGTTTTCCTTCACTGAAATTCACCAGGTGGTTCTTTGGACCATAAATCTTAGTGAAGGTTCTGAGAGAGTGCCAGGTATTTGGCACTCTACCCTGAAGGTCAAAAGGGATAAAGGTTCTAGGAAGAAAAACCAACTGCACTTGATTTTAAGGTGGAAGGATACTTTAGGAACCGCTCTGTGATTTAAGCCTGCATTTCTGTTATGTTCAACTATGTCTCGGTTTTGTTTCTTGATTTTCCGAACAACACTTCCGGTGTTAAATTATTGGTGGGGAAAATAACACACCTACTCTGTATGAGAAACAATACAAAACAACTGGTTTAAAGGTGAAACACACTTGCCAATGTTTGGGAAAGAAACACAGGGCAAAGGTGTGTGTTCTTTCTCCCCCCCCCCCCCCCGCTTAACAATAATAAAACTCTTATAATTTTATATCAGTTCATCAGAATTTACAATGTTACTGAAAGGTAATGAAATCTGCTTTCTTTCTGTTACTCATCGATATGTTCTCTGTAGCGGATGACTTGTTTTCAAGATTACTACAGATGAAAACTGGGTCTAGGAGCTTAGTCTTGCCCAATCACTAATTAATCTGTTGGCCTAAATATCCTATGAGATTTGGAGCTACCAACATCCCTATCCACCACCTTCTGCTCTCAAGTAATCCAACAGAAACCTGCATTTGAAGCAGTGCTTATAGCTTTAACCCAGGACTCTCCAAACCTGGCAACTTTAAGACTTATGGACTTTAACTCCCAGAATTCCTTAGGCAGCCATGCCTCTCTGGGAGTTGAAGTCCACAAATCTTATTTGGAGACACACAATCCCCCCCTCCCACCTTTTAACATCCTTCTCCTAATGTATGGCACAGTGGAGGAATTGTGCCCTCTGTGTTATATTTCCTAAGGTGAAAATGAAATCCTTACAGTAATTGCATGCGAAAAGTTTTTTTTTTAAAGTATTGCTTTACTTTACCTAGTGCTGACCTTTCAGATTTCTTGGCAGAATGAAACAGCAGCTCCTGTTATAAGTGTTTTTCCATTTGTTATGTTATTAATTGCACCAGGGAGAATAAAGGCAGACTGTCAAACTGGATTGTGCTTACAAGTAGTTGGCTGGACTAAGTCATCTTGGCATCACTCCAAAATGCAAATGATCCATATCCAACTGGAATGAAAAACTATTTTTGAAATTTAGATGAGCAATTATGGTTAGAACCCAGTTTCTACCATTCTATGTTACTGCCTCTGCACAATGGTTTTGAAAAATTAATTAACTATACTATAGTGGTTTTGGAAAAATCTCAAACTGTCTGACAAATCAACATGTAAATGAAACAGACTTGAAACAAAGATACTTTTTGATTTTGGATTAGACATGATTGTGTTAGACTTAATTTTAAACCTTTCTTTTGCTAATGTATTAATCAGCCAAACTTGGCAATGATAACATTTTTTTTTCATTTGACCCATGTTGAAACTGTAACATAAAGGAAATGTCTGGTCACTGGATACTGTTGATAAAACTTTATTTGTATTATGCTTTAAAATGGAGTAAGACATTAAAAGCAATGTGGCTTTGAGTTTTTTCAAGCACTTTTTAAAAAGCTTCAATGTTTGAAAGTTACTGAGGGGAAAAAAAATTCAGATTTTTTTTTTCCTGTTGAATTAAAAGTAAAAATCGCTCCATTTGCAGCAGTAAATAATTCACAATTTGGAGTTAGTTCAGAGGCAGATTTTGGAGTAAAAGATGAGTACAGAATTAGCAATCTTGTTTTGAGGCAGCAGGTTTTACCCTACTAGCCCAGTTCATGGTGGCTTTGATTTTCACTAGGAAGATGGTTGTTTGACTAGGCGGAAGGCCTCAAGGAACTCATTGAAGTCGATTTTCCCATCCTTGTTGAAATCAATGCTGCGGGCCAAATCACGGATGTTTTCATCGGAGATATCAATATTCATATGGGCACTGAACAGCTTCCACATTTGATGGAACTCTTCGAGACAAATAAATCCTGCAGGATGAGAACAAAGCACAATCTTTCTTGGGGTGGGAAGGTCGGAAATAACAGTAATATCACTTCTATGTCTCCCAATTATGTGATTTTTTTTTTAAAAAAAATTTCTGCCGCTTTTTCAATGTACTTGATTTGCAAAAAAGAGTCTTGATTCTGAGATTGCAGTGGCCATCTTGACTTGGCACCTGGGGTCATCTTGTTTCTCTGTTTAGGTAAGGAAACACGGACTCAAGAATCCCCTGGTTATTTAGTTCCTTATAAAAGCAGCAACAGCATTGTTCTGGCCTCTGCCGGTGTATTATAAAATGCTGGGATGGAAGTTAATACTATTGTACCTTCCACGTGCATATAAAACCATAACACTTAGCTTTGTACACGAATGATCACTTTGGCTATTAAAAAAGGAAATTGGCAGATAATAAATGGCTTTTACCTGAACAATCGGTGTCAATGAGGGAGAAGATCGTCTCCAGATTGGATAAATTTCGGTAAATGCTTTCTAGCAAACTCGACTGAAGGCGCTGAAAGAAACAAGCATGCAAAAACCCCTTAATTTTTTTTTTCAAAACGTGGCTAGAATTAGTCAAATAGGCTTAACATAAGGGTAGAGATACGACCTTGAAAACAAATTTATGTTTTGTGAACGTCTATGGAAAGATGGTTCTTCAGCCTCCCTGGTTCCCACATTGTCACCAAATTTTCCATAGTTGGCAAGAAATTTCAGGAAGAGAAGGAGAAAGGGAATAACAGAGTTGGAAGGGGCCTTGGAGGTCTTCTAGTCTAACCCTCTGCTCAAGCAGGAGACTTTATGCCAAGTCAGCTAAATGGCTGTCTTAAAAGCCTCCAGTGATGGAGCACCTACAACTTCTGAAGGCAAGCTATTCTTACACTGATGGTTCTTCTCACTGTTAGGAAATTTCTCCAGAGTTCCGGGTCACTTCTCCCCTTGATCAGTTTCCATCCATTGTTTCTTGTTTTGCCTTCTGGTGCTTTGGAACATAGGTTGACTCCTCTTCTTTGTGGCAGCCCCTCAAATATCAAAACACTGCTAGCATATCACCCAGTAATGGGATTCAAATTTTTTACCACCAATTCAGTGGGCGTGGCTTGGTGGGCGTGCTTTGCGTGTGTGCAGAGGGTTTGTTACTGACCTCCTGCAATCCTGTACTCTCCCTGTGTCTTCAACAGCTGATTGCTGTGCCAAGCAGCTGAGCTTCAAAACCAGGAAATAAAAGTCAAAATAGAGCCCGGGAAAGTGGGCCCAGTAGCTGATCGTCGGAGCAAACCGGTTGGCTCACAGATGATCCTTGGAGCTACCGGTTCAGGTGAACCGGGCCAAA
This sequence comes from Hydrophis major, assembly GCA_033807585.1. Lineage (NCBI taxonomy): Eukaryota > Metazoa > Chordata > Lepidosauria > Squamata > Elapidae > Hydrophis > Hydrophis major. Next base: position 10,247,347 of record CM066333.1, on the reverse strand, counting down.
TCAGTAGAATACCACCACTGATGTCACCCCTAATCCTTATTTTCAGTAGACTAGACATATCCAATTCCTGTAATTAATCTTCATGTGTTTTAGCCTCTTGACCCCTGATCATTCTTCTTCTCTGCACTCTTTCTAGAGTCTCAACATCTTTTTTATATTGTGACCAGACCTAGGTGCAGTATTCCAAGTATGGCCTTACTAAGTCTTTATAAAGCAGTACTGATACGTCACACGATCTTGATTTTATCCCTCTGTTAATGCATCCTAGGGTTGTCCTGGCTTTTTTGGGCTTCCGCCACACGCTGCTGGCTCATATTTAAGTGATCGTCCATTAGGACTCCCAAGATCCCACTCACAGTTACTGCTATTAAGCTAAGTTTCACTTAATCTGTGTCTGTACGTTTGATTTTCCTTGCCTAAGTGTAGAAAAAGAATGTGACTATTGGTACGTGATGCTGGTTATCTTCATTCCCAGAGACCCTCTTGTCCAGAGGTCCCCAAACTTGGCAAATTTATGACTTCAATGCTGGCTGGAGAATTCTGGGAGTTGAAGTCCACAAGTCTTAAAGTTGCCAAGTTTGGGGACCTCTGCTCTAGTCTAGTGCAATACCTCTTGGGTTGAAGATTTCTCTTCTGTCACGATGTCTTTCAGCCACGTCCTGTAGTCCACTCTTCCATTAGTCAGCTGCAATATCAGATGTGGTCTCAGCATCCGCCATGGCAATCCCAGCTGGAGGACTGACTCGATGGCCTTTGCCCAGTCGTTTACACTGATGAGGCCTGTGAGAACACAAAAATAAAATTGTTTCAGAAGGACTTCGTGAAGGACCAACCTTATACGTATGGTAGTCCTTGAATTATGACCGTAGTGGATCCTGGGTTTGGTGGCCATTAGGTGAATCGATGGTTTTTAAGTAGAAGGGTTGTTCAGGGAGTGTGGCAGTTGTAAAGTGAATCAGTGGTTCACTGTGGGTCACCGTTTTGCCGAAAACCAAAAGTAACCCAGTTTTCGGCAAAATTGTTGTAAAATGCAGTCACATGACTGCAGGATGCCTCTGGCAGTTGTAAATCTGCCTGGTTACATATTAACAGAGTTAGAAGGGACCTTGTAGGTCATCTAGTCCAACCACCAGCCCAAGCAGGAAACCCTACACCATTTCTGACGATCTCTTCTTAAAAGCCTCCAGTGATAAAGCTCCCACAACTTCCGAAGGCAACTTCTGTTCCATGGGCTGATTGTTCACTGTCAAAAAAATTCTCCTTATTTCCAAGTTGGATCTCTCCCTGATCAGTTTCCATCCATTGTTCCTTGTCTGGCTTTTGGGTGCTTTAGAAAATAGCTTGACCCCCTTCCTCCTCCCTGTGGTAGCCCCTCAAATATTGGAAGGCTGCTATCATGTCTCCCCTGGTCCTCTTCACTAGACTAGCCATGTCCAGTACTGTGGTCTCCCGGCAGCCTGCAGAGATGGCAGCAGAGTCGGACAGTGGGGAAGAACATAGGCCGGTCTAGGAGTCTGGGGAGGACTCAAGACGATGGTCCTGTGTCTGATACAAAGATGGGGCCAGGACCATCTAGAAGTGATGTGCTGACTCCGGAGCCTCCAGAATCTGGCAGCAGCGAGGCAGAGGAACCAGGGGAGCCTGTTCCCAGTGTGCCTGTAAGCAGAGCTGCCTGAAAGCAAGAGCAGTTAAAACAAAAGGGGTGACTTGGGTGTAAGGCTTGGAGGTGATTGCCCTTCCTATAAGATATAAAGGAAGTGCAAAGGAACAGGAACCTTTGCAGGAAGCAACATTGTTCACTCTGGTCGGTTTGGAACCTGGTGAAGTTGTGCTCCATTTGGTTTTGTAAGACTAGTTAGGACTTTAGTCGTTGGCAGCACTTCAAGTAAAGATAAAGGTGCATTCTTATCAGACTTCTCCAGAAGGACTTTGGCAGACTTCCATGGGACTATTTATAACTGGTTGAGACTCATTACGGGCTGTGAATGACGATAATTCACAGCCGTTGAACTAAAATGAAAAGGGTTTTGGATTTAACGTGTGTTTGTTGGTGTCTCGGGAAGACTTGGTTGGAACACACAGTTTCTGCAACCGTCCATCGTCCGCCTCCAGTCCCCTAATCATCCTGGTTGCTCTTCTCTGCACTTTTTCTATAGTCTCAACATCTTTTTTTATAGTGTCGTAACCAAAACTAGATGCAGTATTGGTATGGTTACAAAGCACCTAAAGTGACCATCAAAGCTTTGAATCTGGGTCATAAGTAACCCCCCCCCCCCAGGAAAGTCTCTTGGAATTTTAAACTGTCGCTAAACAATTGATCCTAATTCAAGGACTACATGTATCTATCAAAGAAAACAAGCTTCTATCATAATGCCATCAAAACTCTGCCACATTTTTGTGGGCAGAAAGCCCATCTCAATAATCTTTTCTTTTTTTTATTTTTTATTTTAGTTATAACAATACACGGTGCAACCGTTCTTGCATTACAATTGTTATACATATATACATTTTACTTCACCATTTACAATCCTCTTGTTTGACATATTGTTTACTAATTATTCTAATCATCATTGCTACTTATGTTCTGACCTTGCCTTCTTCTATGCAACCACTGATAAAATTTATTCCATGTTTCATAGTACTCAGATTCTCCCTTGTTTTTTAATTCTAGGGTTAACCGATTCTGCACAGGCCATAATTTTTGTTATTATCTATTTCTGGTGCTATGCTTTCCTTCTTCCAGTATATATATTATTCTAGCTGCCGTCAACATATGTACTTATAGATAAATTAAATCTTTCCTATATCTTTCTGGTATCATTCCTAGAAGAAAAAATTTCGGCTTAAATTCTCAACTTTCTGACCGCGTTCATTCCCTGTCCAAAAAAAAAAAAAGTCTCTTGTTTAATCTTACCTGTGTTCCTCTTATCGTAAAACCTGAACGTTGCGATGAGTTCTGACCTGTGAGCAAACAATTGCTCCTTTAAAATTTGGTATGCTGACTCCTCCACTCGGCTGGTCCTGGGAGAAAAAGAGAAATTTCTGCCATGTGAAATCGCAGAACGAAAACATTCAATCTGTGCCCTTTTGGGATGGCTGGCTTTGAGAGACTGATCACATAACAGAATTGTCCTTTGTTTCCTGGAATAGATCAGCTGGGTTGTGGATTTTTTAACAAAAGAAATCCTTTTCCTTCACCTGAATTATCATTTAATTTTCTCCACAGATAGTTCTCGACTTACCGATGGTCACTTAGCTATGATCGTCCTAAAAAGGGTCCTTGGTGCTCTCTCAGTTTGGTTGTTTTCTTGCAGACGTTTCATCACCCAAACTAGGTAACAGCATCAGTGCTAGAAGGGAATAGATTTGCTCTCCCTTACTAGGCCAGCAGTTCGGCTGTTCGAATCCCTAGCACCGCGTAACGGAGTGAGCTGCCGTTACTTGTCTCAGCTTCTGCCAACCTAGCAGTTCGAAAGCACGTAAAAATGCAAGTAGAAAAATAGGGACCACTTTGGTGGGAAGCTAACAGCGTTCCGTGAGCCTTTGGCCACCACAGGTGTTAAGAGAATCTGTTCTGACCTAGGTTTCCCCAGAAAGCGCTAAGCAGACTTTTTGTCCTGGCAAAACCCCTTTTATTAAACGAAGGTGAATTTCTTGCATTTACATTCAGCCAAAGGCCTGGCAAACAGTCTTTCAAGGATGCAATTAGGAGCAGAGACCTTATCTAGCTTGGAGAGCTGCCAAGTAAATATTTCCAAATGCAGTGCTGACAAGGAAGGACTCGGCACATAGTCTCTGCGATGCACAGACAGAACTTCACACTGCTACAAAGAACAAAATGTTTCCTGCAAAATCCCCCTCTCCTTTTGTTCCTTGTTTAATCCCTGTGGGAGGGGCCATTCACCATCCGCCTGTGGCCTTACTCCCAGGTCGACTCTTAGTTCGTAATTGTTCTTTTCTTTTGGCAGCTCTGTGCATGCGCAGGCTGAGAACCGGCTCCAGCTGCTTACATTACACAGCTCCCCTGTGTAACACAGTGATTAAGTGGACCTGGCTTCCCCGTAGACTTTGTTTTGTCAAAATGTGGCAAAAGGGGATCGTACCTCCTTGAGACCATCATAAATATGAGCTAGTTGATCATGTGACCACGGGGATGCTGCAGTGGCCATAAGGGTGGGAAATGATCATAAGTCATTTTTCAGTGCCATTGGGATGTCGAACAGTCACTAAACAAACTATTGTAAGTTGAGGAGTATCTGTCAACCCTGAAGCTGACCTGGCCGAAGCCATCTTGGAGCTTTAGTGTTGCCACACTGGAGCCGAGGGATAGGGAAGGGGGAAATTTAGATAGATGGGATTTTGTAACCAAAACAAAACAGAACATAGAATAACAGAGTTGAAAGGGACCTTGGAGGTCATCTAGTCCAACCCCCTGCTCCAGCAAGAGAGTCTATTCCAAATATTAGCCTCTACCTAGGATCGAAATCACAGCCTCCCGATTGTGAGGCGAGAGCTCCATCTCTAGGCCACCAAATACTTTCTCTTGGGAACCAAGGACATTCTCACAGCTGGCCTGAGGAGGGAGGAGTGATGTCACCAGGCAACCAGACAGTGTCATGATTGGACCATGTGGCTAATTGTTTGAGGGAAAACATTTACTTTTAATTAGGTGAAAATGGCGGGAACCTTTAGAGTCGGTTTTCACAAGTCTGTGCCAATATGATATATCCAATAAAACTTTTCTTTGAGGAATCCATTGGAGTTTTGTTTGCTCTGTACTACATTTCAAGACCAACATATGCCTTGCTGGTTTGTAACCCTCTCTGCAATCTTTTCAATAGTGGTTGGGCTACAACAACTGGCTGACCTTTGGGTTATGTTCAGTTGGCGGGAGACTCCTTTGGTGGCTTGAAACTGGACAAAATGAGGGATGAGGTCAGGCCCCAGTTTGATGTAGGCGCCCCGGTTGCTGCCTGGTGCATAATAGTTTGAAGCCGAAAATATAGTGATGACCTAGGTAAGAGAAAAGCGAGCACAACAGATTTAGAGCAGAACACGTTAAAGTCTCCAAAATCCACATGTTAATCTTTGTTTTAATGCACATTTGTGGGAGCGCGAAGCTCAATGGTTAAAGACGCTGAGCTTGTCAGCTGGAAAGCCGGCAGCCAGGATTTGAGATGCCACAGGGGGCGCTCCCATTCCTCACCCTCAGCTCCTGTCCACCTAGCAGTTAAAAAGCATGCAAATGCGAGTAGAGAAATAGATACCATTTTGGCGGGAAGTTAACAGTGATCCCGTGCCCCTTGGGGTATAACAAGAAACTCTGGCAAGAAACTCACCCATTGACTACAGTAGTTGGATCTCATGGTGTCTGCTAGTGAATTACTACCAGAAGAAATGGGATGGCTTATGGAGCTTTACTGATCTCCATGCTGATGATACAACCCATGTTTTTATTTCTATGTGGTAAAAGTAAAGGTTCCCCTTGCACATATGTGCTAGTAGTTTCAGGCTCTAAGGGGCGATGCTCATCTCCGTTACAAAGCCAAAGAGCCAGTGCTGTCCGAAGACGTCTCCATGGTCATGTGGCCAGTATAACTAAATGTTGAAGACGCATGGAATGCTGTTCCCTTCCCACCAAAGTGGTCCCTGTTTTTGTACTTGCATTTTTTTACATGCTTTCAAACTGCTAGGTTGGCAGAAGCTGGGACAAGTAACAGAAACTCACTCCGTTATGCGGCACTGGGGATTCGAACTGTCGAACTGCCAATCTTTCTGATCGACAAGCTCAGCGTCTTAGCCACTGAGCCACCACGTCCCTTATTAAAAAATTTAAAAAATATTATTTATTTCTATAGGTACTTGTCAACTTACAACTGGTTTCTTAGGGAGTTGATATGTATGAAACAGATGCTGAGGTCCTAGAAAGGAATGTGTCAGCTGTCCCAACTTGGTCAGTTAGAAAAGGAAAACTCTAAGGCCCATAATCAGCCAAAAAGTATGTGTTATCTAAAGCCAAGCACTTACAGAAGCAGCAAAGCAGTATTTGGTTAACTTCGCCCCGTCTCCTTCCACCCAGCCCCACCTCAGTTTTCAAGAAGTGTCCAATTAGGCCTAACAAATTGTTTTGGGAAACAGTCCCAGTCTACAGCTGGCATTCCTTTGCCTGTCCTTGACACCACTTCTTATAGGACAAAGGCTTGAGTCCATTTCCTCATTGTATCCCTTGGCAAAACTCCCTTGCATGCATACTGTTATGTCTGGGTGGTGGGTCCCAAGGAGAGGCGAGACTCGAAGTAGTAACAACAGCTCTTTATTAGGAGATCAGATACTGAGACAACGACTCTAGCCGCAGCAGCCCTTTTTATAGAGCTGGCTGCGGCTAGGCAGCCTATGACATGCTTTTGAGCTTGCCGCGCTTGGTTTTACCCAATCGCAGCAGCCCGTATACAAACCAATCAGGATTGCTTAAACTGTCCAATCATGGCCCGGCTTTTCCGGACCAATAGGAACGCAGGCCTGCAAACCTGCTAGTATGGAACACATACCCTCTCCCTCCCCTTCAATGGCAGGTTGCCAACAGCAAGCAAGATGCAGCATAGCATAATGGCAGCCCTGCCTGACAGAGAAGAGAATCACTGCATGAGCCATGGTGGCGCAGTGGTTAGAGTGCAGTCCTGCAAGCTACTTCTGCTGACTGCCAGCTGCCTGCAATTTGGCAGTTCTAATCTCACCAAGCTCAGGTTGACTCAGCCTTCCATCCTTCCCAGGTGGGTAAAATGAAGACCCAGATTGTTAGGGGCAATATGCTGACTCTGTAAACTGCTTAGAGGGGGCTGTGAAGCACTGTAAAGTGGTATATAAGTCTAAGAGTGCTATTACTATCAAAGATGACAAGCATCTGGAGGCAAAAATCATATGATGGAAAGGCTAAGGGGTCTAGTTATGTTTAGATCAAGCAAAGTAAGGTTTAGGAGACATGATAATTATCTTCCAATGCTTAAAGGGGGATAGAGCTTCAATTTACTCTCCTTTGCACCCAAGGGCAGAACAAGAAGCAGTGGGTCGAAGCTTGTCAGAGGCTGATCCAACCTAGAAATAAGGAGGGTTTTCCTGGCGGTAAGAAGAATTAATCAATGGAACAGCTTGCCTCCTGGGGTTGTGGGTGTGCTCCATCTCTGGAGGTTTTCAAGAAAAGATTAGACAACCATTTGTCCAGGATGGTATAAGGAGTCCTTCCAGAGTGTTGGACTAGAAGATCTCCAAGCTCCCTTCCTATGATTCTATGAGTTTATGATTTAGTGATGACTTATGATTCTGTGATATTGTGATTCTGTGATTGTTTGATTCTTTTATTTTGTAATTCTATGATGGTTTGATTTTGTGATTCTATGATTTTGTGATTCTGTGATTCTATGATTCCGTGATTCTATGTTTGATTCTGTGATTCTTTCATTTGGTGATTCTGTGATTCTTTCATTTTGTGATTCTGTGATTCTATGATTTTGTGATTCTATGATTGTTTGATTTGTGATTCTATGATTCTATTCCCCATGCGCTTTGGCATTCCAGAAGCATTTGTGGATAGCCTGCATCTCTCCAGCAGCATCCTAGAGGCTGAGCCTACCTTCCGATTGTGATCAACTTCATAGCCCTCTGGTTTGCATTCATGAGAGCGGATGATGAACTGCAGGTGATGCTTCTGCAAAAACTTATCTGTCACATCTGGCCCGAAGTAACAGCCTCCGCCCCTTTCTTCATTTTCTGTGCATCCAGGTTTAGGATCGGGGTCACTCCATAAAATATCTATAACCTACAAGCAAAGTCACAGTTGCTTTATTGTTAATATTTTGTGCATGAGTCAGGTAGGTAAGTCCACATTCAAAACAAATGTCGGCAAGTAATAGTGTCAACATTTGAAATTCTGGGAGTTTTGAATTTGTATTGGTTTATCAACAGATAAAATACAAAACTACAAAGAAAAAAAATGAAAATAATGGTAAAATAGGGGAAAGAAAGAAAAAAGCATTGACTTCCAACTCCTTTTGACACAGTAGAACCAGGTAATTACACACAACCTCAACTTTTTTACTTCTATGTAATAATACTGTGTTTCTCCAACAATACGGCCTCCACCAATAGGAAGGCCCAGCATGATTTCTAGGCATGAGGTGAAATTAAGCCCCACCCCCCCCAAATTTAAGCCTATTTAAACCATGCATTTCACTGCCATTTCTCACATCGTTCGTTAGAACTACCTGAAGAAAAGAGAAATGGGGGGGAAGGACAGGGGAGGATGGGGAGAAAACTTACCTTTAGGAGTGCCCTGCAGGTAGCTTAGGCTAGAATACCCCGATCTACTACCAATAGAACATCAGCTGATAGAAGCTCCCTGAAGGCAGAGTCGCCAGTCGCTTCATGGCGAGGCATGGCTGCCCGTGTCCCCTCACCATTAGGCAGTGTCTTTCAGGTGATGGAAGCTCCCCAAGGGCAGTCACCAGCCACTTTGATCGGCCAGTAGAAGCAGCCTCGGGGCGAGCACACACACACATACTCCCCTCGCTGCGAGGCCGCTTCTACCGGCCGATCGAAGTGGCTGGTGACTGCCCTTGGGGAGCTTCCATCGCCCGAAAGACAGTGCCTAATGGCGAGGGGCCACGGGCAGCCATGCCTTGCCCCGAAGCGGCTGGGGACTCTGCCTTTGGGGAGCTTTCGTCGGCTGATAGAAACGCCCTCGTGGAGAGGTACATGCACATGGGCCGCTCTAGGTGGGGGAGGAAATTAAGTCACCCCCGAAAAGACAGCCTAGCGGTTTTTTGGGGGGGTCGGAAAAAAAATAAGGCCCGGCCTTATTTTGTGAGAAACATGGTACTTCCTAACAACAATCCTATCAAATCAGCAAAACTCAAAATTAAAGTTTCATTTTGATCTACCTCGAGCACAGCATCCAAAAGCGATTCCAAGCAGAAACAAAGTTAATTGCATTCTTTTCTTTAAACAAAGCCATCAGTTTTGCCTTCTCTTCTAATTACATCAAGTTTAGGCAGCCATTCGTCCATTGAGTGAATCAAAGTACCTTTCCATTTTTGTGCACAGAATATTCTTGCCCCCATCTGATTACATAATATCAAAGTTCTATTATTATTTGTTAGGAATGTAAGTCACCAAACAGTTGGGTTGGAAAATATATTAACCAGGATAGATATTTTAATACTGTCTCTTTAAGGGAATGCTAAAATTGTAATTGGGTGTGGTTCCTCAAATGGCCATAAGATGGAGCCAGAAACCTGGGTTGTTTTGTTCTGTTGTTGCTGAGAGTGTTGCTGTTCCTGCATTTCCCTATTGACTGTAACTGATCGTTGTTATTTTTGGATTTGATGTGAGTCTATTATGAACTGTTTTTGATACTGGACTTTGATTTGGATTATCCCTGGACTGAAAACTGACTGCTTTAACTGTGAATGACTTTGACTGTTTGTTGAACTTTGTTTAACCGTTTTACTGGAAATAAAAACCTACATTTTACTATACAGTGTATCTGTGTGTTGGTTGTGTGTTATTCTTCACCACTCTCACTACGTCTCCCTGTGTGAGCTCATTCTCCTAATGGGGAATTACCTCAACATTATTATTATTTTCAAATTCTTTATTCAGACATTTGAGACTCTGGAAAGGTTCCCTTGTTCAGAATTCAGTTCACCTGGAGCCAGGAACGTGGGAAAGAAACCATGATACACTAATTTGGGAGTCTACCATCAGAACGGAAAAACTCGACCCAGGCGTCTCTGCCCGGCTGACTCGCTGCACTCAAGTTGCCAACTGACAATTCAACATGGGATAATTCCATAAAGGAACAAGCAGAATTTCAGCTTTGAGGACTTCTAACTTGAGAAGATTCAAACCTAAAGCAAGACAAGGCCAGAGGTGGTATTAAGCAGGTTCTGACCAGTTCTGGAGAACCAGGAGCGGAAATTTTGAGTAGTTTGGAGAACCGGCAAATCCCACCCGCTAACCCCATCTCTTCTCTGCCTCCCACTGAGTCCCAGCTGATTGGCTGGATCTTCTTTGGTGGCCCTGCACAGGAGAACGGAGCTGCAAAGCAGGTTAGTGGGGTGGGGAGGGAAGGGGGGATTTTACAGTAACCTTCAGTGGTGGGATTCAAATTTTTTACTACTGGTTTTATGGGCGTGGCTTGGTGGGCGTGTCTTGGTGGGCATGGCAGGGGAAGGATATTGCAAAATCTCCATTCCCTCCCCACCCCACTAACCTGCTTTCCAGCTCCATTCTCCTGCGCAGGGCAACCAAAGGAGACCCAGCTGGGACTCAGGAGGCACAGAATAGAATGGGGATGGGGTCAATCAGAGGTGGGATTTGCCGGTTCTCCAAACTATTCAAAATTTCCACTACCGGTTCTCCAAAAGTGGTCAGAACCGGATGAATACCACTTCTGGTAACCTTCCCCTGCCATGCCCACCAAGCCACACCACACCCGCCAAGCCATGCCCACAGAACCAGTAGTATTTTTTTTTAATCCCAAGACTCACTGCAATTCACTTGTCTTTCTCTGGAGTTATCCTGTTTTTTTTATTTGTCAATTGCTTACAAGATAATAGGTATAAGTAAAAACATAGTTATGAATACTTGGATACATATAAGAAAAAAATATAAATAAAAGAAACAATAGGACAGGGATGGTAGGCACATTGGTGTGCTTATGCACAGCCCCTATAGATCTCTTAGGAAAGGGGTGAGGTTAATAGTAGACAGTCTAAGGTTAAAGTTATTAGGGTTTGGGGAAGAAACCACAGAGTCAGGCAGAGTATTCCAGACATTGACCACTCTGTTGCTGAAGTCGGATTTCCTGCAATCAAGTTTGGTGTAATTTACCTTGAGTTTGTATCTATTGTTTGCTCTTGTGTTGTTATGGTTGAAGCTGAAGTATTTGTTGACAGGTAGGACATTGCAATGTATGATTTTATATACTATACTTAGATGGACCGAAGGCGGCGTAGTTCTAGGTTTTCTAGGTCTAGAATTTCAAGTCTGGTGGCATAAGGTATTCTGCAATGAGTAGAGGAGTGGAGAACTCTTCTTGTTAAATATTTCTGGATTTTCTCAGCTGTGTTAATATCAGATACGTAATGTGGGTTCCAGACTGATGAGCTGTATTCGAGTATTGGTCTAGCAAATGTTTTGTAGTGTAATATTACCAGAGAAAAAGCTACGTAAGATTAGGTTAACAACTCTTAATGCCTTTTTGGCTATGTAGTTACAGTGGGCTCTAGCACTTAGGTCATTTGAGATAAGTACTCCAAGATCCTTGACAGAGTTTGGATCATCAACAAGGTCTTGACTATTCAGCCTGTATTTTATTTTCTGATTTTTTTTTTGCCAATATGTAGGACAGAACATGTATTTGTTGAGATTTGAAGTTGCCATTTGTTTGACCATTCTGATACATAGCAGTATTATCTGTGGTGTTGAATAGCTTTACATCATCAGTGAAGAAAACGCAGTTGCTCTTGATATGATCACAGAGGTCATTTATGTAGAGTATGAAAAGAGTTGGTCCTAAAATACTGCCTTGGGGGACACCACTGTTGACAGGTACAGAATTTGATAGGACGCTCCCAATTTTGACCATTTGTTGTCTGTTAGGGATACACACCTTAGCAGAACGTGCAACGGCAGTCTAGCAGGCAGGCAAATTATGTGAGATAAATGTTGTTGTAGTTTACACTCAGTAAGACAGATACACTGTGCCAGTTAAAATAGATTTTTATTCCAGCAAGAGTTATAGCATAGTCAAAACAGTCCATATGTCATAAACTAGTTCAGTCCATCCAGGGATTAATCAGTTGCAAAGTCCAGTGTCGAAAATAGAGGTCAGTAAACTTACAAATAATCAGTCCAGCAATATATCTCTTTTGCAGTCAGAGATATGAAGAAAATCAAACCCCTTTTCTTCATTTCAGCAACAGCAGGGAAACACACGCAGTTATCACTATCAATCCATCATTGTCAGCTATCCAGTAAAAGCCAGCAAACAGTGAGCTCTCTTGCTCCCACTTATGGTGATTTTACAACCACACCCAAAATACATGTTTTAACAGTTAAAGTGATACACACACTTAAACTCACTAACATAGTTTATATATATTATTTTACCCAAACTAAGTTAGGTAACCAATGTTATCCCTAACAGACTGTTTGACAGGAATGCTTCTATCCAGTTATGCAGGTGTTCAGAGATATCGTAAGATTTTAGTTTTAGGAATAATTTGTCGTGTACCACTGAATCAAAGGCTTTACAGAAGTCTATGTAGATTGTGTCTATTGCTTTGCCCTGATTGAGTTGTGTAGGCCATATGTTTTTGCAGTGTAAGAGTTGCAGATTACATGATAGTTTTTTCCTGAAACCAATTTGTTTATTAGAGAGTAGGTTGTTTATAAGTGGAGGACGATGGATTGGTTAATAATTGATTCCATGACTTTACAGGTGATGCAGCATAAAGAGATTGGTCTGTAATTTTCAACTAGGCTGGTGTCTCCCTTTTTGACGATGGGAATGACCGTGGCTTGTGACCATAGTTTTGGCAAGGAGCTGGTCCTGAAAGATTTTTCAAAGATTATGCTTAAAGGATTGGCTATGGCAATGGATAGCTTTTTTAAGAAGTAGGCACGTATTCCGTCTGGTCCAATAGATAGAGATGGTTTTTGATTGCATCATACTTTTTCAACATTGTCTTCTGTAAAATAGATATGTATTAGATCATTGTGGTTGTCTGTGGTTTGACTAGGAAATACTGGGCATGATCCATTGCTGTTTACAAATACTGAGCCAAAGAATGTGTTAAAGAGGTTGACTTTAATAGTGTCATCATTGCAGACTTTACCATTAGGTCCTTTCAGGGGTGGGATGGACCTTGAGTCTTTCAGTTTGTTGTTTACAAAATTGTAGAAAGTGCAGGTGGAATTTGTGTGTAGAAGTTTTTCCTCTTGTTGAATGTGATAATTGGTGCATTCAGTCTTTATCTGGTGGCATAAATTTTTGTATCGGCTTTTGAAGTTGGCAATGTGACCAGATTTGTTTTTCTGCCAAAGTGATTTCTTTTTGGATTGAAGCTTCCTTATTGTTTTGGGTAATTTGTTTTTTCTGGTTTTGGGTGTTGTTAATAGTACATATAGTTTGATGACTCTTTTGACTTCAAGTAAAAATATGTTGTAATGGTCTTCTGTAGTATTGCCTCCAGAGAATAGAGACTGCCAATCAAGGGATGAGAGATCGTTGTTTATAAGATCATAGCTACCTTTTTTGAAGTTATAATTGGGGATTCCATCGTTGTGATGATTTTTGTGTGGACGTATGTTGAGACAAAAGTCAATCGTAAACAGGACAAAACTCACTTAAAAAATGTCTCACTTAGCAACTGAAATTTTGGGCTCAGTCGGGATCGTAAGTCAAGGACGACCTGCTTACAGTAAATCATGGCTCAGATCTGTGTGACATGAACCTAAACTCAGATTGGTGCAGGATTGTCATATGCCCTGAGATGTTGATCCACCCCGTCAGCATAATTTCCTCCATTGTAAAGAGATTGTTTCAACTTCTTAGAATTTTTTTTTTTTTATTACCTACTCTGTGACTCCCTTAGTTGTGGGTTGTATTGGGCACGAAGAATCAGGATCATTTGCTAAGTTGATTTATTGTTCCTGCCTCCGCACAAGAATCTGGTCAACTAACAGTCAGCATTTAATTGGCAGCAGATAAGAATTAACAGAGTTCAAGAAAGGTCGGTCTTAGACTGCTGCTGAGAGTGTAATGATTCTAGGCTGATGACTCTCTTGACTCCGCCCATAGGGTCTGCCCTTTTTCTCCTACAGGTTGGTCGGCTATTGCTACCTTAAGCTTGGTTCATTTCATGGTGGTGTTCAAATTTTTTTTACTACTGGTTCTGTGGGCATGGCTTGGCAGGAGTGTGTGACTTGGTAGGCATGGCAGGGGAAGGATACTGTAAAATTCCCATTTCTACCCCACTCCAGGGGAAGGTTACTGCAAAATCCCCATTCTCTCCCCATCCCACAAACCTGCTTTCCAGCTCTGTTGTCCTGTGCAGAGCAACAAAAGAGGTTCCAGCCGATCAGCTGGGACTCGGGAGGCAGAGAATAGATGGGGGCAGAGCCAGTCAGAGATGGTACTTGCTGGTTCTCTGAACCACTCAAACTTTCCGCTAACGGTTCTCCAGAACTGGTCAGAACTGGCTGAATACCTCCTCTCTTTCATTTCTACTTTTCTGCTTGCTGGAATTTTGGCGGTTCTCCAAATGCTTACCTGTTCAATGTCATCATCCTCATAGCTTGCAAAATCATTTGAGTCTTCTGATTCCAGAGATAGATTGGGTCCTAAGTTTTTCTGGGTTCCAGGTGACTTGCCGGCAGATTTTGAATTTGTCTGTTGTCCTCCGTGGAAGACATTGATTGTGGAACCACTCCTGATCGGTGGGCTACCTTCAGAGGCAGTATAGTCCAAAGTTTTTCTTCGCTTTGGTACTAGCACCGAGAGAATCTAAGTTGAGAAGGAGACATGAAAAGGATATATGTGACTTAGAATCAGATCTTTTCTAGAACCAGATTCTCAATCCAGTTATGCAGGGGTGGGATTCTACAGGTTCGCACCTAGCCACTTGAATCGGTTGTTAACATTCTAAGCAGTTCGGACAACCAGTTGTTAGAAGAAATTACTGGCCTAATCCTGTAAGGAAGGCAGGAAGGAAACATTCTGGTGTTGCTTACAGAAACTGCCTCTCCGTTAACCCTTATTACACTCTTGGCAAGACTAGACTTCCTGTCTCTGGAACCTCTCTGGAGTTTTCCCCCCTCCTTTGCTGGAACTTTGCTTGCCTAGAGTGACCATTCAAAGTTACAACGGCATTGAAAAAAGTGACTTATGACCATTTTTCACACTTATGACTGTTGCAGCATCCCCACAGTCATGAGAGGCCAGGCAAGGAGATGTGTGCCTCGATGTGAGTGATGTTGAGTTGACCTTGCCCAGCCAGCCACATGACCACCAAGCCACGCCCACCAACTAAGCCACGCCCACAGAACCAGTTGTTAAAAATTTGAATCCCACAACTGCAGTTATGGAATTGGAAAGAACAAAGTGAGTCATCTTGGAGTGTCTCTTTTCTATCTTGTGTTCAGTTCCGATCACTACAACACAAAAAAGGACACATGAAAAATTTCTAGCTGCTCACAAATGTTTACCAATGTTTTGTAAATTGAATACAAGATCAGCATTCTCTATAGAAATCTTCCATAGTAAAACTATGAAATTGCATTTTGCTTAGCAAATTTAAAAGAAGTGGTTCTTTTGTGAATTCTAAATAATACTTCAATGTCCTATTAAAGCATATCAAATCTAAAATATATAATTTTCTGGAAAGGAATTCAAGCATTTACTTTCTTTGTGTAACGTCTTTTTGTATAGACTAAACTCTATACCAGTGGTGGCTAACCTTTTTGGGCTCCTGTGCCAAAAATTGCGAGCATGCCAGCATGCCCACACTCGCATGCCAACACCCAGAATGCAATGTGCGCCCCATGCCCCCTGGGCATGCATGTGCAATTCTCCCCCCACACCATCCCCTTTCTGCCACTGCGCCTCACAGCTGATTTTTCAACTGGTTTGAGGCCTTTTTTGGCCTCCCAGAGGCTTGAAAAAAGCCTCTGCAGGTCCTTTCAGGACAAATTATAGGCCCGTTTTGTCACTTCCAGTATTACAGGAAGTGATGAAATGGGCCTATAATTCGGCCTGAGAAGCCTTGCAGAAGCTTTTTCCAAGCATCTGGGAGACCGAAAAAGGCCTCAAACCAAAACAAAAACAAAAAACCGAGCTGTGAGGTGTGCAAATGTGCAGTGAGGTAAGTTTGCTTGTGGCACATGTGCCATAGATTTGCCATCACGGCTCTATACTGTAACTAGTACAACCATCCTAATCATATCTCCTCGTCTGATCTGTTGCTTGACAACATTCAGCTGTATTTTCTCTTGTTTTTTGAATAAATTATCATGAACTATATTGTAGGTGGGGGGGGGGGGGAAGGACACAGGTAGTCCTCCACTTACCACCATTTGTGGAGTGACCATTCAAAGTTACAACAGCGCTGAAAAAAGTGATTTATGGTTCTTTTTCACACTTACAACCATTGCAACATCTCCATGGTCAGGTGATCAAAATCCAAACACTTTGCAATGGATTCATATATATGATGGTTGCATTGTCCCGGGGTCATGGGATCCCTTCTGACAAGCAAAGTCAATGAGGAAGCCAGATTTACTTAACAACCCTGTTAGTAACTTAAGAACTGCAGTGATTCACGTAAGAACTCGGGCAAGGAAGGCCTTACAACAGGACTATCTCTGTCTCTCTATCTTCAGTGCATATCATGACCATGAAAATAAACACAAACACACATCCTTCACGCTCCACACATTGAACCGGAAACCCCCAACACAGCACCAGCGCTGCACTATACAGCAGAATTCAACACAGCTACTGACCTGGAATAGAAGCTGCTTTTCAGCGTATTTGTCCTTCTTTTTATTATTGTTGTGGTTATCAGGCAGCAGGTGCGGATGGCTGAGAAGAGTGATGACTCTGATGAGGGGCCAGGACCATCAGGGAGTGGACTGCTGCCTTCAGGGATTGTGGGGGCTGGCAGCAGTAATGAGGAGGTTCCTGAGGAGCCTGTGCTAAGTGCACATGAGCACAGGATGATTCGTAGAAGAGAACAGCTGGAGCAGCACAGGCGACTCAGGAGCAAGGATGCAACATAATGGCCCCTCCCTCCAAGGAATATAAGCCTGGTTTCAAAAGGGTTTTGCTTTTGCAGAAAGCAAAAACATTCTAAGGACTCAGCAATATGTGTGGAGACTCCACCTTATCTGAAGAATTCTGTCAAGGCTTTTCTGGTTGGACTAATGGGCTGCAAGCCATCTTTTATCTACAAAGAAGTTTATTTAAAGCTGTGAAGGTTTGAGTTCAGAATCAGAATACCTTTATTGTCACTATCCACGTGTACAATTTGCATCATACGCATACACAGTGAAATTAAGCGACTCGTCCTTCAGTGCAACATACACACCAGAAATATACATAAAATCTCTAAAAAAAAAATTATGATAAAAGAATAAAAAGAATAAAAGAATAAAAGAATAAAAATACCCTACTGTGCCTGTCCCAGTAGGAATTATTGCACATGCCCGCCAACACAACAACAATAGTGATCATATTGCACAAAATTTGTTCACAATTATTTACAGTGTATCTGGCAGTATTTAAAATCAGTGCATGTGCAAATTCAAGGTAGTTATGGCTTTCGGGAAAAAACTGTTTTTAAGGCGGTTTGTCCTTGACCAGATGCTCCTGTAACGCCTCCCTGAGGGCAACAGGTCAAACAGTCCATAACCAGGATGAGAGCTGTCTTTTATGATGTTCACAGCTCTACTAAGACAGCGGGAGGAATAAATGTCCGACAGGGAGGGAAGAGGGCAGCCGATGATCTTCTGAGCTGCTTTGACTACCCTCTGTAATCTCTTCCTGTCTGCCATGGTACAGTTGCCATACCACACTGTGATGCAGTATGTCAACAGACTTTCAATGGACGCACGGTAGAAGGTAATCAGCAGGTTAGAGTCCAGATTGTGCTTCCTGAGCACCCGCAGGAAATGGAGTCTCTGCTGGGCCTTCTTAATGACCGCCGTAGTATTTTCCGTCCAAGAGCTTTTATCAGCAATGATGACACCCAGAAACCGGAAGGTGTGGATCCTCTCCACCTGCTCTCCATCGATGTAAAGGGGAGCCAAATCGGTGTTATGCCTCCTAAAATCCACAATGAGTTCCTTAGTTTTCTTGGTGTTCAGAACTAAGTTGTTGTCCGAACACCAAGCTGTTAACATCAGGACCTCCTTCCTGTAAGCTGCCTCGTCTCCCTTCGAAATGAGTCCAACCACTGTGGTGTCATCAGCAAACTTCACAATGAGGTTGCTGTCGTGCCGTGGACTACAGTCGTGGGTGTAGAGGCAGTACAGGAGTGGGCTCAGCACGCAGCCCTGTGGGGAGCCAGTGCTGAGTGTACAAGTGGAAGAGAGGTGGGGGCCAAGCCTCACAGTCTGGGGCCGATCGCTTAGGAAGTCTTTTATCCAGGCACATGTAAGGGAAGGCAAACCTAATATGTCCAGTTTTTTAACCAGTATTCCTGGGATAATTGTGTTAAAGGCAGAGCTGTAGTCCACAAAGAGCATCCGGACATAGCTCTGCTGCTGCTCCAGGTGGCTCAGCGCAGCGTGCAGAGCTATGGCTATAGCGTCCTCTGTAGACCGGTTTGTACGGTAGGCAAACTGATGAGGGTCGAAATCCAGGGGGAGATGATTAATGATGTGCCGGAGCACCAGCCTCTCAAAGCACTTCATAACTACAGGAGTAAGCGCCACTGGACGATAGTCATTGAGGCTGGAGATGGGGGATTTCTTCGGCACAGGGATAATTATAGCAGATTTCAGACAAGATGGTATAACTGCCTGGGCCAAGGAGAGGTTAAAGATGTCTTTGAAGATGGAAGCGAGCTGGGGAGCACATGCCTTGAGCACCTTGCCAGGAACTCCATCTGGACCGGCTGCCTTCCTGGGATTCACCGCACAGAACACCCGTCTGACGTCATCCTCCGTCACAGAATATGTACTGGGTGGAATAGTGGAGCTGGGTATAGTTGAAGGTGGGAATAGGGCTGGTACAGCTCTATGATGTTGAGGGACTTCAAAACGAGCAAAGAAGTTATTCAGCTCCTCTGCTAACGCTGCACTCAGATGTTCTGTTGTCGCATGACAGCCCCTGTAATTAGTAATGTCATGTATGCCCTTCCACACCTCCCGTGTGTTATGGCTGGACAGATGGAGCTCTATGCTCCTCCTGTGGTCTATCTTGGCTTTTATGATCCCCTTCCTCAAGTCGGCTCGAGCGGCTGTATACAGGACTCTGTCACCTGACTTGAAGGCTACATCTCGGGCTTTGAGGAGTCTGCGGACTTGAGTAGTCATCCAGGGTTTCTGGTTTGGGAAAACCCGGATGTTTTTATCTACAGTCACATTTCCGATACAGAACTTGATATAGTCCAGCACCGTACTCGTATACATTTCCAGCTCCTGATGTTGAAACGTATTCCAATCTGTCTGCTCAAAGCAGTCTTGTAGTCTGCTGAGTGCATCCTCCGGCCAGGTCGTAATAGTCTTTATAATAGGCCTGCCCCTACATCTGAGGGGGGTATAGGCTGGGGGTAACAAGAGGGAGAGATGATCTGAAAGCCCAAGATGGGGGAGGGGTATGGCTCTGTATGCATGTTTGATGTTGGTATAAACGTGATCCAGAGTATTTCCTCCCCTCGTAGCACACTTAACATGCTGGTAGAATTTCGGGAGTACAGTTTTCAGATTGGCCTGATTAAAATCTCCTGCAATGACGTGAACACCATCGGGATGAACCCGTTGCTGTTCATTTATGGTGTTCAGCAGGAGAGAGAGTGCCTTATCCGTGTTTGCACCGGGTGGAATATACACCGCCGTGACAATCACGACAGTTAGCTCTCTCGGTAGAAAAAAAGGCCGACATCTTACAGACATATACTCAAGATCAGGGGAACAGTGATTATCTATAATTGTCCCGTTATTACACCAATTCTCATGTACATACATACAGAGCCCCCCCCCTCTACTCTTACCAGAGTCCCTCGTTCTATCCCAGCGTAAAAAAGTACGACCTGCAAGCTGCATGCTAGCGTCAGGAATCCCGGGATGTAACCAAGTTTCGGTAATTACCATAACGCAGCAGTCTCGAACGTAGCGATTACCAGCGAGTTGTAAGTTCAGATAGTCCGTTTTATGCACCAGGGATCTGGCGTTGGCAAGATACAGACTCGGGAGAGGTGGCTTGTATGGATGTTTCCTCAGCCTTAGCATAACACCAGACCTACAGCCTCGCCTCTGCTTCCTCTCCCTCCTCCGTCTGCGCCGCCTCCTAGTCCCGACAACAATCCACGGAGAGCCCGCTGGTCTCGCTATCTCGTCAGGGATGTTATGTAAACGATGAAAAGCACTCGAAACAGACGTCTGGTGTCGGTTTCCTATGCCTATGATGTCCAGTCGTGAGTATAATTGGATCGTAGAGCCAAAAGTCCACAGATAAACAGAAAAAACGTATACAAACAACAAGAAAGAGCACCGAACAGGAGAGCCATAAGCCGCTGCGTCTGTGCGCGCCGCCATTTTCCCCTGAAGCCGCAGGAAATGCAGAGTTGCTGCATTTGTTTGAGATTTTCTTGCTGGTAACCAGGTTGAGTCAGAACAATTATCCTGTACTGTCTGCTAGATGGTAGTAGTTAAAAAAAAAAGAGTACCCAGGATGAGATGGATCTTTGAGGATGTTTTGAACTTTCTTAAGGCAGCAGGAGCTCTAAAGCTCTTCCAAAGAAGGGAGAGGGCAACCAGTGATCCTCTGGGCAAGGACGTTAACCCTCTGGAGCTCTTTCCTATCTGCCCCTGTGCAATTGGCAAACCATACAGAGGTGCAGTATGTTAAAATGCTCTCTATGGTGCAGCGGTAGAAGGTCACCAAGAGTTTTTCATCCAGTTGTTGTTTCCTGAGAAGTCTCAGGTAGTATAATCTCTGCTGGGCCCTTTTGACCAGGGCTGCAAGGTGAGCACCCAGGTCAGGTCCTCTTTTAGGGAAACTTACAACTTAAAACTGGCCACTTTCTCCACTTGGTCTCCATTGATAAGCAAGGGATGGATGTCTGATCTGTTCCTTCTATAGTCCACTATAAACTCCTTGGTCTTATTGGTGTTGAGGACCAAGTTCTGCTCTGCCACAAACAAAAGCAAGTTCTCTTCTAATGCCATACCTGACATCTCTCCACTTTGTCTAGCCGTTCCAAATCGGTCTTATCAGATATGCCTCCATGTACAACCAGGACCTTCCTGTCAATCACAGTTGCCAAGGGGATGCTGCTAAAAATGTTCTTGATCACGGCCAGGAGTCTGTGGGCATGATCCTAGAAGGAATAGGAACAGAGTGCAAAAACTGTGATGGACAGTCTGGGGTCACCCGACAACACAGAAGATGCAACAGGTAGGCAAACTGGAGTACCTTATATTTCCGTGTGACTTCTTTGGTGAACCCGTAGCTAGAGGCAGAAGAGAAGGGAAAGTTTTAAATAGTTGCCTCGGAAGGAGAGCAAAACAACAGCGACAATATTAAAAGTGGCACAGGTAGTTTTCAACTTACAATGGTTCATTTAGTCATGGTTCAAATTTTTGAAAAATATGACTCATAACCATTTTTCATAGTTACAACCTTTGTAACATCCCCATGATCATGTGACCAAAATTCAGATGCTTGACAACTGACTCATATTTATGACCTTTGCTGTGTCCTGTGGTCATTTGATCCCCTTTTGTGACCTTCTGACAAGCAAAGTCAATGGGAAAGCCAGATTCACTTAGCAATGGGGGTTACTATCTTACACACTGAAGTGATTCACTGGACACTGTGACAAGAAAAGTTGTAATGCACTACATACAGCAAATAAAGAGGACAGTCACCATGTGTTTTACTGCTCAACTGTGTTATTGTAACAGGAAACCAGAAACTTTCCTCAGAAAATAAAGAAACCATGGATGATAACCATAGATGCACACGAAATACTGCCATCTACTGGCTGAATAATTATGTAGTTGTTGCAATACAAAATACATTCTAACATATATTCCAACACTTTCACAGTAACTTTCTTGGACAGGGCTCAAGAGCCAGCACTCAAGAACACAGTGACTAAATTAGTAGACCAGCAAAATACTGTAGACATAATATATTTAGATTTCTGCAAGATATTCGACAAAGTAGACCACAAACTACTTCTTAGTAAGCTAGAAAAAAGTGGAATAGATACCACCACCACTAGATGGACTTGCCACTGGCTGGCAAACCATATTCAATGAGTAGTCCTTAATGGGTCTAAGTTTACATGGAGGGAAGTAAGCAATGGGGTGCCACAAGGTTCTGTCTTAGGCCCAGTACTCTTCAATATCTTTATTAACGACTTAGATGAGGGAACAGAAGGGGAACCTACCAAATTTGCAGATGATACTAAGCTGGCAGGAATAGCTAACACCCAAGAAGATAGGCTCAAGATCCAGATGGATCTTGACAGACTAGAACACTGGGCCATATTTAACAAAATGAAACTCAATGTAGAGAAAAGTATAGTCCTACACTTAGGCAGGAAAAACCAAAAGTACACATATAGACTGGATGAAACCAGGCTCAATAGCGGTAACTGGGAGAGGGATCTTGGAGTCTTAGTGGACAACCAGCTAAATATGAGCCAGCAGTGTGCAGCAGCAGCCAAAAAAGCTAATGCAATCCTAAGTTGTATTAACAGAGTTGTATTAACAGATCAAGGGAAGTACTAATACCACTCTATAAAGCCTTAGTAAGACTATACCTAGAGTACTGCATCCAGTTTTGTTCACCACACTATAAAAAAGATGTTGAGACTCTAGAAAAAGTACAGAGAAGAGCAACCAGGATGATTAGGGGACTGGAGGCTAAAACATACCATGAACAGCTGCAGGAACTGGGCTTGGCTAGTCTAGTAAAGAGAAGGACCAGGGGAGACATGATAGCGGTCTTCCAATATTTGAGGGGCTGCCACAGGGGGGAAGAGTTCATGCTATTTTCTAAAGCGCATGTAGGCTAGACAAGGAATAACGGATGGAAACTGAATAAGGAGAGATTTAACCTGGAAATGAGAAACTTTCTGACAGTGAGAACAATCAACCAATGGAACAGAAGTTGCCCTCGGAAGTTGTGGGAGTGCCATCACTTGAGACTTTCAAGGAGAGATTGGACTGCCATTTGTCAGAAATGGTGCAGGGTCTCCCGCTTGGGCAGGGGGTTGGACTAGATGACCTACAAAGTCCCTTCCAACTCTGATTATCTGTTATCTGTTACCACTTAGCTTGCTAACAGTTCATCCAGGTTATTTCCTATAGCTTTTACAGGTAGTCCTCAACTTATAACAGTTTGTTTAATGACTGTTCAAAGTTTATGAATATATATATATATACTCACTCGTAGTACCTCTTGGTGACTTACAAAGCTAAATAAAATAAAAATAGAGAGCCGTGCACCGCTATGCTTCTACAAAGATTTTGGATTCCATACCGGAAATTAATCATGTAGTCCTCGTGGTTTCCTCGATTCAGGTGGACCTCTTTGGGGTAAATCAAGAGGAAAATAAAGATAATGATCAGGATCTCAATGGAATGCGTGCCTCGGTCAACAAAGTCCCCATTGAAGACATACAACTTCTGCGGAGAAGGAAGTCCGTTCTGTAAGGAAGAAATAGATCCCTAAAATTAAACTTCAGTAGGACGGCAAGATGAGGAGACAAGCCCCCAAGTAAGCCTCAATTGGCGGGGCCCTTGGTGATCTTTGAGCTTGATATTTACTTGCAGACGTTTCATGATCTATGTTAGGGATAACATTGTTTTACCCTAACTGGTTTAGGTAAATAATAATATGTAATCATAGTTTGTATGTTAAAGTGTCTGCAACTTTAACTGTGGGATAGTAATTAAGGGAGTGGTTGTGAAAGCACTTTAAAAGAAGCAAGGCTACAGCTTGCTATCTCTCTCTGGCTTTGATGATCCCTGATTACTGCAAGGAAAACAAGTCTGCATTGCTCGAACGGGAAAGAAAACAAAGGACTGACTTGTAAGTGAACTGACAAAGGATATTCTAAACGGACTTTGCTAACTGAATATCCCTGAATGGACTGACTAAATGATACATGACTATTGGACTGTTATTTTGACTATGCTATGAACTCATAATGGAATAAACTATATTTTTGATAGCACAAGCGTATCTGTCATTTTTACTGTGTGTTAATAAACATACAAGCTTAGCTCACTCATTTATCTGTGTGCCTATGTGACTAAGCTGCACATTCTGTTTAGCTTGTCTCCCTAACCCTGGTTGGGGAAACCAGGCTTAACACTGGTTATGGGCCCAGAGGCTGCAAAGTCAGTTTAACTAGGATAAAACAGATTTATGTAAAAGTGAGAGTTTGTGTTGTTATACATTACAGTAAACAGACAGCTGTGTTTTATTAATTATAGTTTTATATCCATATAAGAAAAAATGGCACAAGTCAATTTACAAAGTTTGTCCCTTATATCCAAGTTGGATGGAACAAACTATGTATCATGGTCTATGAAATGTAGTCTGCTTCTACGAAGAGAAGGTTTGTGGAACATAATTGAAAATCCACCAAACGTAGAAGAATGGGATCCAGAGGATGAGGAAGATAAATTAAAGATAGAAGAATTTATGCATAAAAATCAGCATGCTATTTGCATTATTGCTTTAACCTTAACTGATATGCAACTTGTTTATATCCACGGAGAGAATACAGCTGTTGGGTGTTGGCAGAAGCTGAAGAGGATTTATGTTCGAGATAATGTTGGTGCTCACATAAATCTAACACGGAAACTTTTCAGTACACATCTCCATAAGAATGGTGATATGCTGAGTCATTTGAAAACTATGCAAAGCATTTTTCAAGAACTGCACGAGAAAGAGCTTATTTTCTCTGAACTACATCAAGTCTACATAATTCTATCTTCCCTTGACGAAACCTATGATAACTACGTAACTTCACTTGAAATATTGCCAAAGGAAAGCCTAACTTTAACTGATATAACTGGCAGATTGATTGAAGAGGCCAGAAGAAGGCTTGAAAGAGACGAGTTAAGGAGGCAGCAACCTCAAAAAGAAGATAATGAAACTCCTACTGCATATGCAATTAAAAAGTGTTTTAATTGTGGAGGAAGAGGACATTTGGCAAGATTTTGTAAAAAGGCAAAGCGCCAGAAAGCTGGCCAGAATACTAAAAGTCATCAAAAGATAAATAAAAATTTAGAGTTAGCCATGTATAGTAATGGAGCTGTAAAAAATAATTTATGGGTGGTTGACAGTGGAGCATCTCATTGTATAACTAATGATAACAAACATTTTATTAAAATGTCCAAAAGTACACAGCAGATATCGTTAGCCAATGGCTGGAAACTGAAAGCTAAAGGTCAAGGTATAGCATATTGTTCTTTTATAAAAGAGAATGTAAAAATGTTATATGTACCACAACTTAAGTTTAATTTAATTTCAGTTAGAATTTTGGTTAAACTAGGATATGTAGTTACATTTAGGGGAGTTAACTACATAATTGAAAAAGAAGATAAGAAAATTACTGCATCTTTAAGAGGTGAATTATATGTGTTAAATGATGATGGTTTAAAGGTGGCTAACACAGTTTATGAAAATAAGAAACCTCATGATGAATGTATTCACTTGTTACATCGAAGGCTAGGGCATTTAAATTTTAAAATGCTTAAGAAAACTGTTGAATTATCTAAGGGAATAAGTTTAAAACCTTGTAATAAGTATTTGCAATGTAATATCTGCAATCAAAGCAAAGCCAGGGTCACACCGGCTAATAGAGTTGATGGATTTACTACTAAAGAGCCTTTAGAGGTAGTATTTGCAGATTTAATAGGTCCTAAAAAACAAAGTGTAGGAGGAGCTCGTTACATACTAAGTATAATGGACCACTATTCTAGATATGGGTTTTGCTATTTAATGAAGAGCAAAACTGAAACTTATCAAAATCTCTTTAATTGGATAAAATTTGCTGAAAGGAAAACTAAAAAGAAATTAGTAACTCTTATAACAGATAATGGTACAGAATTTACAAATAATAAATTCCAGAACAGACTAAGAATGTTAGGTATTCAACATAAAAAGTCTGCACCATATAGGCCACAACATAATGCCTTTATAGAGAGAAGAGGCCAAACATTACAATCAATGGCACGATCTATGATGTCTGATTCAGGATTACCTGACAATTTGTGGGGAGAAGCAATAATGTGTGGTAATCATATATTAAATAATGTTGTTAATTCAACAACAGGTGAATTACCATTCACATTGTGGCATGGTATAAAACCTGATTTAAGTTACATGCACACATTTGGAGCACCAGCATGGGTGCATATCCCTACACAACTTAGACACAAAGGACAGCATAGAGCTAAAAGATTATATTTTGTAGGATATACATCTAATCATAGATCTTATAGATTCTGGGAACCAGGTACATCTAGAGTTTACACCAGTGCTAGTGCTAAATTCCTAGAACATGTAGGATGGAATAGATTAGAGCAAGATTTAAATAATGAAGTAATTATTGAACCCTACAAAAGGCAGAAAGATCAGACTAGTTATAAGAAGAGTACAATTAAAGAAGAAGTCCAAGAAGAGCAAATAGGACCAGAACAAGAGGAAACAGTTGATCAGGAAGAGTTAGATAATCAAGAAGAGTTAATAAATTAAAGTCCACCTGTAAGTCCTGTAATACCTAGACGTACTACACGTGTAACTAGACCACCTGATAGGTATCAAGCAAGTATAGTTTGCCAAGTAACTAAAGTTCCAACTAGTGTAGATGAACTTAGGATGTATCCTGCTAAGGATCAGGAGAATTGGCAAAAGGCAATGGAAAAGGAACTAAATTCATTAAAGGTAATGAAAGTTTATGAAGATGCTAAATTACCTCCAGGAGAAAAATCCATTGGGTGCAAATGGATATTTAAAGTAAAAACTGGAAATGATGGGACTGTTACCCATAAAGCTAGGTTAGTAGCTCAAGGATTTAATCAAACTGCATCTGATTATGATGAAGTTTTTGCACCAAGTCTTAAAGCAACATCTTTAAGAGCAGCATTAGTGTGGGCAGCTAAGAAAAACTATGTAATTAACCATTTAGATGTAGAAACTGCTTATCTACATGCACCATTGCAGCACACTATATATTTAAGAAAACCAGTCGGTATAAAAGACAACAAAGTAAATAGTAATGATTGTTGGAAACTCAAAAAGAGTCTTTACGGGTTGAAACAATCTGGGTTTGAGTGGAACCAATATATTGTGAAAGAGTTAAACAATATAGGTTTTAAATCTGGTTTAGCAGATCCATGTGTATTTAAAAGAGAAAATAATGGAACGGTGTCATTATTGTTATTATTTACAGATGATATTGCTTTGATAACTAAGACTAATAATGAAGCTAATGAGATTATATCATTATTAGCCAAAAAGATAAAATTAAAGCATTTAGGTGAAATTAAAAGGTATCTAGGATTGACAATTAACAAAACAAAAAATGGTTTTAAGATATCTCAAGAAGATAAAATTTACCAATTAATTAAAACGTTTAAAATGGAACTTTGTAAACCGGCAAAGACTCCAATGAGTCAGGAAGTTTGCCAAACTGATGATCAAAGTCCCAAATTTGATAAGTCCATATATCAATCTTTGATTGGTAGCTTATCATATATAAGCAATTGGTCTAGGCCTGATATAGCTTATAGTGTAAATCAGCTGGCACGTTTTAATTCGGATCCACATCAATGTCATTGGCAATCATTAAAGAGAATTTTAAGATATCTTAAAGGAACACTGAACCATGCATTGTATATTGAACCAAAGGGTGATTTGAGTCTTAGTGCCTATGCAGATGCAAGTTTTGCAACTGATATAAACACTAAAAAATCAACATCTGGGATGGCTATATTATTTGGTAAGACACTAATAGGGTGGAGGTCAATCAGACAACAGCATATCAGCTTGTCCACGATGGAAGCGGAATTTTCATGTCTGTCATTATTATGCACTGATTTGATTTTGTACAAACAGTTATTATTAGACATGGGTATAACTGTAAAAGATTCCATTATTGTGTACGAGGATAACCAAGCAGCTATAAAGTTAGCTACTAGTATTGCTGTAAAAACTAGATCAAAGCATACTGATTTAAGATACTTAAATGTTAGAGAATCTGTAAAGAATGGGCTAATTAAATTGGAATACTGCATGACGGAAGAAAACATTGCAGACCAATTTACAAAAGCTCAAGGAGTAATTAAGTTTAAAGAGAGTTGTAACAAATATGATTTAAAGATGTAAATAGTTATATTATTATTTCCTAAAAGGGGAGAATGTTAGGGATAACATTGTTTTACCCTAACTGGTTTAGGTAAATAATAATATGTAATCATAGTTTGTATGTTAAAGTGTCTGCAACTTTAACTGTGGGATAGTAATTAAGGGAGTGGTTGTGAAAGCACTTTAAAAGAAGCAAGGCTACAGCTTGCTATCTCTCTCTGGCTTTGATGATCCCTGATTACTGCAAGGAAAACAAGTCTGCATTGCTCGAACGGGAGAGAAAACAAAGGACTGGCTTGTAAGTGAATTGACATAGGATATTCAAAACGGACTTTGCTAACTGAATATCCCTGAATGGACTGACTAAATGATACATGACTATTGGACTGTTATTTTGACTATGCTATGAACTCATAATGGAATAAACTATATATTTGATAGCACAAGCGTATCTGTCATTTTTACTGTGTGTTAATAAACATACAAGCTTAGCTCACTCATTTATCTGTGTGCCTATCTGACTAAGCTGCACATTCTGTTTAGCTTGTCTCCCTAACCCTGGTTGGGGAAACCAGGCTTAACAATCTAACTATGTAACATCATCAGTGCCAGAAGAGAGTGGGGTTTCCTCCCTGTTTATGTACTAGTGCAGGGTGTCTGTTCTATCGCCAGGACAAAGCAGACTTGAATACCGGAGTTGAAATCAGCTCTTTATTAGCCACCAGTAACTTCAACTGAAGTCGAGCCGCAGCAGCCCTTTTTATAGCGGCTGCTCATGGCTCGCAATCAATGGCATGTGTTCTGTATTTGCATTCTTGAAAACCTGCATTCGGATTGGCTAAGACGCACAGCAACCTGATTGGCCGAGTGCGCGGCATTGGTTGGCCGTTATGAAGCTACCGCGATTGGCTGAACCAATCGCGGGAGATTCGAACAGCTGCCATTGGCCGCGGCACCCTGTGCGAGACCTATATAAGCCGCAGCTGATCCGAGCCAAGCAAGCAGATCTACCTAACTAATAAAGAGCTTTTAAAAGTCACCCACCTCGCGTCTCTTATTGGGACCGATCTGCCTATACAACATTGGCGACGAAGGTGGGATTCTGAACAAAGACCCACCCTGCACATGGCACCGTGGCCCGGCAACCGGCATCATGGCCAGCAGCACCGCGCCACTCGCGCCTTTCAACCAGGCTGCAGAGGACTGGGAATCTTACATCAATAGATTGCTCATGTTCCTAGAGAGCAGCAACCTCAAGGATGCAAATGGGCAGAAAAAAAGAGCCGTGTTCCTGACTCACTGCGGGCCTGCAGTATTTAAGATGGCAAAAGCCCTCGCCAAACCCCTCGATGTGAAAGTGATGGACTGGGCTGACCTCGAACCACTGCTGCGAAGCCACTATGCGCCCGCTGTGCCCACCCACATCTGCCGGCACAATTTCTACCGGAGGGATCAGAAGGAGGGTGAGAGTATCAGCGACTTCGTGGCTGAGCTATGGGACCTCAGGGGCATGTGTGGGTTCACCGACATGGATGAAGCCCTGCGAGACCGTGTCATCCTCGGACTCAAAGACCCCATCCTGCAAAGCTGACTGATGGCGAGGGGCGACATATCCCTTACTGATGCCCTCACAGAGGCAACTGCAGCAGAGGCAACCAGAAAATTGGTGGCCCAGATGTGGCAAGCAAGAATAGCGGACCAGCCCATGACAACTGAAGCAGCCCCAGCCCCCAAGAAGCACACCGAAGCCAGTCACTGAGCAACCACCACCACACATCATGGCGACCTCGACTCCCTCACCGACACCGAGGACAATGAGGAGGACGTCCACCGGCTCCAGGCGGAATGGGACCGGTGCGAGCGATGAGGTCGTAAGTCAGGATTCCAGTGCACCGGGTACGGGGGTGACCACCCACGGTCAGAATGCCAGTTTCTCGACGCAATCTGCGGGCACTGCGACAAGCAGGGCCACATCGCCAGGGTATGCTGGTTCAAGCGGAACCAGAGTCCCCGGCATCGAGATGGCAGCCCCCGGAGATGAGACGGCACACCCCCCAGGAACAGAGACCGGCACGCCGAGAGCCAATGGAGCCGGGAGGGAAGAAACAGGCGTCTCAACGAGGCTCGACAACGAGAGGAGACCCACCAAATGGTTGTTATCAGCCACTCCTCGAACTGGGACGCCCAAAAGGTACACGTGGAGGTGGGCATCGAAGACCGACCATGCAAAATGGAGGTGGATTCCGGATCCTACCTCTCTATGGTCGCTTGGCAGGAAATCAAGCCCACCATCCAAAGACACAAACTGGAAAGCCAGAAGCTCATCCTCAAGGACTACCAGGGGAACCGTATCCCCATAGTCGGAATTGGACACTTTAAAATTACATTCAAGGGGCATACCGAAATACTTCCCCTCACCATCGTGGATAAGGACCACCCTAGCCTTTTGGGACTACAATGGTTCACGCCACTGGGAATAGAGGTGATGGGCACCAACCACATAGCGGAGGCGGACTGGGAGGAGCAGCTCGCAAAGGATTTTCAAGAGGTCTTCAACAGCAGCCTAGGCAAGTACCGAGGGGCCCCGATTTCCTTCAACCTAGACCCTAACATCATCCCAATCCGCCTTAAACCCCGGCGAGTGCCTTTCACACTCAAACCTAAGATCGACAAGCAGTTAAACAAGCTCATCAAACAAGGGGTACTTGAACCAATAGACCATGCCAGGTTGGAGACCCCCATAGTCACCCCAGTAAAGCCAGATGGGTCAGTGAGAATTTGTGGTGACTACAAGGCCACCCTCAACAGCGCCTTGCAACAGAGCGCCTATCCCGTCCCAGTAGTACAGCACCTTCTGCACTCACTGGGGGGAGGCAAGGTTTTCGCGAAACTTGACCTGGTGCAAGCCTACCAACAATTGCCAGTCGACGCAGAAACCACAGAGGCGCAAACCATAGTCACCCACCAAGGAGCTTTCCGCTGCAAGAGGCTCCAATTCGGAGTCAGCG
Source organism: Hydrophis major (assembly GCA_033807585.1). Classification (NCBI taxonomy): domain Eukaryota; kingdom Metazoa; phylum Chordata; class Lepidosauria; order Squamata; family Elapidae; genus Hydrophis; species Hydrophis major. The sequence goes on along the minus strand of CM066333.1, from coordinate 10,216,219 downwards.
TAGCCCCGGGGATCTTCCAGAGCCTGATGGAGAGGTTGCTCCAAGGCATCAAGGGGGCGGTACCCTATTTTGATGATGTGTTGGTGTCAGCGGCAAACCAAAAATAATTGGAATGCCGTTTGAGGGAGGTACTCCAAAAATTCAAAGACGCGGGGTTAAAAGTCAAGAAAGAGAAATGCCAGCTGTGCACCGAGAGAGTTGAATTCCTAGGGTACCTCCTAGACCAGCACAGGATCCACCCCACAGAAAAAAATATCAGGGCCATCAAGGAAGCCCCCAGACTGAGAAATAAAACCAAGCTACAGGCGTTTCTGGGACTGATTAATTTCTATAATTTTTTCCTGCCCCAAAAGGCGACCGCAGCGGAACTGCTGCATAGGCTGTTGGACAAGACATCCACCTGGAACTGGTGGAGGCGAGAGGAAAGTGCATTCAACCGGACTAAAGACCTACTCACATCGGACGCTGTTCTCATCCAATATAGCGAGACCCTACCACTAGCAGTCACTTGCAACGCATCCCCCTTCAGTGTCGGGGCCATCCTCAGCCACATGCTCCCTGACGGTAAAGAGGCACCCATCGCCTTCTTCTCAAGGACCCTCTCAAAACCGGAAAGGAATTACAGTCAGCTAGATAAGGAGGCCCTGGCAATCGTCGCCGCCATAAAGAAATTCCACAAGTACCTTTACGGCAGAACCTTCACCATCATCACCGATCACAAGCCACTGCTCGGGATTCTGGCAGGGGACAGGGCCACCCCAAACATTCTATCCCTGAGAATGACGAGGTGGTCTGAATTCCTTGCTGCCTACAATTACTGGCTCACCTATCGGCCCGGAAAGGCAATCTCACATGCAGGCACTTTGAGCCGCACTCCATTGCCTGACATGGACACTGACCCAGCACCTGCCACGTCCACCCTGAGCATAGAGACTTTACCCAATCTCCCCCTAACCGCATCAGACATTGCCCAAGAAACCAATAAAGACAAATGTCTGACGCGGGTTTTAAACTGGGTGGAGAAAGGGTGGCAGGAAAAAGATGACGATGAACAAGTCAGGACTTTCCGAAACCGGCAAACAGAACTCTTCACACAAAAAGGTTGTTTACTTTGGGGGGACAGGGTGGTTATCCCGGAAAAGCTACGGGAAAGGGTTTTGGACATGTTACACGAAGGGCACCCGGGCATCGTTAGAACAAAAGCCCTGGCCAGAAGTTATGCTTGGTGGCCAGGGATGGACAAGGAAATCGAAGCCTGGGTGGCATCTTGCAGGCAATGCCAAGAATCTAGGCCAAGCCCCCCCACCGCCCCAATCCTGGAATGGGAAACCCCCAAAGGGCCATGGTCCAGGATTCACATAGACTTCGCCGGGCCCACAAAAGGACACACGTTCCTGATAACGGTAGACTCTTACTGCAACTGGTTGGAGGTAAGCAACATGAAAACGACTACCACAGAGGCAGTTATCAGAGAACTCAACAAACTATTCTCAACCCAAGACCTCCCAGATGTAATTGTATCGGACAATGGGCCCCAATTTATGGCGCTACCGTTCAAAAAGTTCCTAGCGGAACGGGGAATATGGCATGCGCTGACAGCACCGGCACATCCGGCAGCGAATGGGAGGGTGGAATGAATGGTACAATTTACCAAAAAAACAATCCAAAAAATTGAAACCGGGGAAATATAAGAAAAAATTAATAAAATGCTTTTCATACAACATATAATCCCAAATACAACAACCAACAAGAGTCCGGCAGAACTGCTAATGGGGAGGAAATTAAGGTCCCTACTAGACAGGCTGCACCCAACGTACAACCCGGAAAACCCCCCCGACTCATCCAGCAAGCACCGAGCGTTCACACCAGGTGACACAGTTTACGCCAAGAACCTCACAGGGGACCCACTCTGTGTACCAGCAACCATAACCCAGGTGACAGGTCCCTGCTCGTACCGGCTACAAGCAACCGACGGACGAGCATGGAAAAGACACATCGATCAGCTAAGATCGAGAACCAACGCGGAAAATACAACCGACATGGAAACCAGAGGGGGAAGGGGAAACCCAAACAGCACCCAGGAAAGAGAAGAAAACCCCGAAACACAAACCCAGCAAGAAAGAAACCAGCAATACTCACCAGAGACAGATGACCAGCCCAAAGCCTCACCTGGAAGGTACAGCCAATCGCAGGAGATTTGAACGGCTGCCATTGGCCGCGGCACCCTGTGCGAGACCTATATAAGCCGCAGCCGATCCGAGCCAAGCAAGCAGATCTACCTAACTAATAAAGAGCTTTTAAAAGTCACCCACCTCGCATCTCTTCTTGGGACCGATCTGCCTATACAACAGCATGTGTTTAAACTTCCCACCGCTTATTGCGGCCAATCGGAACCCGTTGTTCTTAACCAATCGTTACGCTGTGTTAACTAACCAATAGGCATGTAGTATTAGAAGTCTATATTTGAATACACTACAGTGTCAAACTCAATTTCACTGAGGACCGCATAAGGGCCAGGGTTGACCTCGGAGGGGCCAGGTGGGCATGGCTGACTGGGTGGGTGTGGCCAGCTTGATGCCACCTCCCAAATTTTTGGCATGTTTCTTCTTCTCATTGGATAGATGGGCCGAAGCCATGTGGATTGGCCCCTTACATTTTCCAGGATGGCCCCACGGGCCGGATCCGACCCTATTTTGTGCCGGATGCAGCCCGCAGGCCTTGTGTTTGACACCCCCTGTACCGGGGGTGGGATTCTACCAGTTCTGGCCGGTTCTATAGAACCAGTTGTTATGATTCTGTGCAAATCATGCCCCTGGCTGGTCCCACTCCTCTTTGCACATCCCTTCCCCCCCCCTGCCCAATTGGTCCTTATCACACATGCGCAGCATCGCACGCATGCCCGACATCGCTGTCTGCATTTTCCCCTTTCCAGTCACTCCTTAAGGCATTTCTTTCCCCCCCTCTTCCAATGATTAGCTGTTCCTATAATCAGCTGTGTCAGGATTCCCCTCACTGTTTTCCTGCTTCACCCCACTCCATTTGTTGCCTTCTTGAGCCCCAGGGAAGCTTACCGGGAGCAAAAACACGCCCCCGGGAGGCTTCCCCGAGGTCCAGAAGTGCCCCCAAAAGCCACACCCACCCAGTCACATGGCCACACCCACTTCACCAGGCCCACTTAGCCACACCCACAGAACCAGTTGTTAAAAAATTTGAATCCCACCCCTGCCCTGTACTAGTGGCTTCTTCTGTCAGTATTGGCAGCAGTGTCCTTCACTCCACCAACATCGACCGAGCGAGCCAATTAACACTGGCAGACAGTACTTTTGTACAGGGAGTCCTCAACTTACAACAGTTCGTTTAGTGACCATTCTAATTAACAACAGCACTGAAAAAAAGTGACCTGTGGCCTTTTTTTTTTTCAAACTCACAACCATTGCAGCGTCCTCCACGGTCATGTGATCAAAATTCGGACGCTTGCCAATGGACTCATATTTATGACGGTTGCAGTGTCCTGGGGTCACGTGATCTGCTTTTGCGACCTTCTGACAAGCAAAGTCAAATGGGAGAATCCAGATTCACTTAACAACTGTGTTTACTGACTTGACAGTTGCAATGATTCACTTAGCAGCTGTGGCAAGAAAGGTCATAAAATGGGGCAAAGCTCACTAACAAGTGTTTCCCTTAGCAACATAAATGTTGGGCTCAATTGTGGTTGTAAGTCAAGGTCTATCTGTACTTTCAGACTTGCAAGATTTGACCTTTTCTGGTAAATCAGACAGGAACTATAACTAGATCGAATCAATTTACTTTATTGAAAGGCTACATTAACAGAATCTTGCAAGTCTCAAAATGCAAACTTCCTTCCCACCATTTTTTAACTGCTAGATTCATTAATAGAGGTCCTTCTTAAATTTCTTCCTCTGGCCCTTAAGTGACCGAGGACTCCCTTCTCTCTTATCTGACAATATATTAGGCAGTCTCTCCTTTTCCCTTAAGATTATCCACGCATTCCATTACAAATGGTGACTAGAGTATGGGATATTAGGATGAGCTCATAGAGGTTGTGAGAATCAAGGATATAATTTGTGGATCTATTAGATTCAATAACTCCTATGGGTGATAGCTAGCCCCAGAAGAAAGAGACATGAAACAACTAGGATGGTTTCAAAATATACCAGAACTATTTGTAGTCCTGCTGAGTCATTGCTAACTGTGAAAACATATTTTTGCAAAGTACACACTTGGACAGTTAAGTTTAAAACAGAAAGAATGAAACTGTTCGAAATGAGGAACTGAAAGTAATGTACACAGGTTTTTAAGGAAAGTGACAGTGAAGCTGTGAAGCGTGTATGTGGTTAGAAGAAAAGTATAAAGGATAGGATTGATGTTTCAGAAGGAGGTGCCATGTGCTCACCATGTTCACTGTTATGGGACAGAAACCTGACCAAGTTCTCCATATTCAAATGGTCTGAAAGATCCCAAAAAATAATTAAACCACCCTTTCTGACTTCATATTTGTGTGAAACTTAGAAATAAGGACCAGGTTCCTGACAATTAGAAAAATTAATCAGTGGAATGATTTGCCTACAGAGGTTGCAGAGGGGCCCTTTGATTTATGGCAGTCCTTGCGGAACCTGCTGTATGTCATTGGACCCCATTGCAATGGCTTATTAATGTAAGTGTATTGCTGCTACTATATCTATTCATTTCTTATGTTCCAAATTATTAGAAACAATAAACCTCTGATCTTAAAGTAAGATTTTTTGTCTGTTTCCTATTGATATTTTTTTATGACAAGGTGTTGGGAGAAATCTCCATCTGGTTCAGTTCCAAGCTGGGAGAAAGACACTGGAAACATGGAGGCTGATTGGAAAGATGGTTTAATGATGAAGCAGAACCACAAAGCACATGGGCTCTGGGTAGCTGACCACATGGAGTTGAGAGTGAGGGATTTTTTTTATACCTTCTCTTAGGCTTTGCACTTGAGCTTCCTGTTCCTGTGCAAGAACATGCATTCTATTGGCTGTTGTCAGACTCCCATGGGGCCATGTGGGGTCATGTTTGTCTGAGATAAGTTTGGTTGAAGTTTGCTGGGTGATGCAATGTCCTTAGGAGATTGTACAATGCAGTGCGCTCTGCAGCTAGATAATCCTATTATGTCCTGGAGGGTCATGTCTTAATCCCTTCACCCTAGAGCTGAAGGTCTTTTGTTTTGTAGATAATGAATCTCAATGAGCACAAAAATCTGCTGTGGGGAGAGAAATTGAGTCTGCTTCCTGCCTCTAAAAAAACATGTTTTTCCACTTCTCATTCAGGGAAATATAATATTCTGCCTTTTTAAATATTCCTCAAAATATTTCATTCTTCCCTTTCTACAGAGGGAAGGCTTAAAATCCTGGACAATTTTTGTTCAGTGAAAAAAATGGGGTGCAGATAAGAAACACTCATGCAAATGCACAAACCAATGTAGGTGTGTAAGAAAAAAAAAAAAAAAGAGAAAATAACTCTCTGTTGAAGTTAACATACTTCAAAGTGAAATGCTGTGGAAGAACCACATTTTTAAAAAATGGCCATTTTGATTCTTTTTCATTTGCCTGAATATATTATTTTTCTTTTTTTTCCAAAGAGAAAAAAAATTGGCCAAAACAGATTCACTGATGCCAAGGAATGTTGTGTGTTTTATTGCTTCACCGAAGCAAAATCTAACAACCAGCAAAATGTGTAATTACTTTCTTATACACTGGCTAGGAAGAGTTACCGTGTCTTTTCTTGCACAGAAAATTAGAATTAAGGGTATATTTTTTTAAAAAATAAAGGTTCGTTTATTTCAATTGCTTTTGACATATTGTGATCCAAGCTCTCTGCTTACCTTGTAAAATATGTGAAACAAGTCGAATATTTGCCCATGTAAGTCTCCTAATAAAAGAAAGGGAGAACGTGTTATCTCAGTGAAAGAATTTGATGGAATCCTAGAATATGGAAATTGGAAAACATCTTTAAAGTCAATTTAATCCAGCTTCTTGCATAGTGCAGGATTAATATCACACAGGACATTCCTGATCTTGAGAGAAGACTAAAGAATGAACACAGAGGTGAGATTCTCCCGGTTCACAGCGGTTCAGGGGAACCGGTTCGCTCCGACAATCAATACTCGCCCCTGTGCTGAACTTACCTATATCCTCTCAGCTGATTCACGGCAGAGCGGATTGCTGCTCCTCAGCTGTGTTACTCCCCAGTAGTAACATAGCAGGTACGTTTTTTCGGAAAGCACGCAATCACTGAACCGGTTGTTACACCAGCCACATCCCACCACTGAGTCAACATCCCATAATATTTCCTTATTGCTGCCAAGATAACATGGACAGGTCAGGACTTAAATTACATTTAGTCCTTGACTTACAACGGTTCATTTAGCGGCAGTTTGAAGTTAAAACGACCTAAAAATGTGGCTTATGACCGTTTTTCACCCTTATGACCGTTTTTCACCCTTATGACTATTGCAGCATCCCCAAGGTCACATGATCCAAATTCAGACACTTGGCAACTGATTCATATTTATGACGGTTGCCGTGTCCTGGGGTCATATGATCCCCTTTTGCAAACTTCTCACCAGCAAAGTCAATGGGGAAGCCAGATTCACTTAACAATTGGGTTTCTAACTCAACAGCTGCAAGGATTCACTTAACAATTGTGGCAAGAAAGGTCGTAAAATGGGACAAAACTCACTTCACATCTGTCTCACTTAGCAACAGGTTCAATTGCAGTCGTAAGTTGAGGACTATCTATAAACTCCTGGAAGGTATAACCTCTGGTACGCCATTTACCATCATAGCAGGTAGTGGTACATAGTCAATCTTGGCTGGATTGTTGAATCTCTGTGCCTGCTAATTTTAAAGTTTTGAATAATGGTCGCACTGATGCCTCCTATCCCTCATTTAAGAGGCAAAACTTCACTGCATGTTGCAACGGTTTAAAGCAGGGATATCCCCAACCTTGGCAACTTTAAGAGTGGTGGACTTCATCTCCCAGAATTCCTCAGCCAGCCATTCTGTGAGTTGAAGTCTACCAGTCTTAAAGTTGCCAAGGTTGGATATCCCTCGTTTAGACCTTTACACAAATATTTATATTTATGTTTATATATTTATAATTACATATATTTTATTTATTCTCTCTCTTATCTATCTATCTATCTATCTATCTATCTATCTATCTATCTATCTATCTATCTATCTATCCATCTATCTATCAATAGATAAATATTAGTTTTTATTTTTAGTCTCTCTCATCTATCTATCTATATCTATTTATCTATCTATATTTTATCTATTTGTCCATCTATCTCTATTATATCTATCTATTTATATTTATCTATCTCTATTTATCCCTATTTGTCTGTCTGTATGTCTGCCTATCTATCTATCTATTTATCTCTATTTTATCTTTGTCTATCTTTTTTATCTGTCTATCTCTATTTATACCTATCTATCTCTATCTTTCTCTATTTATCTATCTCTATCTGTCCATCTGTCTATCTATCTACCTACCTACTGTGTTTCTCACATAATAAGGCCGGGCCTTATTTTTTTTTGACCCCTGAAAGAACAGCTAGGACGTCTTTTCGGGGGTGATTTAATTCCCCCCCACTTGCATCCTCGGGTGGGTGGGCGGGCAGTGACAGCTTGGATATTTGGGAGACCTTCGGGTTCGGGCCACTGTTGCTTTCCCTTTTCCCTTGCTGCCCTTCTCTCTTGCTGCCGCGGTGTTTGGCGCAGCCACTTGGGGCCAGTCAGGGCTACTCCTTGCAACCGGAGCCCTGAGGAGACACTTGGCTTCAGGCGCTCCCGTCTTCCCTTTGCTTTCGAAGGTAAAGCGAATTATTTTACAAAGCCTCCCCTGCCCGAGAGGGCAGCCCAACCCCACGTGGGGAGGCTAATTTCCCGGGGCCTCTTCCGTTCCTCCCCGACCTCCCTATACTGCACGCCTCTAACACGCTGGTCCCTTCAGCCCAGTGAGCCTTTCCACCTCAAAGAAAGGCCAGGCAGGCGGCTGCGGAGGAGCAGCAGCGGGTCCGAGCTGCTCGCAGCAGAAAAGCCACCACCCTTAGCACGACGCAGGGAGAACGAGCGAGGTTAGCGCCCACCAGCCTGTCCTTCCCGCCTCCATGGCTTGGTTTCCCCTACCGGCGGGTCCTCCTTTCATGTGGAGGGCTACGGGGGAAGGCGCTCGCCCGAGAGGATCTCTCCCTCTCTCTCCCCGTGAGGTCAACGTCTGCGCTGCGGAGAGGGCTGCAGCCGGTTCCTCCTGCTTGCTGAGAGGTGAGGAAGCCACGGCTCGCCCGGTGAGATTTGGGAAGGAGGGGCAGGAGGAGGCACGCACACACTCACGGCTCACTTTCCCAGCTCTGCCCAGCCCTCGCGGCCCAGGCGGGCAGCGAGTGCCATCCCGCCGGACCCTCCACTCATCCTGCCAGGGCCGCGCCAGAGCTGTAAGGCCTAGGCAGAGCTGGGAAAGTGAGCCGCCAGTGTGTGCGTGCCTCCTCCTGCCCCTTGTTCCCAGATCTCGCCGGGTGAGCTGCGGCTTCCTCACCTCTCAGCAAGCAGGAGGAACAGGCTGCAGCCCTCTCCTCCGCAGCGCAGACGTTGACCTTGTGGGGAGAGAGAGGGAGAGATCCTCTCGGGCGAGCGCCTTCCCCCGCAGCCCTCCGCACGAAAGAAGGACCCGCCGGTAGGGGAAACCGAGCCATGGAGGCGGGAAGGACAGGCTGGCGGGCTCTAACCTCGCTCGTTCTCCCCGCATCGTGCTAAGGGTGGTAACTGTTTCCGCTGCAAGCGGCTCAGACCGGCTGCTGCTCCACAGCTGCCCGCCTGGCCTTTCTCTGAGGTGGAAAAGCTCGCTGGGCTGAAGGGACCAGTGCGTCAGAGGCGCGCAGTGTAGGGAGGTCGGGGAGGAACGGAAGAGGCCCCGGGAAATTAGCCTCCCCACGTGGGGTTGGGCTGCCCTCTTGGGCAGGGGAGGCTTTGTAAAATAATTCACTTTACCTTCAAAAGCAAAGGGAAGACGGGAGCGCCTGAAGCCAAGTGTCTCCTCGGGGCTCTGGTTGCAGGGAGGAGCCCTGACTGGCCGCGCATGGCTGTGCCAAACACCGCGGAGTTGCTCTAAACACTGCGGCAGCGAGGGAAAAGGGAAAGCAACATTGGAAGGTCTTCCGATATGAAGTGCTCCACCAACGCAGGCAGCACCATATCTGGGCATGCAACAAAAGTACTTCCTAACGGCAAGCCGCCCCCTGCTTTCCCCCCATCTCCCATGTTTAATATGGGGCTTAATTTGGGGGTAGGGGCTTAATTTGATTTTATGCCAATAAAACATGGTGGGGCTTCCTATTGGTGGAGTCCGTATTGTTGGAGAAACACGGTACCTACCAGTATCTCTATTTATTGATCTATCATCTATATCTATCATCTATCTATCAATATTTATATTTATATTATTTATTTTCTCTCTCTCATCTATCTAGCATCTATAAATATTTATACTTATTTTTATTATCTATCCATCCATCCATCCATCCATCTCTCTCTCTCTCTCAATCATCCTACTACATCTGTCTAATCTATCTATTAAATTTATATGCCACCCATGCATGGAGACCAGGTTTCCTTTGCTGGGCTCATGACTGACTGCTATTCTCTTTCTTGCAACTTTGCCAAGGGTTCCACCTCCACCTATTTTACAAAAGGTAGACTTACCACACACGGTGATCTCCTCACTGTAGCAGGTAGAAATTCTGTTGATGTTTGGCAGGTGGCTGAGATGCTGTTCCACCTCTTGGAAGAGTTTTAGTACGTAGTAAGGATGAAGCTGCTACTGGGAATAAAGGGACAAAAATTAGAAAAGGCATTTGGAGAGAAGTTGAGCATTGCTCTTCATTTACAGATAGTCCTCGAACTACAACCACACCTGAGCCCAACATTTGTGTTGCTAAGCGAGGCATTTGTTAAGTGAGATTCGCCACATTTTTTAAAATTTTATTATTAAATTTTATTTAGTTTTCAAAATTTAAAAACATGAAATAAAACTGTATACATCATTATATCAACATCAAGACATCTTTTACACTTCCTTATCATCTTTCTATATATACGTTTCTTTCATTATACAATTTCAACTTAATATATAAATAAATATAAGATATGAATATAGATATAAGTATTTATATACAGTAGCTTCTTATTCTTTACCTAATTGTCATTTTGATTTATTTTTGTTCTTAAACCATTCACATCAGATATTTGTTGTGGTTAGCCAGCAGCAGGTGCAGATGGCTGAGGAGAGTGAGGACTCAGATGAGGCCAGCCCCCACAATCTCTGAGGGCAGCAGTCCAGTCCCTAATGGTCCTGGCCCCTCATCTGAGTCCTTGCTCTCCTCAGCCGTCCTCACCTGCTGCGAGCTAGCCACAACAGTCATTAGGTGAATCTGAATTCCCCCATTGTCTGGGGGAAGGCAGCTGAGAAAGTTGCAAATGGCGATCACGTTAGCTCCAGAATGCCATACAACCATCATAAATACATGTTGAGGATCAAGCTTCCAAATTTTGATCACATGATCACGGGGAATCCTCTCACCTTTTTAGTGCCATTGCAAACTCAAAGGATCACTAAACAAAGGTGTCAAGACTGGCTTACACTTTCGCCGATATTCTGCTCTGCTCACCGCTTGACAAAAGGAGGTGGTGAATTCAAGGGTGAAGGAAATGGCATCCAAGCATCATTGGTTCCCGGGAGACACTGCTCCCCACTCAAGGACACCCTGAACAGGTGTCCCAGCGTGGCCGGCTGGTTCCCATAACAAAATGAACAGAAGTGATTGGTGTATGTAATGGACTGTGGATGGCCCATATAGAGAAAGGGAGAATGAATTATACTTGCTTTTGGGCGGGAAATCCAGAGCTGGTTTTGTGTGATGACCCAGGGTGGGATACAAAACAAATACTGTCACAGAAAACAGATGAAGCCCCTTTTATTCCTTCACTTTGCTTCTAAGCTCTGAATATTCTTGACAGAAGCCCCCCACCACCACCAAAACCCCATGCAAACAGTTACAAGAAGAAGGGAATAAGCAACACAAACTAGACAAGATAAGGGCTGGAGAATGTCCAAGATAACACACATTGGGAAGGATGCCAAACTCAGAGAGGAACCATCAACTAGAGATATTTCCATGCTTTGTTTCCAGCGTTCACCCGTACACAAGTCCGTATTCTTATTCAGTTGTCACAGCTGCAGCCCATGAAGGCCCTCTTTTCCCAAGTAGACCACATCTCTCCCTTATCCTCTCCTCCCTGCATGCCCTAGGATGGAGAGGGGATGGGCCTGGCTCCTCCTCTGACTGTCCTGCCCTTCCCCAGCCTCCTCCACAACCTCCAGAGCCACACTTCCACTCCCTCTCCCTCAGAGTCATCCTCCACCAGGGACATGGCATTTTGCTTCTTCTGTGCCAATGTGGTTTATTCCGTAAAGTTTTATACCCTTGGTAAAATAATGTCCCAGGAGTTTCTTTTTCTGGATTCGCCAACTGGGCAGTTGACAGAAGGATTGTAAGTAGAGGACAACTGTAAATAGTTGCCTCCTCTTTTAGGAATCTCTGATACATTCCAGTGGGGGGATTCAAATTGTTTTACTACCAGTTATGTGGGCATGGATTGGTGGTCGGGGTGTGGCTTGGTGAGCATGGCTTGGTGGGCGTAGCTTGGTGGGTGTGGCAGAGGAAGGGTACTATAAAATCTCCATTCCCTCCCCACCCCACTAACCTACTTTCCAGCTCCATTCTCCTTTGGTCTCCTGTGCAGGGCAACAAAAGAAAACCCAGCCGATCAACTGGGACTCAATGAGAGGCGGAGAATAGATGGGGTTGGCGGGGCCACTCAGAGGTGGTATTTGCCAGTTCTGCAAACTACTCAAAATTTCCACTACTGGTTCTCCAGAAGTGGTCAGAACCTGCTGAATACCACCTCTGATACATTCCCTTGAGGAGTCGTGGTGGCGCAGTGTTTAGAGTGCAGTACTGCAGGCTATTTCTGCTGACTGCCTGCAATTTGGCAGTTCGAATCCCACCAGACTCAAGGTTGGCTCAGCCTTCCAAGGTGGGTAAAACAAGGACCCAGATTGTTGGGGGCAGTAGACTGACTCTGTAAACTGCCTAGAGAGGGCTGTAAAGCATTATAAAGCAGTATATGTCTAAGGGCTACTGCTATTGAGATGGTTGTTCTTCAGTTACTTACTTGATTGTTTCTGAAGGCTTCTAGGACATTTACCGCATCGTCTGGCGTCAGGGGGAAACCAAGGCGAGGCCCTTTGTAACTGGCTGGTACCGCTGTAGACTCCATTGATTTTTCCAGTTTGACCTGCGTCGTGGTTTCTGAGTCTGACAGGATACGATGAATGAACTCCCCTTGGCAAGAGTAGAGCAAAATTTGAAAAATATTTTCAGATATTATGCACATGATCCTTTCTTTCAGGCATCAGAAAAGTGAAGAACGTGGCCACTACTATACAGGTAGTCCTCGACTTACAACAGTTCACTTAGTGACTGTTCAAAGTTGTGACAGCACTGAAAAAAGTGACATGTGACATGGTCAAAATTTAGGTGATTGGCAACGGATTCATATATACAACAGTTGCTGGGTCCCGAGGTCATGTGGTCACTTTTTGCAACTTTCTGACAAACAAAGTCAGTGGGGAAGCCAGATTCACTTAACAACCTGGTTACTAACTTATCAATGGCAGAAATTCACTTAGCAACTGTGGCAAGAAAATAAAATGGGACGAAACATAGATTCTGTAGTCTTAAATTAAGAGTCAAAAGTAAGAGTTCTTTACAAGTAGTTCTCGACTTACAACATTTTGCTTAGTGATGATTTGAAGTTGTGATGGCACAAAAAACGTGCATATATGACTTCTGTCAACTAAAAAAATATTCCTTTGGTCTTTTTAGTTGCCAGCAGAAAGGAAGTTGGGGGAAAGCAGTGCATTCCTTAAATGCTTCAGATAATCGCCTTGGCAGCCAAAGCTGTTGGCACGCAAGATTATTACTGAAGAGCATGACTGATGACTCTTGGTTATGGATGGGTCTCATTGGAGAATATACATCCAGGGGGTGCGGGGAAGACCAGGGGTCAAGGGTGAAATGAATGATGTATCAGAGTCGGCTGCAACCAGGAAACGCCGACATGTTAATTCCTAATAAACCAATCTTTTTTACTCTGATAGATGTAGCTAGAGACTTATGATTTGAATGGGGATGCATGTTGGAGCCTTGACAGATGCTTTTCACCCTTATGACCATTGCTACATCTCTGTGGCCACATGATCAAAATTCAGATGCTTGGAAATTGGCATGTATTTATGAAAGTTGCACTGTCCCGGGGTCATACGATCACTGCCCAACTGGCTTCTGATAACCAAAAACAATGGGGGAGGGGAAGCCAGATTCAATTAATGACCGAAAGATTCACTTAACAACTGCTGTGATTCACTTAACAACTGTGGCAAAAAAAGATTATAAAATCATGAGACAAAACTCAACCACTGCATTCCTTAGCAATGAAAATTTGGAGCTGTATTGTCATAAATCGAAGCCCACCTGTGTAGTCCTATACCTAAACCGATACATACACTTACTGTCTTTTGTGTTTTGGGGTGTGACATTCTCTATGAGGTAGTCAAAGAAATGGTTGAGCTGCAGAAGATCAAAAGAATATTGTCAAAATGTAGAGGGAGAAAAAACATTTTTTCTTTTTCCTTATTTTTATCCTCCTGGGCTACCCTCCTTCACCACAACTATTTGTAGTATATCTAGTTTATGTCTAGGTATGTCTAGTCTAAAGAAAAGAAGAATTAGGGGTGACATGATAGCAGCGTTCCAATATTTGAGGGGCTGCCACAAAGAAGTGGGAGTCAAGCTATTATTCTCCAAAGCATCTGAAAACAGAACAAAGAACTACAATAAAAGACCTCCAAGATCCCTTATTCTATTCTATTCTATTCTATTCTATTCTATTCTATTCTATTCTATTCTATTCCATTCCATTCCATTCCATTCCATTCCATTCTATTCCATTCTTATTCTTATTCTATAACACTGGATGGAAATTAATTCAAGGAGAAAAGCAAGCCAGAACTGAGGAATAATTTCCTCACAGTTGGAACAATTAATCAGTGGAACGACTTCCCTCCAGAATTTGTGAATGCTCCATCATTGGAGGTTTAAAAGAAGAGATCAGACAACCATTCATCTGGAATGGTGTAGGGTTTTCCACCTGAGTAGGAGGTTGGACTAGAAGACCTCTAAGATCCCTTCCAACTCTGATACAGAACTCCGAGGCCAGTTGGTGCCTCAAAGAACACTTTTATTAGGAGATGTCATCTTGGCACAAACTGGTAGAAAGCCAACTCTGAAGATTCCCGCGCTTTCCACCACATTAAAAGTAAGCTGTTTGCTGTTTTCTCAAAACAATAAATCACTCTGTCAAATCTGAATGCTGGCTGGTTTGCTTGATGACTTCTCTCTTCCTCCTCTGGCCAGCCAGCTGTTGGAATGTCTCTGATTCATAAGAGAGTTATTTTGTTTTGGCTACAAAACCCCAATTATCTCTACCCTCCCCCCTTCAACTCCAGGCTGTGACAACTTGAAGCCATATGAAAAGAAACTCCGACAGAAACAAAAGCCCCCACAGAAAAGAAAATGGCCACAGCCAGTTCAGCTTCAAGCTTGACACCCACACACCGGCTCCCACCATACCTTCATATGGTCATGTTCTCCGGCATATTCTATGGATTGGAAGATGCGCCAGGTGCATCTCCGACGCATTTCGAGCCGGGCGACATAGCGTCGATACCACTGCTGGATCAGAACAGCTGATTGAATGGCTGAGGTAGAAAAAAGGAGAGACCCAGAGCAAATGTTTTTTTAACCATTTTTTTTTTATTTTTAACAACAAACATAAACTAACACAAACACAAAACAACAAATAAAACCTTCTTTCAGTTGTACAGTGTGTCGATTGGTACATATTTCTTGTGCACAATATCAATAGTCTTTCCCTCCTAAATTTAAATTGATATTCATATTATATTAATCAACTTTCCATGTCATATTATATTATTATTACAGCATCATTAGACTTTAATTGCAAATTCATATCATTCTTTTTGAACAAACTTCAATTTTTACAAGTTCTAATTCATATGATAATTCCTTCTATAATAATCAATTATAGCATATCATTACTATTGTATTATACTTATATTATAAAGACTCAGAGCAAAGTTGAAAGCATTTGTATCATGAAGCAATCGCTATATTTAAAAGGCACTGTGTGATGGCCCAGGGTGGGATACAAAATAAACACAGTCACTGTTAAGTTCTGCACATGGGTGCAAGGAACGGAGACGAGACGGTGAACAGTGAACTTCAACTCTTTATTTATCATTCTGAACAGAGCAAAAACCTTAGGGCAGCAGCAGCCCTTTTATAGGCAAGCTGCTGATCCAGTAACCAATAAGAAACGTGGAGTGTTAAACCCCTTAACCAATGAGAGTGGCTCATTAACAGCCAATCAGATTCTCCTAAACGGACCAATCCGATATCACTATTTATCAGCCAATCAGAAGTGCAGGGCTAGAACCCTGCTATTTTCTAAAGGTTTTGATAAACTTTATTTAAGTGTTTTATTAGTTCATAACACCCCTCCCCACCGGGTTCTGTTTGGGGGGTGTGGTGACGTAATCTCTGAGGTAGGAAGGTTGCTTTGACTGGCTATTGGATTTACGCTGTCCCACCGGTTCTTGTCCATAAGCCTTTTTTGGCGGGACGTTTTCAGGCAAGTTGGGTGCCGGCGGTTCCTCATTGGAAGACTCGGTGCCGCTAATGTTCTCGTTGTTGTCCTCTGGCCCTTTGGGGCTTGCCTCTGTTGAGGTGTTTCTCTGTGGTGAGGCCACGCCCTTCTTTGATCCTTCTTCATTTGTTACGCCCGATTGTTGATTTCTATCATTCCTGCTTTCTGCCATCTCAAAATCGGTTTCTTTGACATCCCCTCCCCCCTCAGTTTGGGAGTTACCGGAGTTGTGGAAACTAGGTTGTAGCCTCGAGTGAAGCTGATCTATATGGTGTTTCCATATTTTCCCGTCGCAAATTTTCACCCGGTACGACCTGGGTCCAGTGGCTTGAATAACAGTGGCCTCGATCCACAATGGTTCGCCAGAAAGGTTTCTGGCAAAAACTAAGTCGCCTATCTTGAACTCGTGGCATTTTCCGCTAGATCCACAGGGTTTCTCTGGCTTGTAAGACAGGTGAAGCCAGTCGAGGTGGGAGCGGAGTTTGCGTCCCATCAATAGTTCCGCTGAAGTCTTGTTGGTGACGCTGTGCGGAGTGATGTGTTGAAGAAGGAGAATTCTGTTTATCTTATCTTTAATGTCCCCAAAGTCCATTTTGTAGAGGGTTTTTTTTAACAAACTGTACCATGCGCTCGGCTCTTCCGTTAGCCGCAGGGTGCACCGGCGAAGTTAGCGCATGGCGAATACCGCGGTCCGCTAAGTATTGTTCAAAAGGGAGCACGGTAAACTGGGGTCCGTTGTCGGATACCAGAATGTCTGGCAGTCCATGCGTCGCGAATAATCTGTTTAACTTCCGGATGACGGACTCGGTTGTGGTACTCTTCATTTCGTGGATCTCGAGCCAGTTTGAATAGGCATCCACTGTTAATAGGAACATATGTCCCTTAGTAGGTCCCGCAAAGTCAATATGAATGCGGGACCACGGTCCCCGAGGTGTTTCCCATTCTGTTGGAGTTGCTTTTGGTGGGGCATTGCTAACTTCCTGGCACTTATAACAAGTCTTTACCCAGGCTTCGATCTGTTTGTCGATGCCCGGCCACCACGCGTATCTTCATGCGAGCGCTTTCATACGCACGATGCCAGGGTGGCCCTCATGCAGTGTCTTTAATACCACTCGTTGTAACCGCTCTGGGGGGACGACTCTATCCCCCCATAGGATGCAGCCTTTTTGCGAAAAAAGTTCTGTTTGCTGATTCTTGAAGGGGATGGAGTGGTCCGGGGTTTGATCTACTGGCCATCCTCATTCGACCCAGCTAAGAACTCGCGTTAAGATAGGATCGCGTTTTGTTTCAATCGCGATATCTCTAGCTGTTAGCGGCGGTGAATGTAGTGTTTCAATCTGGAGCGTTGTAAGGGTTGGAGCTGGGTCGTCGATGGTTTCCGGAAGTGGTGCACAGCTCAACGCGTCACGTGGGGAATGGCTTTCCCCAGGCAGTGTTGCAGCTTATAATTGTACGCAGCCAAAAACTCTGGCCAGCAAGTCATTCTAGGTGATAATATATAGGGGGTTGGCTTGTCTCCCGCTATAATCCCCAGCAAAGGTTTGTGGTCGGTAACAATAGTAAAAACTCATCCATATACATATTCATGAAACCGTTTAATAGCAGATAGAACAGCAAGAGCCTCTTTATCGATTTGACTATAGTTACGTTCAGCCTTTGATAGAGTTCTTGAAAAATAGGCAATAGGGGCTTCACTTCCGTTTGGTAACACATGGCTCAAAATGGCTCCTACTCCAAATGGTGACGCATCACATGTGATTGTTAAAGGCAAAGTCTCATTATACTGCATTAAAACAGCATCTGAATTTAATAGGTTTTTCACTTGTCGGAACGCGTGCTCCTCTCGGTGCCCCCAAACCCAGGTTGCTTTTTTGTCGAGAAACCGATGTAGGGGCTCAGCTACGATTGCTTTGTGGGGCAGGAAGATGTTGTAAAAATTAATAAGTCCCAGGAAAGCTTGGAGGTCAGTCTTATTTCTGGGTCTTGAGGCATTCTTGATTGCTCTTAACTTGCTATTGGTGGGGTGAATACCTTGTTTATCGATTAGGTACCCCAGGAACTCTACTTTATCTGTACACAGTTGACATTTATTTTTTTTAACTTTAAGGCCAGAATCTTTAAATTTCTGGAGAACCAGTCTAAGACGCCCCTTTAGTATTTCTCTATTCAGGGCAGCAATTAAAACATCATCAAAGTATGGTACAACCCCTTTTATTCCCTGTAATAGTCTCTCCATTAAGCTCTGAAAGATCCCTGGGGCCACGCTAACTCCGAATTGGAGTTGGTTGCACGTAAAAGCGCCTCAGTGCGTAACAATCGTTTGTGCCTCTGCTGTTTTTTTATTGACAGGCAGTTGTTGGTATGCCTGTGCTAAATCCAATTTAGCGAAGACTTTTCCGCCCCCCAGGGAATGGAGGAGGTGTTGTACCACCGACACCGGGTAAGCGTTCTGTTGAAGGGCATGATTCAGGGTGGCACGGTAATCCCCACAAATCCTTAACCATCCATCTGGTTTGATGGGTGTTACGATTGGGGTTTCCCAAGGAGTGTGGTCGGTTGGTTCCAAAACACCCTGGGCTATTAATTTATCAAGCTGCTCGTCAATCTTTGGTTTAAGGGCAAAAGGGACTCGACGAGGCTTAAGGCGGATAGGGGCTACTTCAGGGTTAAGGTTAAATGATATCGGAGTCCCCTTGTACTCACCTAGTCTGTCTGCAAAGACGTCCTGGAATTCCTGGACGAGGGCCTCCTCCCAGTCGTCACTGCTGGTTTGGTGAATGCCGGCTACCTCAATCCCAAGTGGAGCAAACCATTGAAGGTCTAACAAGCTAGGCCGATCACGGTCATCGATGGTCAATGGTAAGGATGCAGTATGATTTTTGAATGAGACCTGGACTAGGCTGGATCCAACGACCAAAATTCGGTTTCCCTGATAGTCCTTGAGAATGATTCTTTGGATTCTGAGGTCTTGCCGCCGGACGGCAGGGATTAATTGTTTAAGGGTCTTCCAGGAAACCATCGAGAGGGACGATCCTGAATTGACTTCCATCACGCAGGGCTGGTTTTCGATGGTGACCTTCACTCGGATCTTCTTTGCATCTGATGATGTGTGACCTATCGTGATGGTTTGGTGTGCCTCTTCTCGTTGAGTGGGCTAGTGGTTTATTTCTGTAGGAGTGGTTGTTCCATTGGTGGTTCGAATGTTCCCAATTCACAGGACGACTTCTTGTGGGTTGGCGGTAGTTGGTCCCCCTCTGAAGTGGGCTGGATCCTAGCTTGCTTCTACAGACCTTTCCGATGTGGCCTCTCTTCCCACAAATATGGCAGAGCGCATCGAGGAATTTGCAGTCTGATCGTGGGTGGTTTGCCTCACAACCTGCGCATTGATACTGCAGTCTCTGGTTACGCTGGTGGCATTGGTCTTGTTCAGACCGGAGCCAGTTGACTTCTACCTCATCACTTTCTGATGACGATTCGAGGTCCTCATGGTGGGTTGCCGTTGCATGTCCCTCAAGGCGAGGTGAGGTTTCGCCGGCGAGTTGGCGGAGCGGGGCGTTGGTGCGGCGCATTCAGGCAGCCGACTTCCTGGTTGCTTCTGCTGCAGTAGCGTCAGCGATGGTATCTGCAAGGCTGATGTCACCTTTTGCCATCAGCTTACTTTGCAAGTGTGGTGCATCTAAACCCAGAACTATTCAGTCTCTTAGAGCTTCTTCGAGGTCGGCGAACCCGCAGAGGCCTCCCAGGTTCCGGAGATCCGCAATGAAATCTGCAACGCTTTCTCCTTTCCACTGGTCTCTCTGGTAAAATTCATGTCTTCGGACAAGTGTTGGTATAGTAGGTGCATAGTGGGCCCGTAGGAGGGGCTCGAGGACATCCCAGTCCATGGATTTCACCTCAGCCGGTTTCGCCAGTGCCTTAGCAATCTTAAAAATGGCAGGTCCACAGTGAGTCAGGAATACCGCTCGCTTTTTCCCAGTAGTGGCATCCTTCAAGTTGTTGGTCTCCAGAAACATCTGGAACCGGTCCAGGTATGAGTCCCAGTCTTCTTGTGCCGGGTCGAATGGAGCGGGTGGTATGGTGCCGCCGGTCATGGTTTCCGCCGTTGATGCACCTTCAGCCACGTGCTCTGATTAGTGCTCTGTAGTGTTCAGTCAGCTCTGATGTCTCCACATCCCACCTTCGTCGCCAATGTTAAGTTCTGCGCATGGGCGCAAGGAACAGAGACGAGACAGTGAACAGGGAACTTCAACTCTTTATTTATCATTCTGAACGGAGCAAAAACCCTAGGGCAGCAGCAGCCCTTTTATAGGCAAGCTGCTGATCTAGTAACCAATAAGAAACGTGGAGTGTTAAACCCCTTAACCAATGAGAGTGGCTCGTTAACAGCCAATCAGATTCTCCTAAACGGACCAATCCGATATCGCTATTTATCAGCCAATCAGAAGTGCAGGGCTTCTTCCTTGCTATTTTCTAAAGGTTTTGATAAACTTTATTTAAGTGTTTTATTAGTTCATAACAGTCCCAAAAACAGGTGAAGCCCCTTTTGTTCCTTCACTTTGCTTCAAAGCTCCAAATATGCTTGACCGGAGACAAAAAACACCCCCACAAGCAGTTACAAAAAGGAGGAAACGCCATTTAAACTAAAAATGCCTATAAATTATAAGAGTAAAAACAACACAAACTACACTGAAGCAATTAAGGGAACCAGGCAAGATAAGGGCTTGAATACGTCCACAGATATCGGAACACACACTGGGAAGGACGCCAAACTCAGAGAGGAACCATAAACTAGAGATATTTCCACGCTTTGTTTCCAGCATTGGCCCATACGCACGTCTGTCCTTTTAATCAGTTCTCACAGCTGCAGCCCATGAAGAGGATCAAGGCCCTTTCCTCCCCTGTAGACCAACCACACCATTCCTGTCTCTCCTTTATCCTCTCCTCCCTGCGTGCCCTAGAATGGAGAGGGGATGGTCTGGTTCTTCCTCTGACTGCCCAGCTAACTTCCTCCACAACCTCCGGAGCCACACTTCCACTCTCTGTTGGCTGTTCTTCCTTTCCCTCAGAGTCCGTCTCCAACAGGGGCATGACACACAGTTTCATTGGAGTATGTTGTAATGAATAATGAAAACATGATTAATCAGCTGTGCTACCTCTCCAAAAAAGTCCCCTGTTCTGACCCAGCTCTCTGAACAAGACAAACCCTCTGTATTTGAATCAACTCGAATGGCAGAAAGTTAAGAGGAACTAAAGAGCCTGTGAAGAAGGAGAGTGCAAAAGTTGGCTTGAAACTCAACATTAAGAAAGCAAAGATCATGGCATCTGTCTCCCTCAATCCCTGGCAAATAGATGGGGAAGAAATGAAGGTAGTGACAGATTTTATTTTCCTGGGTTCCAAGATCACCGCAGATGGGGACTGCAGCCAAGAAATTAAAAGACGTTTGCTCCTTGGGGAGCAAATCTAGACAGCACACTAAAAAGCAGAGACATCAACCTGCCAGCAAAAGTACGCAGAGTCAAGGCTGTGGTTTTCCCAGTTGCAATGTATGACTGTGAAAGTTGGACTGTAAGAAAGGCTGAGTGCCAAAGAATGGAGGCCTTTGGTGCTGGAGAAGACTCCTGTGAGTCCCTTGGGCTGCAAGACGATCCAACCGGTCAGCCCTAGCAGAGATCAACCCTGACTGCTCTTTTGAAGGCCAGATCCAGAAGATGAAACTCAAAATACTTTGGCCACCTCATGAGAAGGAAGGACTCGTTGGAGAAGAGCCTAATGTTGGGAACGGTTAAGGACAAAAGAAGAAGAAGGAGACAGCAGAGAATGAGGGGGCTGGATGGAGTCACTGAAGTAGCCAGCATGAGCTTAAATGGACTCTGGAGGATGGTAGAGGACAGGAAGGCCTGGAGGAACATTGTCCATGGGGTAGTGATGGGTTGGACACGACTTTGCAACTAACAACAACAACATTTAAATCAATTGTGTCTTTATTAGGAGTGCCAGCAGCCCCAGCAAAAAAATTTCTCTCACACCACAAGCTAAGAAGTCCGTCCGGTAGGGAGATGAATAGTTGTCTGCTACATCTATTCATCTCCACCCTTTTATCCCCAGAGCTAGGGTGGGGTTTGCTAGCAGCATGGCCCTTCCATCCCAAGGACCAGCCTATAGATTTCCACTGCTCTCCTCTCCTCTGCCTTCTGTACGTCCGTACATCAGGCACTGGACCCAGCTGTTCCTCCTCTTCCTCATCAGCCACCTCCAGACTTGGGGGCTGTTGACTGTCCATCTGAGGGCTGATGGATGGCCCAGGCTCTGCCTCTGTCTCTCTGCCAGCTCCATTCCCTCTTCCCCCTCGGAGCTCTCAGGTTGCCTTCATGCTGATCCTGATTTCCATGCCTCCTCCTCCTCCTCCTCCTCCTCCTCCTCCTCCTCCTCCTCCTCCTCCTCCTCCTCCTCCTCCTCCTCCTCCTCCTCCTCTGATTTGGCTGCTGGAGGGGCCAGCAATTGACAGGCCACAATATCACTGTTGAATTTCCTCAGATCTTTTTTGGTTGTGTTCCTCTGGCAATACTTTTAAAAAGGGACCGAGTACTTCAACTCCCAGAATTCCCTAGTCAGCCGGTTTCAGGCAGTCCTCGCCTTACAACAGTTCATTTAGCAACCATTCAAAGTTACAACAGCACCAATAAAAGTGTCTTCTGAGTGCTTTTTGCACTTTGCAGCATCCCCATGGTCATGGGACTAAAATTCAGACTATTGGCCATTGACTCATATTTATGATGATTGCAGTGTCCTGAGGTCATGTGATCTCCTTTGGCGACCTTCTGATAAGCAAAGTCAAGGGGGAAGCCAGATTTCCTCATTGCATTACTAACTTAACAATGATTCACTTAACAACCGTGGCAGGAAAGGTCATAAAATGAGGCCAAATGAACTTGTCTTGCTTAGCCACAGAAATTTGGGGCTCAATTGGGGCCATAAGTCGAGGACTACTTTTAGTGTTTCTCAGAGGTAGGGTTCTACCAGTTTGGACCGGTTCTTTAGAACCGGTTGTTATGATTCTGCACAGTTTGGAGAACCAGCAAATCGTGCGCCTGGCTGGCCCCGCCCCTCGCCTCCCGCCCAGTCAGTCCTTATCGCGCATGTACGACATCACTGACTGCATTCTTTCCCGCCCAGTCACTCCTTAAGGTATTTCTTTTTTTTCCCCCTCCCGACGATCAGCTGTTCTGATGATCAGCGGTGCTGGGATCCCCCTTGCTGTCGACTGCTTCACCCAGGAGGCTTCCCGGAGGCCCAGGAGGCAAAAAGGGGTATGGGGGGCAGGGGGGCCGGGGGGGCCAGGGGGGGCCAGGGGGTGCTGTGGGCCCCCCCTCACACTCAATTTTTTGCCGTTAGTAAAAATATTTTGAATCCCACCCCTGACCAGAATGGGTGGATTTGAATCACTACGGCCATTTTGGCAGTTCCAACATGCCTCTGGACTTACCTTTCCGGATCGTTTGTTTCTCCTCACCAACATCTTTGGAACTTTTGTCCGAAGCGCCATCCTTTTTCTGTTGCTTCTTTTCCATGCTTTATAACTGCATTGTTTGAACTGGTACCCAAGGACATTCTAGGGCACCTAAAACAAACCGAGCCACCTGATTTGCAGTCAACTTCCCCATTGTCTTATATCACCCAATGGGAAAAAACTGGAGAGGAAAGAAGAAACATTCTTGGCTTCCATTGGCCGGAATCTTAGATAGGAGAAGGGGTCCATTCTGAAGCTTGGCTTGAGAACTTCAGACAATAATAGAGTTGGAAGGGACCTTGGAGATCTTCTAGTCCAACCCCTTGCTCAATGGGAGACCCTATACCAGGGGTCCCCAAACTTGGCCACTTTAAGACTTGTGGACTTCAACTCCCAGAATTCTCCAGCCAGCGGAAGTCCACAAGTCTTAAACTTGCCAAGTTTGGGGACATTTGCCCTATACCATTTCAGGCAAAAGGTGGTCTAATCTCTTTTTAAAAGCCTCCAGCGATAGGGCACCCACAACTTCTAGAGGCAAGCTGTTCCATTGAGTAATTGTTCTTACCCTCAGGAAATTTATCCTTGGTTAGTTCTAGGTTGCTTCTCCCCTTGGTTAGTTTCCATCCAATGTCTATGGAGATTCTCAGTCATCCAGATCATGGTTGTCCCAAAGGTGCATTTTGAAGAGACAAATGGACTTTCTGTTTTTTCCTTGAAGAGCTGGAGAAGCTTCTTGGATGACAAGCAAAACGTCTTCAAGGAAAAACCAGTTGCCTCCAGGTGGGGATCAGTTAGTGAGGGTCAGAATAGGTTAGGGGTGTGGACATGTTAAAAGAGATAATAGGTTAGGCGTGGCCCAGAACTAGAACTGCGTATAGACCTGGGTGTGGTGAGGTGTGTCTCATGATAATGGAACCAATAAATAAAAGGAAAGAGATCAAACTCAAACCCAACACTAACCTTGCCCGGGTTTTAGCCATTCTTGCCTGATTAGGGTATTTGTTGTTTGCTGAATAAACCCTCATTGTCCTAAAGAGGAGCTGGAGTTTGGATTCATTTAAAGACAAATCTTCAATACTTAAGGACTGGCTGAGAGTCCTGCCTTCAGGTGCCTTGTAGAAAAGGTTGACCTCCTCTTCTTTGTGAGAGCACCTCAAATATTGGAAGACTGTCACCATCTGTCTTTTAATTAAACTGGACATACCCAATTCTTGCAACGGTTCTTCATATGTTTTTACACCCCAGCCCCTTGATAGATCAAACTAGGTGTTGTGACTTGAAGGTCTGAGCCTGCCTTGTTAGAAGAGACAGACTTAAGCAATGAGGAAGAGAGGGACTTGGCATCGAGATTTGAGCCGGCTTTGCTGGAAGACACAGACTTGAGCCAGGAGGAAGAGGAGGATTTGGCTCTGAGGTTTGAACCTGCTTTGCTGGAGAATTCAGAATCATCTTCCTCCCCAGGACCTTCCTCCTTGGTTGTTCCTCAGGTGTCGGCAGATAATCAGGAGAGTGTGCCAGAGTCCTTGGCTGAGGATCAAGCCAAGGAATGCTGGTTTGATGCAAGGCAAAGACACAGGCAGAAGAGGGAAATGCAATGTAAAAGGAAATGTCAAATCAGGAACTGACACGCCCCTCAGGAAATAAAAGAGGGTGTGTTAACTCCGAATACTTGTTTGGGACAATTTGTTTATTCGGAATAGCAGCTTGACAAATTTCTCTTTGTGGTGTCTGCCTTCTGATTTATGGTCTTGTTTGTTATCGGACTTGGCAGGCAGCTTCTGGAAGACTGCCAAGGACTTCTCCAGTCAAAGGAATTTAACTCTATCATTCCTGGTCCTGTCTGTTATTTATATTCCTTTGGAGGCTTGGACTCTCGCCTCGTGGTCACAGGTGAGACAGAACACTAGGGTTGTAACTAATCTAGCATTCTGTATAACACATGAACCAATAAATTGCTTTCAGGGCATTCTTAAACATGAATAGGAAGACTACATCATCTCCATGGTTGCTTCCTTAGGAGACATGATGGACATGATTTTGGAAGATAGTAAACTATCATCCGATATCCCCATGGAACCTACAAACCATTGAATTTGGCCAGGTTTAAGGAAAGCTGTAGGATATTTTGTGGATAGAACATGGATCACCTACAGCAGGGGTGTCCAACCTTGGCAACTTTAAGACTACCAAACTACCAACTTTTAAGACTATCAACTACCAAAATTCTCCAGCCAGCCATTCCCCAACCAGTCTTAAAGTTACCAAGTGTCATGCCCCTGTTGGAGTTTGAATCCAAGGAGGAAGATGAATAGCTGACAGGGAATGGGAGTGTGGCTCCGTTGGCTGTGGAGGAAACTGGGGAAAGGCAAAGTCTGGCTGGGCAGAGCAGGGAAGAGGTAGAACAAGGGAGAGGGAGTTCAGAGGAAGACCCATACCCACCCCGTCTTCATCCTAGGGCACACAGGGAGGAACGGAGAAGAGAGCAATGTGGGTTGCATGGCTTACAGGGGAGGAAAGGGCCCTGATTCCCTTCATTAGCCACAGCTGGGAAGAGAGTTTAAGAGAAATGCATGCTGAGTGCGGCAGCTGCTGGAAGCGAACATGAGTTTATCTTATGTTGACTTTGATTATCTGTGTTCCTGGCATCTTCCAAACTGTGTTAAGTTATTACTATGCCTTCATGTCTGGAATTCCTTCTCCTGCCCTACTGAACTAATTGCCTCAGTTTGCCTTGATTGGACTTAAAGTTACAGTTTTGTTGACCATGTTTTGGTCTTGATTCTCTGTAGCCAAAGACTGTTCCTGGGAGAGTTTTTCTTCAGCCAGAAGGTAACCAGAACATTGGGGGCAAAGTTGGAGCTAATAAAAGGACTCCTACTGATTATCTGACTGTGTTGCCTTTGTGCCACTCCCCTTGGTCATTACACCAAGATTGCCCACCCCTGACCTAAAGCAATGAAATCACTTTGAAAATATAACATGTTTATTAAGCATTCAAACAAAGACTATATAGACCAAACTCCCATTAGCAACACTCTAATGAAAGGTTTGAGATGGCTAAGGGCCAAAGCACAACCACAGTGTGTATTCTTTTGATCTGTTACATTTCAAAGACAAAAAATGAGGCACTGTGCAAATTACAGCACAATGTTGGCACCCTTCTTCTTTTTTTATTTCACATTTTTATTAAGTTATAAGGTATTGTAAAATACAAAAGCAAAGAACAGGACAATGAGGGGGAAAGGAAAAGGGGGAAGAAAAATGAGAAAGGGTAGGGAAAGAAAAAGAAGCATTGACTTCTGTTACAGTAGAATAAGGCATTAACATGTTTTTCAATAGTAATATGAACAAGTCTTTTGCATAAAAATCTGTCAATCAAATCTGTAAAAACCAAAGTCAAATTTTCATTCTTTTCCATGTCAAGCACAAAGTTCAAAAGAGGTTTCCATGTGGAAAAAAAAAAGTACTTGTGTTCTTTTCTTTAATCAAAATAGTCAATTTTGCCTTTTTAGCCAACTCCATTAAACTTCTGCAACCATTCTTCCATAGTAGGAATTGAAGTGTCCTTCCATTTTTACACATACAATAGTCTTGCTGCTATCATCAGCAGTGATGGCGAACCTTTATTTTGAATATAAATTTTATTTGAGTTTTCACAAAAACATAACACAAATAAAACATCTTTTTTTGAGAATAGCATGATAACGGATTATCACTTCTTCAAACAGACTCAATTTCATATTCATCTTTGTGTTCTGTTCCATATCTTATCACTATTTTAACATTTTCTCCATAATTTTCCCCTCCCTTGGTTTTCTCAACTTTATTTTTAATTATCTCATATCTAAATTCAATTATATATCTTTTTCTAAGTTTCAATGTCTTTCCAGTCGTTATATTTATACTTTTGTCTGTCCTGTTTCAATTTCATATTATCTTCTCTCATTAAACAAATTTTCCCCTGCAGTTACTAATTGGAGTATGACACTTTATATCTTTTAATTTTATCCATTCAACTCATATTTAAACTTCAATTTATGCCTTTAAAATTATAACATTCAATATAGTACATAACTTCCAGTCGAATTCTGCTTGGTACATTCTTAAAATACACATTATGTTCATATATAATAAAACACACTAAATCTCTAATTTATCTCTAAATAGGCTTATAGTTTCAATTCTTAAACATTTTCCCTGTTTCTCTATATCTTGTTTCTATCTTTTATAACTTCTTTTCCTTTCCTTCTTCCCCCTCTTCTTCTCCCTCCCTTTTTTGTCCCCTTGTCTCTCTACTTCTAATTCTCTCTAAACCCATCTGATTTTGTTGCACCCAGAGATGCTTTCCAAAAGAGAGCACCAAGGGCCCACCTTTTTAAGACCCATTCTGCAAAGCTGGAGATACAGGGAGCACCTTGTCCATCTTAGAAATTAACAGATTGTCCAAACTCATTTTTCCAGACTTTTCCATACAAGATAGGAGAGTAGAGTCACCATAAATATCTACAAGGATGTCTTGCTGTTGGCCAGATACGTAGATCCAAGGAAGTCCATCCAAGTCTTGATATGTTCCACAAATATCTTATGGTTTCAATACATTTTCTCAGGAATATCAAATAAAAATGCATCTAATCAGGCACAGCAATGTCATACAGCCACAGGGAAGCTTGATTTTTGCAATAATGGCTAAAATAGCCCATAGGACATGATGTTTAATCAAAAACAGCAGGGATAGAGATATTGTCTCTAAGACTGGGAAGCTGGCTCTTATCCCATGCCTATTATTTCAATATCCATTGCCCGCATACTAAGGACTGGAATGCACTAATTTCCTTTTTCTTCCTTTCAAAAACTGCTAGTTCCAAACAGAATACTATACACCAGTTAATTATTGTGCATATGCAATTAATAAACACAGACCCTGCCTTTGTGTTTTCAAAGATTTTCATTCCTTCATTTTCTGGTTCAAGAGAGAAAGAGAAAAGAGAGAAAATGGATATTTTAAAAACATTTTAAGGTTTATTTGGAAAAAAAAATCAGCCATGTCACTTACTGGCATTATACTCCCTTTATCTCTAATTTTTATTCATTTATTTGATATCATGCTACCCACCATAATTTTTTTTAAAGTCTGTAAGTGGCTTACATAAAACTTATTAAAGTTTGCTGAATTCAAAAAGTAGTTTTTTCTGTACATTAAAAGAAAGCCTTCTATCAACAACTCTAGAAAAGTCCATCTCACACCAGATAAAGGTTGGCAGAATTCAAGAGAGGTTGCACTTAGACCGTTTGTGGCAACATAATGTTTCTATTTTGATGACTCACTTAATTCCACCCCTAGTTCTGCCTGCTCTTCCGCTACACAGTCTACCAACGGGTCTCTTTTCTTTCACTGTTTTTTTAGGGAATCAAAGAAATGAGGATGGAGGCCTTAATATTTTTAGAAGACATGAAAGTAGAATTGAAATAAAACTTCCAAGAGTCAACAAATGGCCATTAGCATCACAATGCTCAGGACTTACACATTTTCACTCTGGGGTCCTGATAAAAGTCTGATACTTGTCTGGATCTGCATTACTCATCAAAGTGGTATAAATGGTGAGCCTGATAAAAGAAAAAAAAACACACACAGAAACCAATAATGAAATCCAGGAGTGGATCAAATTTTCAGTCCAACCCAACTGGAAGAGAATAAAAATCAGATTCATGACGGTGTCTGTGTTTGTCTGACAATTATTTGGGCAATAAACGTGATGCCATAAATCACAAAGTTATCAAATTCAGCCGGTGTGTTATGTCACAGGAGAATGCCAACCCGTGTTAAATCTAAGATTTTCAAGACAAGCATCCACCCTGTTGCAGTGTATGGTACTAAACCTCGCAGCAGGGGTGGGATTCTGCCAGTTTGGACCGGTTCGGGTGAACCCCTAGCTCCAAAGACCAGCTGGGAGAAAACCGGTTCGCTCCAACGATCAGCTGGCCCTGCCTGTTTACCCCTGCGCTATACTGACCTTTATCGTCCCAGCTGATCAGTGTGGAAGAGCAGATTGCCGCTCCTCAGCTGTGTTGCTTCCCTGAAGTAACATGGCATGTAAGGATTTTTGCATTGATGTTCACGCATGTGCAAAGCATGCATCAGGTGCGTGCACAGACAAAGCATGTGATCACTGAACCAGTTGTTATACCGGCAGCATCCTACCCCTGCCTCGCGGGCATTCAAAACAGAGATGGGAAGACATTATCAACAAAGATATGCAAGCTGCAGGCCTGCGCCATGGAGACACAGCTGACCACGCAAAGTGGAGTTCCATGATCCGAAAAGCAGACCCTGCACCTGTAGGAATATACTAGGAGGAAGAAGATGATGATGTGTGAACTCAGCCGAATTCCATTTTTGCAAAGAACGACTGGATTTTTCAGGGATTCCTACCGAAGGTAATGACATCAAGAGTTCCCTCCTGCCATTACTACTTGCTCATAGCACTCCCTGAAATGTTAATTTGCAGGGACATACGTGGAATCCTTGAGAAATACGGCAGCGAAAAGGATATAGCAAATGAATCACAACTAAGCTCCCTGAATGTATACATATATTTAAATTAGCAATGGATTTCCTAGAGTTGAAATCTGGATCCCACACTTGTTAGTGTGATGATCTGGAGTGTAACACAAACGTAACAAAATCCAAAACGTAAATAAATGTCCTTTAATGCCTCCAATTTGGCCTCACTGTTCAATAATTTTCAATTGGAGATAAAACTTATTCAAAAATAGTCTTCAAAAGAAAGCAACACGGTCCGAACTTAATGAGCAGATAAAGGTGAAATAAAAAAAACAAAGCAAACTACAATGAAGGAAATTCCACAAGGGACCAGGATAAGTAATAACCAAATTCAAGGAGATAACAAGGCACAGTCTGTTGGAAGGATGCCAACCAAGATGACTTCAACCCAAAATAAAACACGCTTTGCTTCTGGCAACACTGTGCTTTAACTGTCTCTCTGATATACTATTCTTTCCAGCTGCAACCAATGAGGGGGATCATGGCCGCTTCCTCTCTCATATGCCAAGTTGTTTCCTTCTCTGCATGTCCTAGGATGCAGAGGGGATGGGCCTGGTTCTTCCTCTGACTGCCCAGCCAGCCTCTGCCCTTCCCCAGCCTCCTCCACAACCTCCGGAGCCACATTTCCACTCCCTGTGGGCTGTTCCTCCTCTCCCTCAGAATCCGACTCTAACAAGGGCATGACAGTTAGCCTGCTGCTGTGTGAGAGGAATTTTTTTTGTCAGGGCTCCTAATAAAGGAATTATTGATTTAACTTCAGAGGGCTTGTCATGTTTGGGAGCTAGGTCAGAGCAGCAGCATGTGAAACCACGGCCCCTCCAGCCCACGAAAAAAATATCTCTCCACAGAACCGGTCCCTGGTGCCCAAAAGGTTGGGGGCCATTGTGTGAAATCCAAAATGAGTGCATTTTACTTTAAAAAACAAACAAACAAACCCTTACTTGTTTAATACAGGTTTGGTCGAAAATACCTGGAAAAAAATAAAATACAAGATGGTCATGCATTTAGATTTTTGAACAGTGAATACCAGTAGACTCCAAATATACTAAGCCAAGATTAACCAGTGCAGCTGTGCAGAATACAGGTAGTCCTCGATTTACAACAGTTCATTTAGTGACCATTCAAAGTACAACAGCGCCGAAAAAAGTGACTTATGACTGTTTTTTCCATACTTATGACCGTTGCAGTATCCCTATGGTCACATGATCAATATTTGGATGCTTGGCAACTGGCTCGTTCTTATGACGGTTGCACTGTCCCACGGTTACATGATCCCCTTTTGCGACCTTCTGACAAGCAAGGTCAATGGGGAAGCCAGATTCACTTAACAACCGGGTTACTGTTACTGTTGGGTGAGGGGTTGGACTAGATGACCTACAAGGTCCCTTCCAACTCTGTTAATCTAATCTAACCTTACCAATTTAAGAACTGCAGGGATTTGCTTAACAATCGCATTTCTAACTTAACAACTGCCGTGATTAATTGTACAACTCTGGCAAGAAAGATCGTAAAATGGAGTAAAATTCCCTTACCAACTGTTTCAGTTAGCAACAGAAATCTTGGGCTCAGTTATAGTCATAATGACTACCTGTATTAGGGCAACTTTCTCCCCACTGAAGCTCTCCAAGTGTGTTGCACATCAATTCCCAACCAACATTTTTTGCAACTTTGCAAAAAAAAAAAAGTCCTACATTGGGATTGCCACAATCCACAGAACTTCACCAGAAATTACCCTGGTTGAGCCTAGAGATATGCAAAATATCTAAGGCTGAAGTGTTCCAAACCTGGAATAATGGAAACACGTCTCAAGACAGAAGGCCAACCCAACTGGGCCAGAAGTGATTTCACCATACATTTGGCCCCTTTAATGTCTCCCTGACCATTTTAAGACTGAAATCAATTTTGGTCACCCTACTACAGAAAAGATGTCTGGACTTTGGAAAAAGTCCAGAGAAGAGGAACTAAGATGATCAAAGGCCTGGAGACAAAAACCATATGCAGGATTTGGGTTTGGCTAGTCTAAAGAAAAGAAGAATTCGGGGTGACATGATAACAATATTTCACTATTTAAGGGGCTGTCACAAAAGAAGAAGCGGGGTCAACTTATTCTACAAATCTCCAGAGCACAGGACAAGAAACAATGGTTGGGAACTAATCCAAGAGAGAAGCAACCTGGAATTAAGAGAAACTTCCTAAAAGTGAGGAAAGTTAACCATTGGAACACTTTGCCTGCAGAAATCATGGGCGCTCCATGAGGTGGTGTTCAGCAGGCTCTCACCAGTTCTGGAGAACCGGTAGCGGAAAGTTTGAGTAGTTCGGAGAACCAGCGGTAACCTTCTACCAGGAATGAGGAGGGAATAGAGATTTTACAGTATCCTTCCCCAGCCACATCCACCAAGCCAAGCCAAGCCCACCAAGCCATGCCCACAGAACCGGTAGTAAAACATTTTTTTAATCCCATCATCACAGGAAGTTTTTAAAGAAGAGACTGGACAGTCACTTATCTGAAATAGTATAGGTTAGTATGGGAACGGGCTTCAGCGGAGAAAGAGAAAGTGGAAAAAAAGTTAGATTGGGACTCTCCCGGGTCCTCCTATGTGTGTGTCTCTCTCTGTTGTCTTTCTCTCTCTGTTGGTCTTTCTCTGTGTGTCTCTCTCTCTTTCTCTATATGTGTGTGTCTATTTCTCTCTCAGTCTCTCCCTCTCTCTGTTTGTGTGTGTGTCTCTTTCTGTGTGTGTCACTCTTTCTCTCTCTGTGTGTCTCTGTCTCTTTCTCCCTCCGGCCCTCTCTTTCTCTCTCTGTCTCTCTCTCTGTGTGTCTCTTTCTCTCTCTGTCTGTCTCTCCCTCTCCCTCTGTTTCTCTCTCTCTTTGTGTATCTGTCTCTCTTTCTCTGTCTGTCTCTCCCTCTCTCTCTTTCTCTCTCTGTTTCTCTCTCTGTGTGTGTCTCTCTCTCTGTCTCTCTCTGTATTTGTCTCTCTGTCTCTTTTTCTGTGTGTCTCTCTGTATTTGTCTCTCTGTCTCTCTCTCTCTGTCGTCTTTCTCTATGTGTCTCTCTTTCTTTCTTTCTCTGTATGTGTGTGTCTATTTCTCTCTCTGTCTGTCTCTCCCTCTCTCTGTCTCTCTCGGTGTGTCTCTCTGTCTCTCTCTCTGTCTGTGTGTGTGTCTCTCTCTGTGTGTCTCTTTCTCTCTCTGTCTGTCTCTCCCTCTCTCTCTCTCTCTCTGTGTGTGTGTGTATCCGTCTCTCTTTCTCTCTCTCTGTCTCTCTCTCTCTGTGTCTCTCTGTCTGTCTGTCTGTCTGTCTCTCTCTGTCTTTGTCTGTCTCTATCTGTCTCTCTGTCTTTGTCTGTTTCTCTTTCGCCCTCTCTCTGCATTTGCTTCTGGGTGTTCATATTGTGGCTTGCTGGCTGGTTTGCTAAGGGAGGGGACACTTTTCCTTGACTTCAGAAGGAGGAAGAGGAGAGAAGTAATCGGAAATTAAGGGAAAACTTCCTAACAGTGAGAACAATTGTGTATAGGGTTTCTTGCCTAAGCAGGGGGTTAGACTAGAAGACCTCCAAGGTCCCTTCCAACTCACTCACTCAATCACTCACTCATTCATCTAGTTAACTGCAATAAGTGTGAAACTTCAAATGAAGAAAAGATGCATTGGGATAATGATGCTGTCATGTATTGTAGGGGTATTTCGTGACATTGTAAATTAAAGGTGTACCATGGCTAAGAGCAATAATTAAGTTTTTAAAATCTATCTTGTCCTACAATGGCTTTTTATAAGTAAAAAATTTGAAAGCTTGGTATGTAAATTTGCAGGTGGGAAAGGGATTTATAATTCTAAAAATTATAAAATTATAGAAAGGAAAATTGATTTTTTTTCACGGTTATTAAGCAAATCACTGAAGTTGTTAAGTGAATCATATGGTCATTAAGCGAATCCAGCTTCCTTCATTGACAACAGAAAAAAGGAGCATGATTTAAACTTGCCTTAAAGAGGGAATTAAGATTGATATGTTCCTGTCCTGTTGCATTTAGTGCTTTAATAGCTGGAGTTCTGCAGAACAAAAAAAGAAAATATTAGTGGACCAATATAACCGATTTCACAAGTCAAGAGTGTGCAAACCTGGATTTTAAAAAGTTGCGTCCATTGCTGTGTACACCAAGATTTTACAGAGCTGAATTATTTCATACTGTAGGTAGAAGTCCACATATTTTCCCTTCCACATGCCATCCATGTTTCCCAGTTATAGAAAATACAGTTTTTTACTTCCTACACGGGCTTTCAAAAATACTTCCCTCTCAAGAATTTCCCCCCTTTCTTCTCTTTAGGAAAAACTATATTTTGGCTTGAGTTTTGCATTTTAGAAAATAAAAATGATATATTATCAAAACTATTCATGTGAAAAATCACTGAATGCTTTTTATGGTTTACCCAGAACCAAAGCTAAATCCATACTGGGAGAGATATCAAGATTTCTTTAGACTGAATCATATCCAGGGGTGGGCTTCAAAAGTCTTAGCAAGCGATTCTCTGCCCAGTTGCTGGGTGGGCGTGGCCAAAGTGGGCGTGGCCTAGTCGGCCTCCTGCATCATGGGGTAGGGGGTGCATTTTCACCCTCCCTGGGCTCCGGAAGCTTTCATTGAGCCTCCGGGAGGGTGAAAATGGCCACCTCAGGCTCCAGAGGCCCTCTTGGAGGCCGGAAACGGGCCCATTTCTGGCCTTCCCTAACTTCCAGGAGCCCATTTTTCACCATCCTTGAGCCTCTGCGCGAGCCCTGCATTTACCTGGGATCCGCGTGGAAATTCCTGAGAGGGGAGGGATGGGTGGAGCGGGGCTAGCCAGTCGTCCGAACCACTGGTTCGCCGAACTGGCCATAAAATTAGCTACCCGTTAGCTACGGGTTTGCCTGAACCGGGGTGAACTGGTAGTAGTAGCTCAACCCTTATCCTATCACTGTAGATTAAAACTGATGTATGAACCTCCAGATTCACACATACATTTTAAAACATCCTGTAGAGCTCATTATACTTTTGTATACCCTTGAGTCAGTCTTGACCCCTATCCACTACAGTTTGTCCTCAACTTACAACAATTTATTTAGCGACCGTTCGAACTTAACATGGCACTGAAAAAAAGCGACTTATGAACATTTTTCACACTTAACGACCATCGCAGCATCCCCATGGGCACATGATCAAAATTCGGATTCTTGGCAGCTGACTCGTATTTATGACAGATGCAGTATCCCGGGATCATGTGATCTCCTTTGGTGACCTTCTGGACAAGCAAAAATCAATGCGGAAGCCGGATTAGTAACCGTGCTACTAATTTAACAACTGTGGCAAGAGAAATCATAAAAAGGAGCAAAACTCACTTCACGACTGTCTCGCTTAGCCACAGAAATGTTGGGTTGCATTGTGGTCATAAATCGAGGACTGCTTATACCAGGACAAATCCCCGGAGGTCTTTTTGGCCAAGTTTTTCAGAAGTGTCTTGCTGTTGCGTTCTTCCTAAGGTTGAGAGTGAGGGATTGGAGCAAGGCCACCCATTTGGTTCCGTGCCTAAGAGAACTAGAATTTACTGTCTCCTAGTTTCTAGCCTGGATTCTCTGATTCTACTCGTGATATTAAAAGCAGCTATGTCCAGGGGTGGGCAAGTTTCAGCAATTGGTTCTCTGCCTGGTTGCTGGGTGGGCATGGCCATGGTGGGCATGGCCTAGTCAGCCTCCTGCATCATGGGGGGGGGGAATTTTTACCCTCCCTGGGCTCTGGAGGCTTTCCTTGAACCTCCAGGAAGGTGAAAACGGCCTCCCCCCCGGGTTCCGGAGGACTCTGAAGGCTGGAAACGGGCCCATTTCTAGCCTACCAGAACTTCCAGGAGGCCTGTTTTTTGACCTCTCAGGCTCCGGAGGCTTTCCTCGAGTCTCTGGGAGGGCAAAAATGGCCTCCCCCGGGCTCCAGAGGCTGGAAACAGGCCCATTTCTGGCCTTTCGGAACCTCCGGGAGGCCTGTTTTCACCCTCCCCCAGCTTCCAGGCAGGCCTTGCACTTACCTGGGATCCAAAACGGGCCACGTGGGGACTCCTGGAAGGGGCAGGGTGGGGTGGGCAGGGCCAGCCAGGGGTGGGATTTACTGATTCACCAAACTGCACAGAATCTTAGCCAGAGAAACTCCCAAACACGTGTGAACCTGTAGCAGTCCACCCTGGCTATATCCTCTTCACCAAAACCCTGCTTGATCCTAAACTTTTTTATTTTTTATTTTTAGCCATTATATTTACCCCAGCACAGGAGATTTCAGGCCTAAGCGGGTTACATTGTGACACTGTTTTTATTTCTACCAAAAAAAAAAACCCCACCTTGATAGGGGCACCTTTCCAGAAAAACATACCTTCGATCATCATAAATCGGTGGGTTGGTCCAGTGGTCATAATTGGTCTCCACTCGGTACCACCTTTCAAACAGAAAATATATTTAAAAGCTGCCATGTTAGAACATTTATTTGTTTGTGTTCCACCTTTATTGTTTTTACAAATAACTCGTATCTAGCACACCTCCCTTCAGTTTTCCCCACAACAACAGCCCAGTGAGGTGGGTTGGACTGAGAGAGAGTGACAGGTGTTTTGTGGGATTGGCCCAAAGTCACCCAGATGGCATTCACAGCTAAGGTGGGACTAGAACTCACCGTTTCCTAGGGATTGGTCCAAAGTCACCCAGGTGGCATTCACAGCTAAGGTGGGACTAGAACTCACCGTTTCCTAGGGATTGGTCCAAAGTCACCCAGGTGTCATTCACGGCTAAGGTGGGATTAGATCTCACTGTCTCCTGGTGATTGGCCCAAAACCACCCAAGGGCCTTTAACGCCTATGGAGAGACTAGAACTCACCATCTCCCACTTTCTTATTCAATTTTTG
The DNA here is from genome assembly GCA_033807585.1 of Hydrophis major. Lineage (NCBI taxonomy): Eukaryota > Metazoa > Chordata > Lepidosauria > Squamata > Elapidae > Hydrophis > Hydrophis major. The sequence goes on along the minus strand of CM066333.1, from coordinate 10,179,349 downwards.
TTTTGTATCATTAAGTAACACACAGGATCAGTCTGTGCTATTTTGCTACAAATCCCAGTTAAAAGTCATAAAGGTAAACTTAAAGGTTTCGTGTCTGATTCTGGGGGGTGGGGTTCATCTCCGTTTCTTAGCTGAGAGAGCCATAATTGTCCAAAGACATCTCTCCATGGCCATGCAGCCAGAATAACTATACACCAAGGTACAGTGAACACTCGTACCTTCCCACCAAAGTGGTATCTATTTATCTATTCACATTTGCCTGCTTTCGGACAACTAGGTGGGCAGGAGCTGAGGCAAGGAACGGGAGTTCATCCCATCACCTGGTGCTTGGGTCTCGAACCCGGACTGTCAGCATCTTTAACCACTGAGCCATCATTACCCCCCTCCCCCCTCCCATAAAGGAGCTCTTACATATTTGCTAAATTTATTTGCCACTTATCCGACCATGGGATAGCTAAGGCAGCTTACAACAACAAATTATGCTCCCGTCATCCATACCAATTGGTAAATTGCTTGCCATTTGCCTTATAAAACTCAGATTCTATGCAACTTACGCCCCATTTAAAGGATCCAAAGGCCAAACATCCACTGGGCCTATTCTTTTTCTTGTAATTACTGCCCCTTGTTTGGATGTCGAGCCTCCAATGATATAATAGACATTGGCTATAATGGGTATCTTGGCGAGCATATAGAAAGCCGTTTCAAAGTCTTCCGCTTCGCTTAGAGTCTACAAAAAAAAAAAAAAAAGATTGCATGAATTATTCCCAAATTTAGATAAAATTCTGTTAGCCAGACTGTAGTACGGTGTGTGTGTGTATGTGTGTGTGTGTGTATGTGTCAAACTCAAGGCTCAGTGGCTGGATCTGGCCAGCGGGGTGCTTAGATCTGGCCTGCAGGGCCTCTCCGGAAAGAAAGGTCATGCCATGAGGCAAAATTCACCTCACAAATGTCTCACTTAGCCACAGAAATTTTGGGCTCCATTACAGTTGTAAGTCAGGGACCACCTGTATATACATATTTTTTTTAAAAAGTTACATACAGTTCTGATAAGCCAGCTGGCTGGACTGAATCGAGCCAAAAAGGCTGCCATGGCATTCTCCCACCAGTAGCCAACATCTGTAAAACAGAATATAAACATAATTTATATAAATTATAAACAGACTGCAGGAACCACTTGCATTACTCAGGTGACCCCGAGGACACAGATAAACCTCCTGTCAACTCAAAAAACATTTCTATGCCTGTTTTATAGTCGCCAATGGAAAGCGGAGTGGGGAGGAAGTAGTTGGAAACAGCAGCGCAGAATTTTGGAATCGAAAATGCATTCGTTCATATTTTTCAGACTGTCTCCAAACTTGGCAGCTTTAAGACTTGTGGACTTCAACTCCCATAATTCCTCCGCCAGTCATGTTAGCTCAGGAATTCTGGGAGTTGAAGTCCACAAGTCTTAAACTTGCCACATTTGAAGACTCTTGCTCGAATTGGAGAACATCAGAGGTGGTATTCAACAGGTTCTGACCAGTTCTGGAGAACTGGTAGCAGAAATTTTGAGTAGTTCGAAATACCACCTCTGACTGGCCCCGCCAACCCCATCTCTTCTCTGCCTCCCATTGAGTCCCAGCTGATCGGCTGGGTCTTCTTTGGTTGCCCTGCACAGGAGAATGGAGCTGGAAAGCAGGCTAGTGGGGTAGGGAGGGAAGGGGGATTTTGCAGTATCCTTTCCCTGCCACACCCACCAAGCCACGCCCACCAATCCACAGAACCAGTAGTAAAATTTTTTGAATCCCACATTATTGATGACTCTTGGCTATGGATGTGGGATTCAAAAAATTTTACTACTGGTTCGTTGGAGAATATGAATTATGATACACCCAGAGCGGTGGGGGGAAAACCAGGATCAAGAGTGACAGTGAATTATGTGTCTCAGAGTCGGCTAGATCCAGGTCATGCCAACATGTTAACTCCCAATAAATCCTTTGAAATTTTGGAAGTTTGTCTCGAGATTTAATTGGGGTTGCTGGAATCCTGACATCTCCAGGTGATTCAACAACCCTCTAAAATGATGCAAATGACCAGCTGTCTGCAAGGAATATAAATCTTCCCATTCCTCATCATCCTGTCAGAACTGAAGAAGCTTCTGGGATGAGAAGTGAAACGTCTTCAAAAGAAAAAACAAGAAAGTCCAGTTGCCTCTTGAAAAAACACTTTTGGGACAAACCATGCCCTGGGGAACTAAGAATCTCAACAAGCTTTTAGAATATAAACATGAAAAACGCCTTAGGGAAACCAGTTATTTCCAATGTAAAACCGATCCCCAAAATCAAAGATATGTATGTAGATTCGATCACTAAATTAACGCCAAGACTAAAGATAATCCTTCACTTAGAACCACAATAGGGCCCAGAATTTGGGGGTTATGGAGTCATGCCTCATTTTACATCTTGGCATGGTTGTTAAAGGAATCCCTGTGGCTGCTAAGGAAACTGTGTAATTGTGAAGCAAATCCAGCTTCTCTCCTTTACTACTGCCTGTCAGAAGCCAGCTGGGAAGGTCTCAATTAGTATCACATGGATACTACAACTGTCATAAAAGTGAGTAATTTGTCCAGCACCCAAATTTTGATCCCATGACTGCGGGGAGTCATTTAGTGACCATTCAAAGTTACAACAGTGCTGAAAAAAGTGACTTGGGATCTTTTTCACACTTATGACCATTACAGCATCCTGTCATGCCTCCTGTCAAAGCCCGAATCTGTGGAGGAAGGCAAGCTGGATTTGGAGCAGACTGTCATGCCCCTTGTTGTGTATGTACCATAGTTAATAAAGTATGAGCTTGAGGTAAAGTGCAGGGTTCTGGCCCTGCACTTCTGATTGGCTGTTAGGTGGCCAGATCGGATTGGTTAGTTCTGAGGAATCCGATTGGCCCTAAACAGAGAATTCTTATTGGTTAAAAGAGCTAGCGTTCATAACTTATTATTGGACAATTCTCACAAGGATTGCCTATATAAGGCAGAGTTCACTGTTGTTGTTTTGAGAAGTCACTATGCAATTAAAGAGCTGAATGTTCACTATTCAGAGTCTGTCTCCATTTACTCCGACCCATGTTCAGTACTTAACACCCCTGATGGAGACTGACTCTGAGGGAGAGGAGGAACAGCCGACAGGGAGTGGAAATGTGGCTCCGGAGGTTGTGGAGGAGGCTGGGGAAGGGCAGAGGCTGGCTGATCAGTCAGAAGAGGACCCAGGCCCATCTCCTCTCCATCCTAGGGCATGCAGGGAGGAGAGGATAAGGGAGAGATGTGGTCTACTGGGGAGGAGAGGGCCTTGATCTTTTTCATGGGCTGCAGCTGTGACAACTGGATAAGAGGACGGACATGCGTATGGGCGAGTACTGGAAACAAAGCATGGAAATATCTTAGTTTATTGTTCCTCTCTGAGTTTGGCGTCCTTCCCAGCTGCTTGTGCTGCACCCAGGTCATCACACATTCCCATAGTCAAGTGATTCGTGTTCGGATGCTTGACAACTGACTCATATTTATAATGGTTTCAGTGTCCTGGGATCACGTGATCCCCTTTTGCGACCTTCAGACCAGCAGAGTTCAGTGGGGGAAGCCACATCCGCTGAACAACCCTATCACTAATTTAGCTAATTTGCCGTGATTCACTTAGCAAACATGGCAAGAAAAGTCGTAAAATGGGGCAAAATGCAATTCACCAATTTCTCGCTAAGCAACATACATTTTGGGCTCAGTTGTGGTCATAAGTTGAGGATGACGTGTGTGCGTGTGTAACGATAAGTTCACTTTTCTTCAGTAATCTTGTGTTTTTGAATGCTTATAAATTGTATTTAAAGTATTTAACTTTCTTTATCACTTGTATTCCCATAACTTCTTCTAGTTCTATTTTCTGTTTTTCTGTTAAATTTTTAGTCATTAATTTTGTTTTCTTCCTATTAATGTTAAGTCCTGCTACTGCTCCAAATTGTTCTAATTCATTCATCAATTTTTGTCCTCTTTCTATTGGTTCCTCAATGAAAAAAATCATACCATCCGCAAACGCTTGCAACTTATATTCTTCTTTCTTAACCTTTAATCCTTTTATGTCTGGGTTCTGTCTAATTTGCATTAGTAATGCTTCTAATGATAATATGAAGAGCAGGGGTAAGAGTGGACAGCCCTGTTTGACTCCTTTTTCTGTTTTTATTGGGCGGGTATATTCCCCGTTTATTATAATATTAGCCTGTTGTGTATCATAAATGGTTGTTATAATATTTTCAAATTTGGTGCCTAAATTCATATTATAAATTTTTTGGATTAAAAATTGCCAATTTAAATTATCGAAGGCCTTCTCTGCATCTAAAAACATAAGTGCAATTTGTTTTTCGGGGTGGGCTTCGTAAAATTCTAAGACATCTAGTACTATTCTTAAGTTGTTCCTGATTTGTCTGGTCGGGAGAAACTAGACTAGGCAAACTTACTTTGAGCATGCTAATAAGCCAGGGAGATGGCTATCATATAGACTAAAAAAAAAGGCAAGAAAAGAGATTGATATACCAGCTAATAGGTGGAAAGGGGGATATACAACAGGAGATAGAACAGAAAAAAGAAATTGCCCATAAGTATTTTGAAGAGTTATATAAAAAGGAAGAAATTAACGAAGATAGAATAGGAAACTATTTAGATGAAGTGAAGGATAAAGCAACTGGGGAAGAAATGGAAAAATTATTAAACAAAGACATTACTTGGTTTGAATTGAAATAAAGCAATAGAGAACCAGAAAAACAATAAATCCCCGGGACCAGATGGGATTCCAGGGGAGCTGTACAAGGCAATAGCAGATTCGGATCCCCTATATATATATATATATATATATATATATACACATATACATATACATATACATATACATATACATATTTGTTTTCTTATGTACTAATGTATTAGTACTTATGTACTAATGTTCTTATGTACTAATCTACAAGAAAACAGATGGCACACTAGGACACACCATATACCAGAAGAAAACACACACCAACCGCTACCTCAACGCCCAATCCCACCACCACCCACCACAGATAAACTCCGTGGCTAAAACACTAATTACTAGAACCAAACGCCTGGCAGACAAGACACACATTAAGACTAAACTATGCACCCTGACTAAAATATTGACAGCCAACGGCTCCCACAAAAGCAAAATCACCAACTTGATCCACAAAAACACACTGAGACATAATAGAGATCCAGAAGATGAACAGACCTATGGAACAGCTGTCCTGCCCTACATAAGAGGCACTACAGACAAAATTAGTAAGATTCTATACAGACACCACATCAAGACTTCCTTCAAAACAGACAGAAAAATAGCAGCCATCCTCAGGAACCCCAAAGACAAAATTGACCTGGAAAACCAAGGCATATATGAAGTCCCCTGTGCATCATGCCCGGCCACATACATTGGATAGACCAATAGAAGAATAAGCATCCGCCTGGATGAACACAAAAATGCAGTCAAAAAGCTGGAACACACTTCCTCACTCGTCCAACACATGGAAGCCACAGGTCATAACATCAACTTCAATGGCACCAAAACCCTAGCCAACATAGAAAATCCCAGCCACAGAATCATCAGAGAAGCCATAGAGATTGAAAAAAGACCAGAAAGCATGAACAGAAGAGATGATTCCACCAGGCTGTCAATCATTTGGAAGCCTGCACTCACAAACAAAAAAATCTCCACACCACAAGCCAGGCAAACACCTGGGCACAAACAGATCCCCCCTGATACCTACAGCTCAAACACACCCCAACCAGGCACCCAGATGAAACCCAGCTTCCTAACTAATGATAGCCGTCCATTTACCCGAAGCCAAGCTGCACTAAAGGCCTCCAATAAAGTAACACAACGTTGCCAGCCAATCAAGATACAAAAAGAGCCAAAAAAACAGACAGAAGATATTAGAAGCAGAACACAGCAAACTCCAAGACCAATAAACACAGACCAAGACTCTCAACCAATCAGGAGGAAGAAAAAACCATTCTGACACAGCAATAGGCTGCCTCAAATTTAAATCTGAAACCACTGTAAAAGTCTGACTCACAGACAAACACCATACAGAAGCCTGATGATGGCAGATGAGATTCTGCTGAAACGTTGCTACAACTTTAAAAGCACCACTATTATGACGTGGGAAAATACCCAAACAAAGCTGAATGCCAGACATATACATATTTATATATATATATAATTATAGGCCGATTTCACTGTTAAATACTGATTACAAAATATTCACTTCTATTATAGCAAGTAGACTAAAAAGAATGTTAAATGAGCATATATATGAAGATCAAAATGAATTTTTCCTGACCAGCCTGCAACGCTGTATTTCTAATTGCTGTACCACCAGGGGTCATATTTATATGTTATATGGTGGAATCTCCAGGGAGGGAAGGAGAACAATTAACCAGTGGAATGGCTTTGCCTCCAAAAGTTGTGGGTTCCCCATCGCTGGAGGTTTTTAAGAAGAGATTGGAGAGAAATGGTATAGGGTCTCCTGCTTGTGCAGGGGGTTGGGCTAGAAGACCTCCAAGGTCCCTTCCAACTCTGTTATTCTATATTCTATTCTGTACCTGCAAATCCCGTTCTGTTATTCTGTTCTGGAATTTTTAAGGAGTGCTGCATCTCTTAATTTCCCCCCAGAGTTTCAACCTGCCTTCTCTGGAAGAATTTGTGGACTTCAACTCCCAGAATTCATCAGCCAGCTTTGCTGAGCTGAGAAATTCTGGGAGTTGAAGTTGAAGTCTTAAAGTTCCCAAGGTTGGAGACCCCTGATCTAACAGACATTCCTTTACAAATGCTACAAAACTGGTCTTAGTTATCAGAACCAGGCAAGTGAGTCAGCAAATTATCAGCTTATGTGGGTAAAAATAAAATTTGCTTTACCTCGTTCATTCCCAGAGATGGAAAACTTGTGTGGACTTTGTCCTGTCCATAAACCGACATAGCCGAAGAACGTAGTGCCTTGGAATTTTACCTGGAAATAATGAAAGGACAGAAGAAGCTGTATTTATTCCACATTGTTTTCAATCTTAAGCTCTCTCCAAAACAGGCCAGGGAGGTTGTGAGTCATTTAATTTGATGAAAACCCCCAGTCTTGACTTAAATGTAGAATAAGAGTTCAAATGCTTTAGGGATGTAAAGAGGTCATTACAATTTGTTTACTACAGCAAAAAAAGAGGAACAAAATTAAGGAAGCAACATTTCTGCATTTGCTCAGTTCCTCTTCAAACCAATTCAGAAGAAAGGTGGTCTCCCTTTATTATTTTTATTATTTATATCCCTCAGTCTTTCTACTGTGTGCTGTTTGCCACATTATCCAGGGAAGGGACCTTGGAGGTCTTCTAGTCCAACCCCCTGCTTAGGCAAAAAAAATCCTATACCATTTCCAACAAATGATTATCCAATCTCTTCTTAAAAACCTCCAGTGTTGTTGGAGCATTTACAATTTCTGGGAGCAAGCAGTTCAACTGGTTGAGTGTCCTCACTGTTAGGAAATTTCTAATTTGTTCCAGGTTGCTTCTCTCCTTGATTAATTTCCATCCATTTTTTCTTGTCTTGCCTTCTTTGGAGTTTTGGAGAATAGATTGACTTATTTGTGGCAGCCCCTCAAATACTGGAACACTGCTATCATGTCACTCCTAATTTTTGTTTTCACTGGATTAGATATACACAATTCCAGCAACCATTCTTCCTATGTTTTGGCCTCCAGCCCCCTAATCATCTTTGTTGCTTTTTTCTGCACTCTTTCCAGAGTCTCTACATCTTTTTTTTTTTATATGATATGGTGACTAAAACTGGATGCAGTTATTATTCTTAAGTGTAGCCTTACACTTTATTCTTAAGTGTGGCCTTACTAAGGCTTTATGAAGCAGCAATAACATGTCATGTGATCTTGGTTCTCTCCCTCTATTAAATTAGCTTGTTCAAATTCCACTGCAAAAGATATCAGATGCAGAGTTGACAGAAAACAAAAATGCAAGTTGGAAACTTTTAAGACTCATCTTATTTGTGGCATAGTATAGGAATAGAAAATCACATGATAACGGTGCTTTGTTGCACTCCTTACAGGGGTCTCTGAGTTTCTGCAATGTGATTCTATAATAAGTTAAATATAAGAATTGTGAAAGTGCCAGATGATTTAGAGTTAGAGCAAATAAAAGTTTCACAACAGTTTTAGCAAAGCAGTCTTTGTATTTGTTCTAACCCAAAGTCAAATAGTTAGTGTATTTATTACTTAATGTATTTCTATCCAACCACAATTTTTTTTTTAAAAAAAAAACTACTTTTGATGTCTTACATAAAATAAAAATGATGTAAGAGTATAAAAGTGAGAAGTTTGTTCTGGTGAAGAAGTAATTTGTATTTTCTTCTGATTTTCAATTACTCTGCAATCTTTTCCACATAGCCTCTATGTATTTTTCTCTCTCTCCTTTTCTTTTTAAAAGAAACACATTCATTTGTTTTTTTCTTTAATTGGAACAACTGGGTATTTATTTTTAACACCAAACTTTATGGATAGTTATGTTTATACGGTTGGACAGAGAGATTCTGAAAAGCAAATGTTTCCAATAAAAGTTGATTTTACTGATGATACAAAGCTTGGCTACTAAATGCATGTACAGGTAATCTCCAAGTTACAACCATTCATTTAGTGACCACTTGAAATTACAATGGTGCTGAAAAAAATAAATTTCCACTGGTTCTTGCACATATGAGCATCCCAGCATTCCCAAAGTCATGTGATCAAAATTTGGCCGCTTTCAACCGGCATGTATTTATGATGGTTGCAGTATCAAGGGAGGTACTAATACCACCTATAATGTCTTAATAAGACCATACCAGAGTACTGCATCCAGTTTTGGTCAACACAATATATATATATCAACCAAGATGATAAGGGAACTGGAGGTTAAAACATACAATGAATGGTTGCTGTTAAGTACTTGGACATGGGTCGGAGTAAATGGAGACAGCCTCTGAATAGTGACTTTCAGCTCTTTATTAGCATAGTGACTTCTCTAAACAACAACAGTGAACCCTGCCTTATATAGGCAACCTTTGTGAGAATTGTCCAATAGCGAGCTATGAACGCAAGTACTTTAAACCAATAATAATCCTCTGTTAAGGGCCAATCGGATTCCTAAGAACTAGCCAATCCGATCTGGCCGCCTAACAGCCAATCAGAAGTGCAGGGCCAGAACCCTGCACTTAACCTCAAGCTCATACTTTATTAACTATGGTACATACATAACAGTTGCAGGAACTGGGCTGGGCTGGGCTAGTCTAGTGAAGAGAAGGACCAGGGGAGAGATGAGAGGAGTCTTCCAATATTTGAGGGGCTGCCACAGAGAGGAAGGGGTCAAGCTATTCTCCAAGGCATCTGAAGGCCAGACAAGGAATAATGGATGAAAACCGATCAAGGAGAGATTCAACTAAGGAGGAATTTCCTGACAATAACAATCAACCCATGGAACAGAAATGGCCTTCACAAATTGTGGGAGCTTCATCACTTGAGACTTTCAAGAAGAGATTGGACTATTTGTCAGAAATGATGTAGGGTCTTCCACTTGGGCGGGGGGGTTGGAGTAGATCAGGGGTCTCCAAACTTGGCTACTTTAAGAGGTGTGGACTTCAACTCTCAGAATCCCTCAGCCAACCTTGGCCACTTGAAGACTTGTGGACTTCAAAAGCAAAGCTGGCTGAGGAACTCTGGGAGTTGAAGTCCACAAGTCTTCAAGTGGCCAAGGTTGGCTGAGGGATTCTGGGAGTTGAAGTCCACGAGTAACAAGCTTTGCTGGCTGAGGAATTCTGGGAGTTGAAGTCCACAAGTAACAAGCTTTGCTGGCTGAGGAACTCTGGGAGTTGAAGTCCACAAGTCTTCAAGTGGCCAAGGTTGGAGACCCCTGGACTAGATGACCTACAAGGTCCCTTCCACCTCTGATTATCTGTTATCCCAGGGTCTCCACTTTTGAACATCCCTAGTCCGACTAGTGCCATCAATGTGGGAAGCCGGATCCACTTATCAACCTCATGATTCATTTAACAACTGCAGTGGTTTCTCTTAACAACCGTGGCAAGAAAGTTGTAAAATGGGGTGCAACACCCCCCCCCTTAACAATCGCCTTGGCTTAGCTAACAGAAATTGTGGTTGTAAGTCAAGGACTAGGAGCTGTGTCCTATGCTGCTGCCGACAACATTTTTAATCCCTGCCAGGCTCGCTTTGTACCTGCCCATCCTTGATAAAATCCACATCGATAGTAATCTTGTGCAAATACTCTCCAAAGTCATAGTCCATATTCCGACCATGATATATATTTCCTTGCTTGTCTTGAGCAACAATACTGGTGCAGAAACTGTGAGAGAAAAACAGCAGGAGCTTCGTTAGAAAAGGCTAAACTTCTAAATTCATTTTCCAAGGGGGCTTATTTAAATTTAAATTTCATTTTCCTGGGATGCCTACTCATTCCCACAATATTCTTACACCAGAAAGAGCCTGGGGGAGGGGAGGAAACTAATTAGAGGTAAAGGTTTCCCTCGTTCATACATCCTAGTTGTTACAGGCTCTAGGGGGTGCTGGTGCTCATCTCCGTTACAAAGCTGAAGAGCCAGCTCTGTCTGAAGACGTCTCCATGGTCATTTGGCCGGCATGACTAAATGCCTTCGAAGGTGCACGAAACGCTGTTCCCTTCCCACCAAAGTGGCCCCTATTTTTCTACTTGTATTTTTTTTACATGCTTTCGAATTGCTAGGCTGGAAGAAGCTGGGAAGAGTAATGGGAGCTCAGTCCGTCACATGGCACTAGGGATTCGAACCACCGAATTGCTGACTTTTCTGATCAACAAGCTCAGCGTCTTAGGCACTGAGCCGCCACGTCCCCTGCGGGACTAATTAAAGTGATGCAAAATCTAGGATTGAATTTCATTGGCAGCCACTTGTTTAATGTTACAACAGCACTGAAAAATGTGGCTTATATCCGTTTTTCACACTTATGACCATTGCAGCATGGCTATAAGATCAAAATTTGGGCACTTGGTAACTGCAAGTATTTATGATGGTTGTAGTGCCTCAGGATCATGTAATCCTAGAGTAGCCCTGTAGAGAGATAAATGGCAAATAAACTGAACGAATGAATAATAAATACAGCTCTTGTAATAAAAGCAGTCCTAACCCATATCGCATTTATTTCTGGTCTGTCTTCTTATGCTGACCTAATTTTAAATAAGTGGACTGATTAAGCCAGGGGTGTCCAACCTTGGCAACTTTAAGAGTGGTAGATTTCAACTCCCAGAATTTCTCAGCTAGCCATGCTGATAGGGAATTCTGGGAGTTGAAGTCCACCACTCTTAAAGTTGCTAAGGTTGGACACCCTTTGGATTTAGACTCTGGAAAGCATACGAGACAGAAAAAAACCTAGCACAGGGGTGTCAAACACAAGGCCCACGGTCTGGATGTGGTCAGTGTCAACTCATAAAATATTTCTATGGTCTTCTTAGAATTACCAACAGAAAGGGAGGGGGGAGCAGTGTGGCAGTTTGCAAGCCAAAAGTGCATTCCATAAATAGTTTTTCAAAGATAGTAACTAGTTGACTGAAGTTTCTGCTGGGCAAAATTTTAAGTGGAGAACATGATTGATGACTCTTGGCTATGGATGTGTCCCATGGGAGAATATGAATTATGATATACCCAGGGGGTGGGGGAAAAACACCCCCTGGGTGGTCAAGTCAAGGGCATCAAGGGTGACAATGAATTATGTGCCTCAGAGTTGGCTACACCCAGGCAGCGCTGGACAGTTTAACTCTCAGTAAACCCTTTTTAAGTTCTGGAAGTTGGGCTCAAGGCTCATGATTTAATTGGGGTAACTGCCAGAATCCTGACAGTCAGATCCAACACGAGGGGTCATCTTGGAAAATGTAAGGAGCCAGCCTGTGTTGCTTCAACCCAGGCTATCCAATGCAAAGAGGAAATAGGCCAGCAGTTTGGGGAGTGGCATCAAGCTGGCCACGCCCACCCAGTCAGCCATGCCCATCCAGTCAGCCACGCCCAATGAGTGGTGACAAGCTGGACATGCCCATCTCGTCGGCCACACCCACCCAGTCAGCCACGCCCACCCGACACCCCAAGGTCAATCACAGCCCTTATGCGGCCCTCAATGAAATGGAATTTGACACCCCTGACCTAGCACAATATAACAAAGAAAAAGAATGATGCCCATTTAGAAGGAAATAAAACATTCACAATCCTATTGGATGGTTTACCAACCACCCTAAGCCCCCCAAAATCCAAGTTTTTAAAGAACTTTAGGGCTGACCTAAATCTTCCCCGTTCCAGGCACAGCAGAAAGTCCTGGATCTCATCAGATGACATTGCCCCATCGATGTATTGTTAGTGTCCACACATTTGTTTGTTTTTTAAGAGGAAGGAGAAAGCTAATTTAGAAGCTGACTCTTCCTTTGTCCCAGCTACACAACCTATCTTTTTCCTTGCAAAATGTTTGTCAGCCCTGAAGCCATTTTGGGAGCATCTTCCGGGCTGCCACAGCAAGGCCAATTGGAGCTGTGGGAACAGGAGGCGAGACGATAGAGATAGCTGGGGGATGTGTAGCCAACATAAAATTCTCCTGGGAACCAAGGACATTCTCACCAGGTGCTGGGAAGGCATGGACTGAAGCAGTGGTGGAATCCAAAAAATTTGCTACCGGTTCTGTGCGCGGCACGCATGGAGCGTTGTAAAATGGGCAATTTTAAGCATGAAAACTTGCCTTTCTGTCAGCGTTGGCGAGTAAAACAGCTGCGGCATGGGAATCCACTCTGCTGCGCCGATCAGCTGAGCTACCAACAGAGGAAATATAGAACAGGAAAGAACAGGGGCGGGTGGTGCTGACCGGCGCTACCGGATCACTAGAACCGGTATAAACCGGCAGTATACCACTATTGGACTGAGGCCACCGGGAGTTGGGACTGTGACTTGATTGGATCATATGATGGATGGGTGGCCCAGGAGAAGAACTTTAGGGTTTGATTCAGGTGGGGAAAACTTTGAGGAAACTCCAGGCCTCGGAGTTTTGATTGTGTTGGGTTTGTTACTTGGAAAGCTAAGGAGAAGACAGCCTTCTTCCCTTTCCTGATCTTTGCTACGATAGATTTCCCCACCCACCTCTGTTCCTCAGACCCACGAAATGCTTCGCAATTCACTCA